>CM019063.1:43051386-43368886 GCA_009667805.1 Leptobrachium leishanense
CGCCTCAAGCACGTGGTACCCAAGTGTCCGGTGTTTATCCCACGCTTCAGCCTCATCTGACATAGATTACAAATAGCAACGGTGGGGTCTGCTGCACATTTCTTAAAGAACTCCCAGACAGCAGAGTTCCTGCACGTGTTCTTTGAGACAACAGCGCTCTGCACTGGAGCAGCTCTGACATCTGATGCCTTGGACTGGCTAGTGCTACGGTTGGTCACAGAGGATGTTGTGCCTCGTGTTTGCTGTGCCTCCTCCTCCTCCCCCTCCTCCTCACTTGATTCCTCAGTTCGATCTGGCACCCAGGTGGAGTCAGTGACCTCATCATCAATGTCATCTTCACCCCCTATCTCCTCGTCACTGGAGCCAACTTGGCAGTATGCTGCAGCTGCTGGGGCAACATGAGTGCCAGTTATTTGTGTGTCATCATTGGCACCCCCTTCCTCTAGGTTGATTATACTCCTTTGCTCAACCTCAGAGATTGAATCAGAGCACTTTACTTGCTGCGCATCCTCAAGGAGCATGTCACTCTCATTGTAGTCAAACAATTCAGCTGACTCCTCCGTGTGTGATAGCAAGGCTGCGGCAGGAGTAGCTGTGGACATGGAGGATGCATTAGATGCTTTGGCAGCTGAGGTGGACTGTAAAGCACTAGAAGCCTGGCTGACAGAGGACTCGGAGGATGAGGATGGCCTGGTTAGCCAATCCACCAAGTCCTCTGTATGTTGCTGCTGCTTAAGACGGCCAGCACCAGTTAGAAAGGACAAGCGTGCCCTGCAGAGGATGATTCAACTCTGGTATAAAGATTTAAAGAACTCTGGTATAACTCAGTGAGACACACTGATAGCTGGCAGCCAGTGACGAGACACAGATCACCTCAATTCACAAATGTTTTAAAGAAATTAGTGAGCCCAAAATACAGCGTGGTACTGGTTGTGTGATGAGACACAGATCACCTTAATTCACAAGTGTTTTAAAGAAATGAGTGAGCCCCAAAATACTGCGTGGTACTGGATGTGTGACGAGACACAGATCACCTTAATTCACAAATGTTTTAAAGAAATTAGTGAGCCCCAAAATACTGCATGGTACTGGTTGTGTGACAAGACACAGATCACCTTAATTCACAAATGTTTTAAAGAAATTAGTGAGCCCCAAAATACTGCATGGTACTGGTTGTGTGACAAGGGACAGATCACCTCAATTCACAAATGTTTTAAAGAAATTAGTGAGCCCCAAAATACTGCGTGGTACTGGTTGTGTGACAAGACACAGATCACCTTAATTCACAAATGTTTTAAAGAAATTAGTGACACCCAAAATACTGCGTGGTACTGGTTGTGTGACAAGAGACAGATCACCTCAATTCACAAATGTTTTAAATAAATTAGTGAGCCCCAAAATACTGCGTGGTACTGGATGTGTCACGAGACACAGATCACCTTAATTCACAAATGTTTTAAATAAATTAGTGAGCCCCAAAATACAGCGTGGTACTGGTTGTGTGACGAGACACAGATCACCTTAATTCACAAGTGTTTTAAAGAAATGAGTGAGCCCCAAAATACTGCGTGGTACTGGATGTGTGACGAGACACAGATCACCTTAATTCACAAATGTTTTAAAGAAAGTTGTAAACCCCAAAAAAAATTGCTGGCACAGTGACAAGACACACATCACATAAATTCCCTGATATTTGGTAGAAATGAGACCCAAAAAGATTTGCTGGCACAGTGACAAGACCCAGAAAATCACCTTAATTCACAAATGTTTTAAAGAAAGTTGTAAACCCCCAAAAAACTTGCTGGCACAGTGACAAGACACACATCACATAAATTCCCTGATATTTGGTAGAAATGAGACCCAAAAAGATTTTCTGGCACAGTGACAAGACCCAGAAGATCACCTTAATTCACAAATGTTTTAAAGAAAGTTGTAAACCCCAAAAAAAATTGCTGGCACAGTGACAAGACACACATCACCTAAATTCCCTGATATTTGTAGAAATGAGACCCAAAAACACTTGCTGGCACAGTGACAAGACCCAGAAAATCACCTCAATTCACAAATGTTTTAAAGAAAGTTGTAAACCCCAAAAAACTTGCTGGCACAGTGACAAGACACACATCACCTAAATTCCCTGATATTTGTAGAAATGAGACCCAAAAAGACTTGCTGGCACAGTGACAAGACCCAGAAAATCACCTCAATTCACAAATGTTTTAAAGAATGTTGTAAACCTGAAAAAACTTGCTGGCACAGTGACAAGACACACATCACCTAAATTCCCTGATATTTGGTAGAAATGAGACCCCCCCAGACCCCCCTAGTAGCGTGGCAGACCGGCAGTAACAACACACAACTATCCCCTTTGAAATCTCCTCTGAAATGCATGCAGAATCGGCGCGTGGAAATGTTATATAGTGTGCTGCGGGACTTAGCTCTGTGAGCCCATGATTGGCCAAAATTTGCCCAATCAGGACTCTGAGCGGTGATTGGCATAGTGTTGAACCAGTCTTGCACCAGACCTGTGGTCAGGTGCAAGGCTGTAGCCAATTTACGAGCTTCAGGCCAGTGGGAAAATGCATTGTGGTCCATTGTGGTCGAACATGCGGCGAACACCCGGAAATGTTCGGTGTTCGCGATCTACTCGAACAGGCTAAGTTCGGGTCGAACCCCGAACCGTCCGAACCCGAACAGCTCATCCCTACTCTTGAATGACTTAAGGCTGGGGGAAGATTTGATGGTGTCTGGGAGGTTAATCCATAACTGCGGTGCTCTGTAGGAAAATGAGGATCAAGCCACTTCTTCTTGTATTGTAGTCATGCAAGTAAGGAGCAGGTGCTGGATCAGAGGTTAAAGCAGCCTTTTCCAAGTAGGGTGGTAGCTTCCCAGAAAATCTTTTAAACACCAGGGGTCCTATTATAATCGTCGCGCATACGTTTGCGCAGATTGACTTTGACTGGCGCAAAAACTTAACGTGAGACAATTGTGGTTCTTAATTCTGATTGGCTGAATCGCGTGAAAAATACAGTCCACACACTGATTTCTGTGCGCAATGTTGCTGCGCACGCGTTTGTGCGCATCCGTTTTACTGCTCGATGGATGAAAAATGCGCGAGGATTGTAATTCCAGCGTTGATTTACACGTGTTAACGTTTAACGCACAAATTCACACGTTGCGGGAGCGTTTTAACGCGAAGATTGTAATGTGGCCCCAGGTTGGAAAGGTGAAGGGTGCGTCTGGATTCCAGTGCCACTGCCAGCCAGTTTAGTTCTTTTAACATGTCACAATGGTGGGTCATGTAGTTACATTGTAGCACAAAGTGGCAAAATGAGTTATACAATGTAGTAAGTTCATGAAGGTGTGTTTGCGGGGCGGCTGCATACACTACATCTCCGTATTCAATAGCCAGCATAAGCATTTGTTGTACAATCTGCTTTCTTACCGCGGGGCTCAGGCAGGATTTGTTTCTGTACAGGGCACCTAGTTTGGGGTAAAGCGTAGATGAGATTTTTTCGATGTGGGCCCAAAGGATAGATTTGGGTCTAACCACATACCTATATTTGAGAGCAGTGACTGTGGTCAGCGTGCCATTTGATTTTGTCCCCACACATAGATGGGGATTTTGCAATTCATGTAGTTTAGGTTTTGTTCCAAAGAGCAACATTACAGTTTTGTCAGTATTTAGAAAAAATGTGTTATCTTCGGTCCACTTTTCTACCTCTGTGAATTGTTCTTACAGCACGGCCTCCAGCTGCAGGAGATTTGGCTTGCTGGTATAGGTTACGGCAGGGCTCAAAATTTCAAGTCCAAAGCTACTAACCAGGCCATAAGAGTTACTCGCCACCAGTTGCTCCACCAAACCCCTACCCAGCCCTTAACTCTGCCCCTAAACACACCCCCTTAAATTATCTTATGAAATAACACTGTTGAAGGTTTTATTTAGAATAAAGTTACAAAAATAGCATTAATTCCCAGACATCAGACCCCAGATACATGTATACCCAGTCATCAGACCCCAGTGTGAGCAGAGCAAAGAAGCTCCTCTCCACCCCCCTGCCAGTGACAGAGACGAGCTTGGTCAGGTTAGTCAGCTGATCCCTGCCACCGTGCAGCCTGGGGAAGGGGGGGCTGCACAGTGGCACTGCCAGAATACAGAGCACAAAATAATTTATTGTGCTACCTGTGTGCACATTTTCACTCGCCCTCACTTAATTTCCACTCGCCAAATGCTAGTAGGCGAGTGGAAATTTTGAGCCCTGGGTTACGGTGTCACCTGCGTACATGTGTACAGTTGAAGCTTTGCAGACATTGGGCAGATCATTTATGGATATCGTGATGGATAGCAGGGGGCTGAGTATCAAGCCTATATGGCATGTAAGAGTCATTATTGTACAGTAGGCAGTCGGTAAGTTAGAGGTGCAGGATCTGCTGCCTCATCTTGCCATATCCGGTAGGACACCCCGGACCAGTGTGAGCTTATATGATCATATGTATCAAAACAACTTGTCGTGAATATTGGCACTACAGGCATTAGAGGTAGGCATTACATGCTTGCCACCTCCCTCCAACTGTCGCTAAACCTAGACTAAGCTATTGACGTTTGGCTACTAAGCTAGAGTCTGATATTACATTTTCGGTTATTTGATGCCATCGAGGTGAAGTTTGTGTAGAATATATCTTGGCTTGGCTGTGTATGACACCAAACATGTCTGAATTACGTGACGGTGTTTCCAACATTAATTTTGACTGATTTCTATGAGCAGGGACTACACATACTTCTTGGAAATAGGGAATCTTAGGACTGCATGAATTTTCGGCGCCATCTGGATTTTAGTATTTCCATCCTTTCCACTCTGGCTATGTGCTGCCATTCGAGAAAACGGCTCTCGAGGGCTACAGTAGAATGAGGCACATGCTGGAAGCCTCTGTGTAGCATGTCCCATGCTGAGGCTGCCCAGAGTCACACTGACTCCATGCATCATGTCCTTGGTGTAATCACACACACAACGCTCCTAGTGTATCTGCACACTGGTAGCTGCAGCAAGAAGGGGATCACAGCTCTTTTGCTGCGATCTCTTTCCTCTAAAACATTGGTTCCCACTGGTTCCTGAAAACCAGGAGAATCTGGAATGTGCGTGGATCCGAGCGTTCCAGATAATAAGGTTCTCCTCCTCTAAATAATTTTTTTTTCGTTCCCTGTACTTCGGGGTGATTCGGCGATCCTATTTCGCCGACCCTGCGGTGAATTCAGCAAGCACCGCAGGCCCCCGTAGTGCAGGGAAAACCTGCCGCAAACCTGCCGAGCACTCACCGCAAAACCCGTCGAACACTCACTGAACACTCACTGAAACTCGCAGAAACAGCTGGATTAACACGCCGAACACACCGGAGGAACCCGACTAGCCGCCGATCACAGCGCAGAGCAGCCGCTGGAAAAAGCCGACTCGCAGACAAACGGGGTGAAAATAAAAGACAGTTCACTTGAAAGTTTGAAAATTGAAACGCTGTTTGCAAAAAAACTACTGAACGAAAATGCCTGGAATTTACATATAAGATCCAATGAATGATAATAAAAAGGGCTGTTACAGAAAAAAACGCTTTAAAAATAGAAATGTAAAAAAAAGTTTGCCGAAAAAAAAAATGTCTAAAAGATCCTGGAAAATCTTTTTACTGCAGAATATAATAATAAACATTTTATTAGATATTGGATTAAAATGGGAACATTTTTAACATTGAAGCCTATGGGATTTCCCTGAATAAAACCACCGAACAGCAGGGCATTTTGGCAACTTTAACCTTGCTGTTTTGTGTTCTCTGAATAGACGAAGCATTGCTTCTCTATGGGGATTCACTGCCCTCGAACAGGCACCGAACAGGCATCGTATGTGCAGGCAATTCGCCAACATTTGGCAAACTGCCTGCTCTCAGAATAGCCGAATGGCCAGGACAGGTAACCGTACGCTGAATTTTAGTGTTCGGTTACCTTTCGGGGCCAGATCGTCTCTCTTTGAATAACACTGTAAATGTTGAAAATATCGTTGAACGCCAGTGCTAACCACTGAACAAGTCTAAAGTGTCGTGGGGAAAGCGTCCCCCTTATCTCCTGCTTTGTAAGGTTGGAGCTGAACATAGGAGAACATCTCTTTGATGAATGAAATTGTAATGACCTGTATCATCATAAAACCTTTTGCTTCATCTAAAACATATACTTCAGCACATAAACAGAAGGTTATTCAGCCAACGATTTGCATGTTGTGCTTCTCCCCAGGGCGTTAAAAGGAACGCAATTCATTGTTTCCACCTTTTATGTCCATATTTTGTCTTATCTCCACACTGAAACAGCTCGCTTTTCTCACGTATTTCTTTGAATGAGCAGGAATTGTGACGTTAAATTAGTCCACAGTATAATAATAATAACAGAATTAATAAATGCAGAACATCCAGCAGTGGACCTTTATTTATTTGTCTTGTGTTTGTTATTATACCGTCTGAGCATCATGTGATACGAGGGCACAGATCGTTTGTGCTTAACGTCTTGATAAAATGATATAGATTGTTAACTTCGTACATTGCTGGTCTGTTTCAGGTGTAGCGTGTGTAAAAACAACGGGCCGAGGCTGTACCCCTGTGGTGATCACATGGGTAACTCCTCAATGCCGCCTCGTTTATCAAACAGCGGGAGTTGTCAGAGATAGGAGAGGTCATCAATGGTTCCCATCTTGCGCAATTATGCTCCTCAGCTCTGTAATTCACTGCAAAAACTAGCAGCCCTAAGGATCCAAAGTCAGAGTATATTAGATTTTATGTTTTAGCCCCACGATAGGAAATAATTGCTGGTTACAATAACCAAGATCAACTAATCTTTAAGGAAGACTCTCCAAACCACTGAATGTTAGAATAAGGTTTGATTTTGATATCCTAAAATCGTCGAAGGAGAATTTTAAGCCAACCTTCCGACCCTTCCGCATGAGTGATAAGAGGTTGGTATGGGACATAGAATAAGTATGTTCCAGTACTCCTGGATTTAGCATCACCCTGGACTTTTATCTCCATCTGGTATTGGCAATTTTTTTTTGTAATTTTAAGCCAACCCCCCGACCCTTCTGCAGAGTGATAAGAGGTTGGTATGGGACATAGAAGTATGTTCCAGTACTCCTGGATTTAGCATCACACTGGACTTTCATCTCCATCTGGTTTTGGTAAAAAAAAAAAGTAGAACGACAAAAAAAGGGTCATGGGGCAAAATATTGCTTCTTAATGTACCTCCAATGAAGCCAGCAATAGGAGAAGAAGCTGGAGTGCCTGTTCCTTTTTTTGTTTTGTACTAACCAAATCTTATCACTTTCAGGAATAACCTCAATTTACTGTCTTCGGTGGTTACAGATTTGACCTGCGCAACATTCAGGAGGAATTTTGGAGCCCTCTTCATTACAGAATTGCTTCAGCTCAGCCATAGTCTTAGTGTGAACATCTGTCTTGATGTCCTTCCACAGCATCTCTTTGAGGCTAATCGCTGGGCTTTGTCAATCCAAAGGGATTTACTTCAGTGTTTGGGATCTGCATCATCCAACTTCTACTGAGCTCCAGCTCTGCACAGCCACCCTGATATTATCCTGTTGGAGATCTTGATACACTTGGGAAGTTATATTTCCCTCGATGATGGCAAATGGCCAAGATCCCGAAGCAGCAAAGCAGCCCTAAACCATGATGCATCCTCCATTCGATTTAGGGCCCTATTCCATTTTGGACACTAACATGGAGACGGTAAGCAGGATAATGTGCACCTGCAGATGTTCCCTTACCATCTCCATGTTAACGCCATTGTAACAGATCTCAGTCCCCCGACATGGTCACATCTGCCAATGCCGCTTCCTTGCTGGACCCCCGTGCTCTCCTCATGACTCTCGTGCCGTTCTCCTGGTCCTTAGCCGCAGCTTAAAGATGGGTACACGTAGAAAGCCTTGCTAGCGCCCCCCAGAAATAAGATGTGGCTGTAGATCTGGAGCTTTGCGCTGGAACAGCGAACAGAATATAGCTGCTACCCAAACTATGAGTTGTGACTGCATGTAGGGTCAGAATAGAACTGTTTTAATCAGGGACACACACACATACATTTATACAGTCACACATGGGTCATTTACATATACAAAATAAAACCTAGAAACTGTTGGGAGACCTAATTAGACTGAAACAGAATTGGACAAACATTTGCTGCTTGGAATGTGAACCCTAATTAGATTAGGTAGACAGTTAAATTAAGCATTGTGTAACATTTCAAATGAGGCAGGACAATGGTAAACGGGATGATAACAGATTACAGACAGCAGATTTCTAACCTATTCAAATATAAACAGATATCAACACATTCCTGAGACAAGGGTAGGCTGGGATGTTAATCCTCTCAACAGATAACAAGATACACATGGACCAGGCAATAGACAGACAATTGCATTCTTGCATAATCACAGATTACACAACCATTCTGCACAGGAGAAGCCACTGAACTAATATCGATTATGGGGCTGCATCCTACAAATATGCCTCCATGCCAATGCACCCCAAATCCAAAGTGATTTACGTCACAGTCATATTCCATGGAAGGTGCTATCTTAGCACCTCACCCCAAAACACAGCGCTAAATTCCCTGATACTCGTAATACTGCTTCCACGCCACCGCGAGTATCAACTCCTGGAGTCCAGAGTACTCCATGGACAGTTGCGC
Source organism: Leptobrachium leishanense (assembly GCA_009667805.1). Classification (NCBI taxonomy): domain Eukaryota; kingdom Metazoa; phylum Chordata; class Amphibia; order Anura; family Megophryidae; genus Leptobrachium; species Leptobrachium leishanense. The sequence goes on from CM019063.1 coordinate 43,060,112, forward strand.
TTCATGGGCCGTGAGCTCTGCGCAACATTCGCTCTTGTGAGATTGTACAGCGACTCGGAGTCATCGTACAGGGAGACTAGGGACCATTTGTTACCAGTCTCACTCTGCTCCCGGCAAGAAGAAGCCATGGATCAGGCCACCCTTTGCGCCACGGGATGAGCAGTGAGTATGGGATTTAATGGGGGGTGTTTTGGAGCATGTTAAATGATTTTGCATTTGCAGAATCATTTAACACCAACTTTTAGGAGTTGTAAAAATTTTGGGTTGCATGTCCCTACAGTAATTTGCGCCAGCACTTTGTAAAACCTCGCTTGGCGAGACGATAAAAATAGATTGCGCTCTCCATGTTAAGTATAGAAGGCGCAAAGTACAGTAACCTTGCGCAAGCTGCAAGGCGCAAAACTTTTTCATCTGATTGTAGCTTCAAGATCAGAATATTGATGACAGCCATTAAACCTACTAATCCTAGCGCTAACGATTACATATTGAGTCGCTACATTAGCACCAACTATGACCTGATGTTTTCATGTTGGCATGTGGTGCCCTTTTTACACCATACATAGTGCTGCATGACCTTCCCGTATGAGTGAAGCTTGCTTTCATCAGTCCACATAACATTTTCCCAGTAGCATAGCGGAGTGTCATGGCGGTCTTAGGTAAACTACAGATGCAATGCGATGGTCTTTTTTTGGAGAGCAGCGGCTTTCTTCGTTTTATCCTGCCTTGGCCACCATGCCTGTTCAGTGTTTTCAGTATAGTAGAAATAATATTTATATATACTACTATCTTGGCCCTTGTACTCTGACACTAGAATACCCTCCAATGGGATTCGCTGGAAAATATAAGAGAGTAGAGCACCCCTTATCTGAAATGCTCGCCTAAGGACCACAAGCATGTCAGATTTCATGATGTTTCGACTTCTGGAATAACTGTGGAAGCTGGGGGTGGGCGTACAGGCCTCAAATATGGAGTTCGTTGCTTACAAGTTTGGAAAATAAGGCTGACGGACTGAAGTCTTTATGGTTGAAGGCTGTAGATCAGGGCTGTCAAACTCACGCCTCCAACAAGGCGTTGATGCCTACAATGACCAGAATTCTTTCAATGCAATAGATGGCCAGAAAATCATGGGAGCTGTAGTTCATAAACATCTGGGGGGGCTGGTGTTTGACAGTCCTGCTGTAGATGATAAGACTTGTCCTCACCGGATGATCACAAATGGAAGCGATGCTGTTGATGTGGCGTCTTGATTATGTCTTGGGGCTCTTCTGGGGCAGAGGTGGCACCACCGTTAACTGCCTCAGAGAACTGAAAAGGCGCTCCAAATATTGTGGTCTTCTGAGTCTTTCAGATTTTGGAATTCCATTTAAGGGACACTCTACATATATATAAGCATTTGACAGCTTTCGATGTTGACGAACTGGTGGCCATGATTCTTTCATGGCACCTCTCTGCACACCTGATCAGCCATTCTTCTAGGGGCACATCAGCCTGGTCGGTAAGTTGACTCACTTGTACGGATGAACTTTGCTTTATAACTGATAAATAACTGATTATATATATATATATATATATTCTCATGCCATGGTATCTCATGTTGACACCTACATCCCCTCTCATTTCATTTTCTATTTTCCCACTTAGCCTTGACCCTACAGAAAACTTGTTTAAATCCAAGGATTTTCGCTCTCCGCGCCAGGGATAGAAGACTAAATTCACCTCATATTTCACCTTTTATTTCCAAACATTGCGCTTAAAGTAACATCCGTGTGAAACCACTCAAAAAGACTTTCTTTATGTATTCGAGGGGAAGATAATGCGAAACAAGTATATGGCCTAATCGATCTCTCAAGCCTTGCTGTGGACATCCATCACTTGCCATTACTCATCTGCACAAAGAGCGTAGGCCTTTATACCCTGTCTCTCGTCATGCTTGATGCCATTTATTTAAAAATAAGTTAGAAGGTCGTGCATAGGTGGGATGTATCTTTATCCTTTGGGACGATAAACAGGTGGATGGAGCAATGCGACTTAATAAGATCTAGTCACATTAAAAGTTCTGCTCTATTCTTGCCGATTCTTCGGGCAGAAGCTAGACTTTATTAATGGACTTGACACGGTCTGTATTGTCACTTCCCTCTTCTTTATTATATGTCCCCCAGGTAATAAAATCTCAAGAGAATCATCATATTACACTATTTAAAGATCTGAGTGACTATGACACGGGTCAAATAGTAGACTTGTGCACACTGGGGTTTTTTAGGTTTTTTTTTCATTTCGGAGTCTTTCGTCCCGTTTTTTTCCCTTTTCGGGTGATTTCAGACCATTTTAACCACTTGACTGCAGAGGACACTCTGAGCGCGTCCTTACTTTGCAGCCGCGATCGGCCAGGATTCCGACCGCTCGCTGTGGCTCCCCCAGTGCGGGCTGATATCTTGGATGTCAGCCAAGCTTCTGGAACCCAGGCGGGCACGAATAAACGTCATTGTGCCAGCACGATGACATCTATTCCAGGCACACACACTCTCTAGTGCGGGGAAGGTCCTTTGGCCCTCTCTCCCTCCCCATCCGTAGGGCCACAAGTGAAAGGCAGGCACAGCTTTGAAGGGCACAGCCTGCCCTTCCAAGCGGTGGCTGCCTTTAACCCCTTGGGGGCTGGATCGCGATTCAGTGCCAACAGGCATCGGATCGCGGTCCCCTCCCAAGCTGGCCAACATCTTGGATGTCAGCCAAGCTTCCGGGATCTCCCCCTGCCTACTGGCATCATCATGCATAGCGCGATTACATCAGTTCGGGAGTTAACCCCTAGCTGCCACCTATGGTGGAGATAGGAGGTTCCAATCAACCCCTGATCTCCCGATCCGTGGCAGCTAGGGGTTATTGTTTGGGATCATTGCAACGGCCAGAGCACGGCCTTTCCATCGATACCAAACATGACCATGTTGAATGTAAACAACAAAAAAAAATTTTTAAAAAAGTTTTTTTTTCTGTTTTTTATTAATGGAGAAATATTGATCCCATTTCAATTCTAATGTGAACAATGATGCTGCACTAACAAATTTTTCTACGGGGCGTTTGCTAAAAATCATGTAATTCCCCCCCCCAAAAAAGTAACGAGTCCCCATTTCTAATTTTTTTAACAAGTGCATCCCATAAAAAATATAACCGCAAACGCTCGCATGATAAAATGTGAAAAAAAAACACTTTACACACTGTAGATGATTGAAAATTCTAACTAAATTGCATTGTTTGTTATAATATTCTGGCAGGACATGACGTATACATATAATAATGATATATTATGAATCTGCCGAGTCTGCCGGAAAGAATGATATATAATATGTCTGGGTTGTATAAGAAAACGTGACTTCAAATCGCGTTTAAACATGATGAGCAAAAGCGGTAAAAATTAGCTCAGCATACAGCGGTGAAATGGCTCAGCAGCGAAGGGGTTAAACTGTTTTTTTTTTCTGTTTCGGGTCGTTTCATATTTCACCGCAATTCATAGTTTCAGACCGATCCGAAATATCGGATCCTCCAATATAAGCAGGGCCGGATTAACATAGGGGCAGATGGAGCAGCAGCTCCAGGCCCATGCCCCAGAATAGGCCCAGAGAAAAAAATAACAATGTTTGCATTTATGAACATGTGGACCCCATTATCTCCAACACCATAGCAGCTACAGGGTCATATGAGGTATCACTGGAGAGGCCAGAGTATGCCCTTTCCAATGATACCAAACATGACCAGGTTTTATGTAACAATAAAAATAAAATAATAAATACTACTTTATTTTTTCTTTCTAACACAGCAATACTTTCCACTTTTCAATTATAAAGTGAACAATGATGCTGCACTAACTCACCATCTCAAGTGTGGAGGTGATGACACAATCCATTAATACGTATTGTTACACCAAAAACCTAAACCACCTCACTGCAGCAAAGTGCACTGGGGGAGTGACTTTGGAACCCTGCGTTACTAATCTTTACACCTTACAAGGTCAAGGGATGTGTCCGGCAGTTGTGACCGGGCCCTGGCATTCCGCCACTGGAGGGGGGCCCAGCACCGCCGCCAGATTCCGGCAAAAAGCACCGGAATCTGGGAGCAGCGCCGCCGGCTGTTTCCCTCCCTGCGAGCGGCCCGCTGGCTTGCAGCTTGGCCGCTCGCGTGGGATGGGAACTAGCTGACCAGCGCACGAGATCTCGCGAGAACTCGGCTGCGCTGGTCAGGTGGTTTCCGGTGAGCGGCCAGGCTGCATGCCTTCAGCGGCCGCTCACCACAGAGAGGAACGGCGGCAGCAGAGGAGCCTGAGGTGAGCTGGGGGCCCTATATACCCATAAGAGCTTGGGCAGTATATCCATGAGCTGGGGCAGTATCCATGAGCTGGGGGCAGTATATCCATGAGCTGGGGCATTATCCATGTGCTGGGACAATATATCCATGAGCTGGGGGCAAATATATCCATGAGCTGGGGCAGTATCCATGAGCTGGGGCAGTATATCCATGAGCTGGGGCAGTATCCATGAGCTGGGGCAGTATCCATGAGCTGGGGGCAGTATATCCATGAGCTGGGGCAATATATCCATGAGAATATAGCCATGAGCTGGGGCAGTATCCATGAGCTGGGACAGTATATTCATGAGCTGGGACAGTATATCCATGAGCTGGGGCAGTATCCATGAGCTGGGGCAGTATATCCATGAGCTGGGGGCAGTATATCCATGAGCTGGGGCAGTATCCATGAGCTGGGGCAGTATATCCATGAGCTGGGGCAGTATCCATGAGCTGGGGCAGTATCGATGAGCTGGGGGCAGTATATCCATGAGCTGGGGCAGTATCCATGAGCTGGGGCAGTATCCATGAGCTGGGGCATTATCCATGTGCTGGGGCAATATATCCATGAGCTGGGGGCAAATATATCCATGAGCTGGGGCAATATATCCATGAGCTGGGGCAATATATCCATGAGAATATAGCCATGAGCTGGGGCAATATATCCATGAGCTGGGGCAATATATCCATGAGCTGGGGCAATATATCCATGAGCTGGGGGCAATATATCCATGAACTGGGGAAAATATATCCATGAGCTGGGGGCAAATATATACAGGAGCTGGGGGCAAATTTATACAGGAGCTGGGGCAAAAATATCCATGTGTGGCCTGGGGGCAATATATGTCCATGTGAGCTGGGGACAATATATATGTCCATGTGAGCTGGAGCAATATATATATCCATGTGAGCTTGGGGCAATATACAGTATATATCCGTGTCAGCTGGGGGCAATACTATCTTTTTTATATTGCAGGAAAAAAAAAGTAAAAATATAGATCTCTTTTTTGGGGGGTTGGGGGGGCCCTTCATGGATTCTTGCACCGGGGCCCTCAGGTTTCTAGTTACGCCACTGGGTCAGCGTCTGGCCTTTGCATTAAGACCATGTAAAATCTAAAAAGAAAACCTAAAAACTTTTTATCTTTTTATTTTTAGTTCCAATGCAATGGCATTGTCCATTTGTCACTTATAAAATGAGCAATACCACTGCCATTACTCACCTTCTCATTTCCCACGCTGGGAGCAAGATCAGTGTTTTATACATAGTCATATTATTCAAAAAACACAAGGGAAATATTTCATTTTTTTGGTTAAAATTGTATATTTTCTCAGAAAAATGCAATAACAGGATCCCATTTTAAAAAAATTAACAAGAATTCCCTATAGAATATATAACCACAAAGGTTTGGATGATAAAATGTGAAAAAATTATTTTATATGCTTTAAATGATTGAAATCTGAATGAAAATTTACTCACACAGTATCTGCCAGGTTAGATATATCAGTATCTGCACTATAACCTAAAATATGCTTTCATTTCACAAAATTCCAAAAAAAGCCACCAAAATCTTCAGCTCCAGGCCCATAGAGATCTTAATCCGGCCCTGAATATAAAGGGTTATTCAGAGAGATCCGAAATGTCGCCGAAATGTTACTGGACACCATAGGCGTGCGCAGCCTATTGCATTAGGGTGTGCACCCAAAAGCTCAAACACACACACACATATATATACATACATACATACATATAACGACACACACACACCATTACTATCAGGGTTATTCAAAGAGATTCGAAAAGTCACCGCACGTTCGGTGACTTTTCGTTCTCTTCAATTCGGTTCCTTTTGCCGATCCCATTTCGGTGACCCAGGGAAAAGCTGCCGCAAACCTGACGAAAACTAACCGCAAAACCCACCGAATGCAGGCCGAAAACCCCCAAAATCATCTGGATTAACCTGCTGAAAACCGGAGCCGAACACAGCCGAAGCAGCTGAGACCGCAGACGAGGGAGGTGAATAAATTAGCAAAACTGTTTGTATGAATCTGTGAAAATGAAATGCTGTTTGCAAAGAAAAAGAAATTCAGAAAAATGCTTAAAGTATCCTAAAAAATCTATAAATAAAGAGACTTTTTGCTGCAGAATTTTATAATGAACGATTAGATATTGAATTAAAACGGGAATATTTTTTACATTGAAGCCTATGGGATTCTCCTGAATAAATCTGCCGCATGAAACCACGGAATGGCAGGGCATTAGGGGAACCTTTCACTGCTGGTTTGTGTTCTCTGAATAGCCGAAGCAGTGCTTTTTCATGGGGATTTCACTGCCCTCGAACAGGCACCGAACAGGCACCGTATGTGCAGGCAATTCGCCAGGATTTGGCGTATTGCCTGCTCTCTGGATAGCCGAATGGCCAAGAAAGGTAACCGAACGCTGATTTTCAGCGTTCGGTTACCTTTCTCAAGCAATTCAGATCTCTTTGGATAACCCTGTATGTGTATGTTTCAGGGGTTAAGCAACCTTCGATACCCAGACATTTTGAAACTACATTTCCAATGAGTCTCAACTATCTTAATTAGGGGCCGAGCAACATATGAGATATAGTTCCAAATGAGCTAGAGGACCAATGACCCCGGTATACATCATGTCACCTCAAAATGCTAGATCAAAAAATTTAAATTTGGATTTCGATCACATACAGCGTGTAAATTTATTTTACCACATTTTTTCATCCAAAAGATTGTTAGCTATATATTCTACGGGCCATATTACATTCCTAACGTTAACGTTAGTGTCCATCTGAGTGAGCGTTAACGTTAGCTCTGGTGGTCCTACCGCGGGTGCACCATATTAAAATCCAAACGCTAATCTGTTAGAAAACCCTTTACCATTTAGAATCTTGCTCTTTTCAGCTCCCTATACTTAACATGGGGAGTGGAAAGTGTTAATCAGCATTAGCATTACAATCTACTAGCGCTGATTACCGTCCGGTTGCGGTTACTGAACATTTACTCACAACCAGGACCTGGTGATAACGGATTCCACTTCTGCAGAATCAGTCAGCACCAGCTGAAACCCCCCCCCCAAAATCAGATACTCACCTCTCATCCTGCAGAAAGAACGACTGCTCCATTCGCCTCCTCTCGCCGCCAGGAGCAGAAGGAGACTGGGAGAAAAAGTCCCTCAGTCTCACTCTGGGAATCACTATGTCGACCTGCCGGATCTCACAAGGACTTCAACGACGTCCCGAGTACATCCTCTACACACAAACATGAAATCAGAGGATGCGCTCAGCACGTCGTCAGCAGCAAAGTGGTTAAATGTTAAAAAGGGAGTGAAATTTGAGTAGAGTGGCCCATTTAACCTCTTGCTGACTTGTACCAATACAGTCTCCTACCTGTACCTCACGACGCTGCCAAGACGCTCACTGTAATTCTTTTTGTGGAGTGCAGGCAGCAGATATTGTGGCGATTTCTGTGCACAATACAATCCTTTATGGTGCAAGACAAGGGGGCAACACCGGACTGCGACAAGGAAACAGGTGCAGAATTTTACGCAAAGCAGCCTATTTAAAGACAGATACATGCATTTATACACACAGCCATACGTTCACATACATAACTATATATCCTCCTCCCTACACCCTGGGGGTATGTAGCAATAAAGCCCACATTAATGTGCAGTGTGTATGAGCATATCCCAGAATCCACAACAATAAAACTCACAGTAATGTGCAGTGTGTGTGAGCGTATCACAGAGCTCCACAGTAATAAAACCCACAGTAATGTGCAGTGTGTATGAGCATATCAGAGATTCGCAGCAATAAAACCTTCAGTAATATACAGAGTGTATGAGCGTATCAGAGCTCCACAGCAATAAAACTCAGCAATGTGCAGTGTGTATGAGCGTATCACAGAATCCACAGCAATAAAACCAAGCAATGTGCGGTGTGAATGAGCATATCACAGAATTCACAGCAATAAAACCAAGCAATGTGCGGTGTGAATGAGCGTATCAGAGAATCCACAGCAATAAAACTCAGCAGTATGCAGTGTATGTGTACCACAGAATCCACAGCCATAAAACTCAGCAGTATGCAGTGTATGTGTATCACAGAATCCACAGCCATAAAACTCAGCAGTATACAGTGTGAATGAGCATATCACAGAATCCACAGCAATAAAACCAAGCAATGTGCTGTGTGAATGAGCGTATCAGAGAATCCACAGCAATAAAACTCAGCAGTATGCAGTCTATGTGTATCACAGAATCCACAGCCATAAAACTCAGCAGTATGTGTATCACAGAATCCACAGCCATAAAACTCAGCATTATGCAGGGTGTATCAGTGTATCACAGAATCCACAGCCATAAAACTCAGCAGTATGTGTATCACAGAAACCACAGCCATAAAACTCAGCATTATGCAGGGTGTATCAGTGTATCACAGAATCCACAGCCATAAAACTCAGCAGTATGCAGGGTGTATCACAGAATCCACAGCCATAAAACTCAGCAGTATGTGTATCACAGAATCCACAGCCATAAAACTCAGCAGTATGTGTATTACAGAATCCACAGCCATAAAGCTCTGTTTAAAAATATTTTGAATACACTATTAAAAAATATTTTTGATATATAAAAATTGCCCCCTCTCCTGCTCACCTTTGTTTGTTTTTTCTGCTTGCAGGGAGGGGGTTGAATATGAATCATTGGTGGTCCAGTGGCACAGAGGGGGGGGTCGAGGAGTGGGAACCCGGCTGGCCGCATCCGATGGACAGCCGCCGGGACCCCTCATTTCCGCGGGCCTGGCGGCAGCCTCCGCTTCCCTGGTGGTCCCTGTGGTTCGTGGGGTGCTGCACTGCGATCTGTGCATAGCGCACAGCACATCCCTCACTGACCCGAGCGGCCGGCGATCTCTGATGACCTGTCACCTGACCGTCGGCGCTTACTGTCTGTGTCAGAGCGCCGACGGTCAGGTGACAGGTCATCAGAGATCGCCGGCCGCTCGTGTCAGTGAGGGATGTGCTGTGCGGTCTGTGCGCCATGCACAGATCGCAGTGCAGCACCCCACGAACCACAGGGACCACCAGGGAAGCGGAGGCTGCCGCCAGGCCCGTGGAGTTGAGGGGTCCCGGCGGCTATCCATCGGATTCGGCCAGCCGGGACCCAGAATGTGTCGCGGGCCGGCATTAGGGTGTGCCTAGGCACACCCGGCACACCCCGTGCGCACGCCTATGCTGGACACTGAAATTCCCCCTACGGTGACATTTCGGAGCCATTCGGCTATTCAGAAAGCACACAGTTCGCCAATTTTTGCGAATTGCCTGCACATACAGTGCCTGTTCGAGGGCAGTGAAATCCCTCATAGAGAAGCAATTGTTAATCTATTCAGAGACACCGAATAGCAGAGAAAAGTTGCCGAAGTGCCCTGCTGTTCGGTGGTTTCATTCGACAGGTTTATTCAGACGAATCCCATAGGCTTCAATGGTAAAAATATTCCAGTTTTAATCCAATATCTAATAAACCATTTATTTTTCTCAGTTGCAGCGGAAAGCCGTTTTGTGGCTTTTCGCTGCAACTGAAAAAAATAAACGGTTTAATATATTAATAAATATAAATATATAAATATTTAATAAAAACGCAAATATTTTTTTTCATTGAAACATATGGGGAAAAAAGCCTCGTTTTTATTAAAAAAGTTAGGAAGCCTAAAATTTCACCCGAAAATGGCAAAAAAATCCTAAACAATAAATAAAAAAAATGGCTTATTACTGCAAGTGAAAAAACCCATTTACGAAAGATTTAATAAAAACGAGGATTTTTTTAACGTTAAAACCTATAGGCGAATCCTATAAGTTGCAATGTTAAAAAAATCGTTTTATTACTTTGAAATCATTTCGTTAAATTTTTTTTTGCTTTGTTTCATTTTCATTCCGTTTTTTTTTTTCCATTTTGGAACATTTTGTTCAGTTTTGGGTCATTTTCGTTACATTTTTCTCAATTCAGATCGTTCTCGTTCCGTTTGATATCGTTTCGGATCATTTTCGAATCGTTTGATATAGTTTCGGATCCTTTTTGAATTGACTTTGAATCGATTCATAATATCAGACGACAGATATTACATTTTTCAGAAATTAAAATACAATTCTCAGCCGAAAACAAAATTTTGACGATACGAAATGCACATGTCTACCAAATAGTGACAACCAGACGACTGGGTCAGAGCATCTCCAAAAGGGAAAGTCTTCAGCAGGATAATGCCCCCTGTCACACGGCAAAAACTGTTTAGGAATTTTGAGGTACATGACTAGGGATGAGCCGAACACTCCCCGAGTTCGGTTCGAGCCCGAACCCGAACTTCCCATTTGTTCGGGACCGAACCCGAACCCGAACCCCCATGCAAGTCAATGGGGCAGAAAATTCGGTTTTTTGGAGTGCCCTCCAAGAGGGCATATATGCTACATATTTGCCATAAAAGGTGTATGGGGGTCCGGGTAGTGCCCTGGGGGACAGGAAACAAGGACATAAAGTTTTAAAAAAACGTTTTTAAAGGGACAGTGAGTTTTCCATGAAATAAGGGTTAAAAATAAAAACGAAAAATTCCTTCAAATATCGTGCCTAGAAGGTCCCCATAACCTGCCCGTGAAGTGGCGGATTTCTAGGATGTATAGAAATATGTAAAAACCAAAAAACTACATTTCAAATGACGGTAAATGCTTTTCCTTTAATCTATCCATAAACAACTGCTTGGGGCGGCAGTCTGTATGAAAAGAGGAGACATTTTCGGACATGCAGAAAAAGTTTACTGATTTTTTTGTGGTGAAAAGCAGGAGAATGGAAACTTCTAGACCAAAAAGCCGATTTGGAAAGTGAGATAAATGGGAGAATTTTTATGGTTTGGCTATTTTGACCTAGAATTTTCCATTCTCCAGTCATTCTCCTGAGTTTCACCTTTCTCTGAATAACCCTGTCAGGGTTATTCAGAGAGCGGTGAAGAGCAGGAGAATGACTGGAGAATGGAAAATTCTAGGTCAAAATAGCCAAACCAGAAAAATTCTCCCATTTAGGCTAGGGTCAGACTAGCGAATTTTTAACGTGCGTTTTGGCGCACTTAATCGCGGCCGCACTAGCAGCAAATGACGGGCAATGACGGCCAATATACGAAGTACGGTCACACGAAAGTCCGGCTGCGCAACGCAAGTGGAAAATGAACGCAAAAGTTTCCTGGTTTGGATCCGTAAAAAATCACACACAAAAATGCGCATCGTATGACCGTTTTCGCGCAATCCGTGAAAAAATACGGCAATGCGTTCGGACGCACTTTTTGACGGTCGCTGCGAAAAATGCGTTAGTCTGACCCTAGCCTTATCTCACTTTCCTAATAGGCTATTTGGTCCAGATTGTTCTCTTTTCCTGCCATTCTCCTGGTTTTCACCTTTCTCTGAACAACCCTGAGAGAGAGGTGAAAGCCAAACTGGCAAGAGAAGAGAACAATCTAGACCAAATAGCCGATTTGGAAAGTGAGATAAATGGGAGAATTTTTCTGGTTTGGCTATTTTGACCTAGAATTTTCACTTCTCCAGTTATTCTCCTGCTTTTCACCGCTCTCTGAATAACCCTGTGAATGTTTAATCCCGAGGTGAAAAATAACATTGCTTTAGATTTTTCAAACACCAGCTAAATGCAGCATATTAGGATGTTTTAGGGAAATTAATTCTCAAATCTCAATCAGAAGCAGACACACCACCCCTCAGTATATTGTACAATGTATCAAATTGATTACCAGACTAAAAAACCTGGTGTTGCCTGTCACGACTTAGCTACGCACGCTGCTGCGCAAGGACGCCGGGTTAAGCCGCACACTATCTGTCTATACTAGACCCAGATAATTACGCGCACTTCTCTACCCGTCCTGGCCACACTACCTCTCACAACAGGCACGTAGAGCGCGATATACTGATCCCAGGATTGCAACACAGCACAAGTCTTCTCCTGAAGCGCCAAATAACTACGTCTCCCACAATCCTGGAACTCACTTTCTTATTCTATTAGTAACGCTGCCACCAGTCCTCACGGACACAATGCGCGTCGCAACAGGAAACGCAGGGCTTAGCAGCCGCACTATCCTAGACTCGGACAGTGACTACAATTCCCACAATTCCCTGCCGTTTCCTGACGACCGCAACACGCAATTTCTTATATATAACCGAGCTTAAGGCAAATAGCAATTCTCCCAATCTCTTAGTTAGCGTGGATTTGATCAGCCAGAGTCAAAACTTAAATACTTTTTGTTTATTTAGGATAGAAAAATCAGTGCTTAGCTACATAAAAAATCATAACTAGAATAAATCAATTACTTATACAATACACAGCAGAATATAAAGAAAAAGGTTTAACCATAGAGCGTTACTTACGAAAGAACTATTCCTCTATGGCCCCCTGGAGTCTAGAGATAGGAACATGGACAGATCAGTCCTCTTTAGAAGGAACCCCAAGTGATCAGCCCTGAGCCATGCTTGATTCGGAATATTATAGGGCTGGCTTTTTCTACGTCCAGCCTCCTAGCTAGCAGCCCTTTTGCCTACATTCCCAGAATGCCCATCTCTAGAGCACGCTCAGTAAGCTTGTCAATTAATCTTTAATTGCCTAAAGGTCCCTCTTCCTCCAGACCCCCTTCGAGATCAAGGATTTTGTTTCCTGTCTTTGAAGATTGGGTCCAGGCTCTGGGTGCCGATCTGTCTGTTCAGGTGTGATTTGCTATGGCAGTGTACAAAAGAAATTCCCTTTTTACAGCTACGTGTTACATCCTCCCCCCAAGGGAGAAAGCTAAACCTTTTGATTACATGTCAGCTGTGAACCCAGGAATAAACTTACCAAATGGTCAGACACAAATATGAACATAACTCTATATGGAGGAGATAAACACATATATACCTTTATATAGATAGAAATATAGATCTAGTCTGCCACATCTCCCATACAAATGAAGACGCAGAAAGGGAGGCTAACTAACATGCCTCCCACGTGCGTCTTAACACGGGTTTGCCAACGGGTATCTGGCACCTGCACCAGTCGCCGGCGCTATGACAGAGTGGGGGACGCACAGGTGTCCGTGCACTTTGCCCACTAAAGCATGCATTCCCTCTCGCAACCGCATCACACATTGCCCCATGTAGGCCTTTGGCGACTCCACCATTCTTCCCCACCTCTCCCAAACCGGGGGGAGGGGGTCACTCATACTGCACTCACAACATGGCACAGACTCGGGGAAGCCCCTGTGCTTCTGCAGCCCCTCCGGGTGCAGCACGTGTGGCTCACTCTCAGCTCGCATCTCAGTCTCGCAGGCAGCAGAATCTTCGTAGCCCGTAGCCTGCTCTGGAGCCATTCTTACAGCAGGGGGTATGGAGAAACAGGGTGAAGCGCCCCGCTCCCCAGTAAACGTTCCCCCTGCATCTGCCAACGGAGTCAGGCATCGTACCTGGCTCTGGGCAGATGGCTGGGAGGTCACAGGAGCCACACCAGGACCCGCTGCCTCCCCGTCTCTCACTGTCCCCGCACATTCAGAATTTGGGGAACCATACAGATGGGGCACAAGATTCTCCACGCTCACCTCGCCCCCCATTGCACACAGTTTCCCCACTTTATCACACAGTTTATCAAGCACGCCTTGCTTCGTAACCGATGAGCATACAGCCGTATGCCACCCTCCTCTACAGGGAGGTTGCTCAGTACCAGATTCCTGTGGTACTGGGAATCTGGTTGGCTTTTCCCCAGGGTAACACTCGTCCACCCCAGGCCCTTCCTCCTGACCACACAGCATGCGATCGGTGCCACCCGCAGCCTCAGACACATGTGACACAGACTGGCATACCACAGTATCCTGCCCATCCAGGATGTTCTGCCCTCCACTCCTTTCACCTGGCACCGCCAACCTGGATGGTTCAGGCCCTGGATAACACTCTGCCACCCTAGGCCTCTCCTCCCGACCACCCAGTATGCCCTCTGCGCCAACACAGTCTCAGACAACCGCAACACAGGCTGGCACACCGCAGGATCCTGCTCATCCCAGGCCTTCCGATGCCACACCTTCCCTCCAGCACCACCGACCCAGTTGGTTCAGCCCTAAAGGAACCTGCCTTGGTCCTTTGTTCTCCCTCCCAACCGCGTGGCGTCACAGACACACCTGAGTCTGGTCTAGGCAGGCACACCACGGTATCCTGCCACCCCTCCCAGGCATTCTGATCCACACCATTCTCACGGGGCACTAGAGTCCTGGTTGGTTTAGGCGCAAGCAGACCCGCAGTCATCCCTTGCCCTTGCTCCCAACCATATGGCGTCACAGACACACCTGAGTCTGGTCTAGGCAGGCACACCACAGTATCCTGCCACCCTTCCCAGGCATTCTGATCCACACCATCACACGGCAGAGACGGGCCTTGTGCCCTACTCCCCGCCGACCGCCAGCGGGTACCCACTTCCACCATGGGCACCGCGGCCTCCCCACGCATGGGGTCCAGGGAACCAGCTGACTCGGGTGCAGGCGGGCATTCACTCACCCCCTGCCTTTCTTCCCAGTCACACTGCCCCCTCATGCTACCACACAACACCTCAGGCACACCTGGCGCAGGCGCAGACTGACTCACTGCCATCCCCTGCCCTCCCGTCCAGGAATCCTGTTGTGCACCCCCACACACAGCCCTCCCCACTGTAGAGCCACTAGTGGGCCTGGGTAAATCCCCAGCATCCCTTTCCAGCACATACTGTGACACCAATTTACCCAAATCCGTGCCCAGCAACACATCTGTAGGAATATTTTCAGACACTCCCACCTCCCGCAGACCTCTCCCGCTCCCCAGTCCAGATAAACCCGTGCCATTGGCACCGCAGGACGTACCCCACCAAAACCCTTTACTGCTAGAGTCCTGCCAGGAATAAAGTCTGCAGGGCTGACTAACCCTGGACGCACCAAAGTTACTTCAGCCGCCGTATCTCGTTAAACCCACAGATACCTGAGTCCCGACAATGACTGCTTGCTGGTTCACGTTGGCACTGCCCTCCGATCTGGTCACAAACAGGACAGAGGGTGATGTTGAGGGGTATCCTCCCCCAGCTGTGGATGCAGGTTTCTTCCTCTGCGGGCACGCTGCCAGGAGATGATTGGTACTGTCACAAATAAAACAGCGACGGCGCACACTTCTTCCAGGCGAAGAAGGATTCGCTCCCCCTCCCCAGCAGAGACTGGCACAGAGGGGGGCGCTGCCGCCGTGATGTCGGGGGGTCGTGCTGAGTTGGGCTTCCATCCTGATGATCCTTTGGGGGAACCTCTGCTCTGGTCCACAGACGCTCTGTTGGCCGCATGGAAATCGGCCAGCTCACCAGCTTCCAGGGCCGTCTCGGGTTTGCGATCCAGAAGCCATTCCTGGATCTCAGGTGGGCACAGCTGCACGAACTGTTCTTTGATTAGCAGGTCTTCCAGGGCTTCCAAGGTATCAATCTTCAGCCCCCTGACCCATTGTCGAAATAGGGTGGTCAGGTGGCTCACAACTGCAGAGTAGCTCTCCGCGGCCCGCTTCTGCAAGGACCTGAACTTTTTGCGATATACCTCTGGCGTGAGGTTATAACGTCTCTGCAACGCGGCTTTAATCGCCTCATAGTCCTGGTCGCTCTCAGCCGGTAATTCTGCAAAGGCTTCGAGCGCTGGACCTTTTAGTCCAGGAGTGAGGTACCTGGCCCATTGCTCTTTGGGCAGCTGGTACTGTCGACAAGTCTTTTCAAAACTTCGCAGGAACACATCCAGGTCCCCATCTTTGTCAAGAGTGGGAAAGTTCTCTGCACGAGGTCTGGGCGTAGAGAGCTCTGCAGCGCCCGCAGGGGCAGGAGATAATTGCGTTCTGCTTGCCTGTGCCAGAGCGAGCTGATGTGCCCGTTCGGCTTGGCGCTCTGCTGTCTCTTGCGCGGCTCTGCGCTCCGCAGTTTCTCGGTCCGCTTGGAGCGCTGCCGCCTCTTGCTCAGCTCTGCGCTCCGCAGCTTCGCGTTCAGCCTCAGCTCGGCGCTCCGCAGCTTCGCGTTCAGCTCTGCGCTCCTCTCGCTCTTGGTACTGCAGGATGAGCTGAAGCCGCGTCTGCGAGTCCGCAGAGTCCACATGTTTTAAAACAGTCTGCAAGTAAACATCCAGGGCAGTATCACCCTTGGGCGAAGCACTTGACACTGTCCTTTCCACTGGACTTGCGCTTCCTTCGGCTGGGTCAAGAGTGGTACCCTGCTCTGCTGCGTCCTGGACTGCTTGCCTCGCCTCATAATCCTCGAGGGCTTGCAAAAGTTCATCTTTCTTTTTATCCTTCGTCGAGATATTTTTGTCGCGACATAATTGCTCCAAATTCTTTTTCGATGATTGTTGCGACATTCTCACTCCAGCCAAATAAAAGATAGAAAAGAAAAACAAAGAAGGGGAAGGGAACTGCTGTGTATTGTGTAAATTCTAATAAATGCACTGAGTTCTGCTCTGGAAATTGGAAAACCAATTTATTTAGTATCTGGATCTATGTTGCTTCACAGATCCAAATACTAACCTGATATCCCACCGCTTGCCTCCAGTTGTCACGACTTAACTACGCACGCTGCTGCGCAAGGACGCCGGGTTAAGCCGCGCACTATCTGTCTATACTAGACCCAGATAATTACGCGCACTTCTCTACCCGTCCTGGCCACACTACCTCTCACAACAGGCACGTAGAGCGCGATATACTGATCCCAGGATTGCAACACAGCGCCAGTCTTCTCCTGAAGCGCCAAATAACTACGTCTCCCACAATCCTGGAACTCACTTTCTTATTCTATTAGTAACGCTGCCACCAGTCCTCACGGACACAATGCGCGTCGCAACAGGAAACGCAGGGCTTAGCAGCCGCACTATCCTAGACTCGGACAGTGACTACAATTCCCACAATTCCCTGCCGTTTCCTGACGACCGCAACACGCAATTTCTTATATATAACCGAGCTTAAGGCAAATAGCAATTCTCCCAATCTCTTAGTTAGCGTGGATTTGATCAGCCAGAGTCAAAACTTAAATACTTTTTGTTTATTTAGGATAGAAAAAATCTGTGCTTAGCTACATAAAAAATCATAACTAGAATAAATCAATTACTTATACAATACACAGCAGAATATAAAGAAAAAGGTTTAACCATAGAGCGTTACTTACTAAGAACTATTCCTCTATGGCCTCCTGGAGTCTAGAGATAGAGCATGGACAGATCAGTCCTCTTTAGAAGGAACCCCAAGTGATCAGCCCTGAGCCATGCTTGATTCGGAATATATATAGGGCTGGCTTTTTCTACGTCCAGCCTCCTAGCTAGCAGGCCTTTTGCCTACAATTCCCAGAATGCCCATCTCTAGAGCACGCTCAGTAAACTTGTCAATTAATCTTTAATTGCCTAAAGGCGTCCCTCTTCCCTCCAGACCCCCCTTCGAGATCAAGGATTTTGTTTCCTGTCTTTGAAGATTGGGTCCAGGCTCTGGGTGCCGATCTGTCTGTTCAGGTGTGATTTGCTTTGGCAGTGTACAAAAGAAATTCCCTTTTTACAGCTACGTGTTACATCCTCCCCCCAAGGGAGAAAGCTAAACCTTTTGATTACATGTCAGCTGTGAACCCAGGAATAAACTTACCAAATGGTCAGACACAAATATGAACATAACTCTATATGGAGGAGATAAACACATATATACAGGCAGACCTTTATATAGATAGGAATATAGATCTATTCTGCCACAATGCCCGTTTGTGAACAGAGGTCATTTAGAATTGATAATCTTTCCACGTACACATTAGTTTTTAATTCAATATCTAATAAACCGTTGCTTATAATATTCTGCAGTAAAGTGTCTCTTTATTTCTCGATTTTTTAGTATTTTTTTAAGCATTTTCTATACTTTTTTCAAAATTTCTTATTTTTTTCGAACCCGAACCGAACACGCCCAAAAAGTTCGAAATTTGCGAACTTTCGAACTGCCAAAGTTCGGGTCGAACTCCGAACCGTCCGAACCCGAACAGCTCATCCCTATACATGACAAAGATTTCAAGTTGTTGCCTTGGTCTCCAAATTCCCCAGATCTCAATAAGATTGAGCATCTGTGGTAGGGATGTGCACGGCTGAAAAATTTGTTTGGTTTAGTTTCGTTTCATTTCGTTTTAAATTAATTTCACTTTCAGAATTTCAGAACTCATTTTGTTTCGTATTTCGTTTCCTTTCGGATCGATTCAAAATTTTGTATTGATTCGAATTTCATATATTAATTTGATAATTGATATCAAATTCGATAATTTATATCGATTCGATATTTGATATCAATTCGAATTTTGGATCAGTAAATAAAACCCCAATTATTCAAATTTTGCTGTTAAAAGACAATCTAGGGTTAAATATTAAGCTCTGTCACAGATTTAGTATTTGAGTCAAATTAAAAGTGTAACAAAATTTATTTGTTAAAGTCGTTTGCTGACTATTACTTGTACGTTATGATCAATTCGATAGTTGATATCGAATTCGATAATTTATATCAATTCGATATTTGATATCAATTCAAATTTGGAACATTAAATAAAATTTATTTGGTTCATAAAGTTGTTTGCTGACTTATTACTTGTATGTATTTTAATTTAAGATCAATTCGATAGTTGATATATCAATTTGATATCGATTCGATAGTTAATATCGATTTGAATTCCGGAACACAAAATAATTCAAATTTTTCTTTTATTTTGATGACACAGTGTAAAAGCAATTAAATTCGTTATATACCTTTCCTTTCTAATTCGTATCTTATCGATTCATTATTCGGAAGTACTTCCGAAATACGAATTAATGAATTTCGTTCCGAATTTTTCCGAAACGAATGCACATCTCTAATCTGTGGCATGTGCTGGAACACCGAAGCCAATCCATGGAGGCCTCATCTTGCAACGTGCAGGACTTACAGGATCTGCTGCTAATGTCTTGGTGCCAGGTCCCACAGGACATGTTCAGAGGGCTTGTGGAGTAAATGCCTCGACACATCAGCACGACGGGGACCTGCACGATGTTAGACGAGAGGTTTAATGTTAAGGGTTACATTCTGTATGACGTGGATTACAATCCCACACCTCGCAAAAACAATCAAATGTTGTAATGTAACAGCATGAATCATCATTGAACTACATTTCCCATAATTCTCCACCATCCTACAGGAGTTACTGCAACTCCGATGCTCCAGGCAGATCTCCCTCCATGGCATATTGATGGAGATATAGTAAGCCCCGCGTACACTGATAAACGCGTGTTCTATAAACAGCCCAAAGCATAAATTGTGCAAATGCTTCATTTTTTTTGTCCACTCCTGACATTTTGATGGATGACCCTTCCGTTTGGACACATAATTCAGAGATGATCTTTTTCGATAAATCATGCTAGGGAGGGGATTGATAAAAAGGGGCATTTTTGTGGACGGATGGAGCAGCCCAAAGCTCAGTGTGTGTTGCTATTATTGCGATTTACTGAAAAACACTGAGCAGACAATGAGTTTAATGTCATCTCTGTAAAAACATATAAACATAGGGCTGGATCTACTCAACAGTGATTTTTCCAAAATGTAAGAGCTGAGCTTTATCATGGGTGCATTGCCACGAGAAGCTACAGACATTGACAAAAATTGAAGGCGACGTAGGGCCAGGCAGATGCCGACTGTGCACTGACCTACATGCCGGCCAAAATCCACTCCGCAAAACAACATAGTCTTATTCAAAATGAAAGATAAAAACATACACACTTTACTTTAGTGACCGTTGACAGGCTTCTGTCGAATGCTGCGAAAAAATCACTGGAAAGGCCAAGGAACGCCAATCAGAGATACACCCAGGACAATAAAAAAATGTAGGTGAGAAACTTGACATGGGGAATTTATTGGACTGTACAGTGGTGGTGGTAATATTTTATACACTCCAACAGGATTCTGTTACAACGTACAGTACAGAGGTTCAATATATATATATATTGTGATAAGACAACCACTTGGGATACTTGGTTCCAGCCAAACAACATGGTCCTCTTGGGTATTAACAGGCGCAGACTTGAGGGGCTATTCAGAGAGCACCGAAATGTCACCAACATTTCGGTGCTGCCTCGTTCCCCGCACTTCGGGGAATAAAAAGTGACTTCAAATCACGTGTAAACATGAGCAAAAGCAGCAAAAATTAACTCAGCACAAAGACGTGAAATGTCTCGGCAGCGAAAGGGTTAATATGTACAGTAAGTACTCTTTTAGGGAAGCCTACCACCCGACTCACTGACGCCACCAGTCCATCACTCTCACCTTGCAGCCCATCACTCTCACCTTGCAGCCCATCGCTCTCACCTTGCAGTCCATCACTCTCACCTTGCAGCCCATCACTCTCACCTTGCAGCCCATCGCTCTCACCTTGCAGTCCATCACTCTCACCTTGCAGCCCATCACTCTCACCTTGCAGCCCATCGCTCTCACCTTGCAGCCCATCGCTCTCACCTTGCAGTCCATCGCTCTCACCTTGCAGTCCATCGCTCTCACCTTGCAGCCCATCGTCTCACCTTGCAGTCCATCGCTCTCACGTTGCAGTCAATCACTCTCACCTTGCAGCCCATCACTCTCACCTTGCAGCCTATCACTCTCACCTTGCAGCCCATCGCTCTCACCTTGCAGTCAATCGCTCTCACCTTGCAGTCCATCACTCTCACCTTGCAGCCCATCACTCTCACCTTGCAGCCCATCACTCCCACCTTGCAGTCCATCACTCTCACCTTGCAGCCCATCACTCTCACCTTGCAGCCCATCGCTCTCACCTTGCAGCCCATCGCCCTCACCTTGCAGCCAATCACTCTCACCTTGCAGTCCATCACTCTCACCTTGAAGTCATCACTCTCACCTTGCAATATAAAACAAGCAGGTCAGCGCCACAAATCACGTCCACCACCAATCTCCCAAAAGCTTGATCAAACACAGTGGTCTTCCCTATACCAGGTGAATGAAAAAAACATATACGTATCTTGATCAGCGCAATAAAAATTGCTATCAGGAACTTGGTGTCTCTCATAGATCAGCAGACCATATTTTGGTACATAAAACAAAATCTAAAAATACACAAGGGTGAAGTATATCAAATAAATACTATAAATAAAATGCAATGAATGATGTTTCACTCACAAACATAGAGCCTAGCACTGGCTCTAAGTGGAACTGCACGTTTTGGGTTATTTTTTTCTTCTATATTGTTCACACTATATATATCACGCCAGAGCGAGGACGCTCAGGGATCGCGGCCCAGCAGCACAAGTCTCCATGGAGTCCAATGGACTCCACATGATGATACTTGCCGTGGCGCGGACATGTTGCTGCGGGAATCCAAGAGGTTAGCGCTGCGTTACGGGGCAGGCTGCTGAATTAGCGCCTGCCCCTGTAATATGATGCAAAAACGGGAACGCTAAGGGGAGACCTGCACACGCACGTTTTCCCTTTTAGCATCCCCGTTTTAGCTCTGGACAAGGAATAATGCCCTTAATGTGGGAGCTTATATATGTACATATATACAGTTGTGTTCAAAATTATTCAACCCCCAATGCTGTAAAGGGTTTTAGGGAATTTAGTGTACATTTGTAATTGTATTCAGAATGAAATCCTACAAGGACTTGTAGCGCTCACTCCCGGAGGAGCCGCTGAAATTAAACCACGGGTCAGTCTCCCCGCACTAGGGAATAAATATACTCCAACACCGCTGTATGTTTTACAAGTTAAAAGGTTTACTAAAAAGATTTGCAGCTCTTGAGACACGGTATATGCAGGAAGATTTACAGTACTTTCGTAACACGATAAACGCGTAGCGGTAAAAGAAACGAAAACACGAGGGCTTCGTATTTTCGGAAAAAAAACCCCCGACGAGCAGAAATTTAAAAGATACGAAATTCGAGGAAAAACCGCGTAGCGGGACACAATAAAATACACAGTTCTCGTATCACGGTAAACGCGCAGCGGGAACAAAAAAAGGAAAAATGTTCGGAATGTAACTTTAACTTTGCCCCCTTGTCCCGATTCGGAAAAGGAAACTGAGTCCTGCACAGGTTAAGTCCCAGAACATGAAGTGGTGTGTATTCGTGTGTATATGGTACCCGGGTACTTTTCAACTGGCCAGTGAGTTTACTTTAAGATGTCTTCGACTAGTCAGTTGGGGCCCTGTGGGTTTCAGAAGGAAAACAGCAGCGTACGCTCTTATTTACATACGGCCTTGGGGGCCTCTCACCCATCCAGCGCAAGCTTGAGGTTCTGCTGACCCAGGACGTCTCTCCGCTCGATGTTGACTGGGGACGCCGACCACCGGATCTGTTGTCTGGCCCTCTGTCTGTCAGCCGCGACTCATCCAGCTTACCGCCTGCTCCCCGCTTCGATCGACCGCGGTACTCCTCACTCGAGGGGTCTTCTCTCCTTCAACTGCACTCGGATGGTATAGAGGGTGATGTCTGTGTCCCGCAAGGCTGGGTGACCCAATCCTAAGGCCCAATCCACTCTGTCTGCGCTCCGGCCTATCTTTTGGTCTCTCCTTCTCTGTATGCATCCGCTCTCCTCTGCTCCCTGGCGCGCTCTGCCTGTTCTCCACGAGGTGCAGGATGTACAGTCTCTCCAAAACCCACCCACTTCCTGTTTCTTCGCAAAGCATGCCGGGACATGTAGTTCGAATGTCCAGTGTCTTTAATCGTGATTGTCTCCATCTTGTGGCCAAAAATGGGTACTGCCACAGTACTTTAACACATCGCTACACTCTCCCCTCCTAGAACTCTTGGGTCTCTCCAAGGAGGTACAACAGTTACATTATCCTTTTTCAATTTGCACACAGTTTATACAGCATATACAGGTTCAGCAGCATACATGCAGTGGGTTAGAAACACTTTCTCAAGCTGACTCATGTTCTGGGCTACCTCAGCTAACATAGCAGACACTTCGGGCAATCTCTGCACAGTGGTGATGGCCTCTTCAGTGCTATGTCCTGGTGAGTCATAGGTAAGTCGCTGGGGCGGTCGAATAGAGCGTTTTTGTTCAGGCTCCTTCCGTTCCTCTTCAGGTGGAAGTACTATAGGTATAGGCTCAGTCCTTATGTCTGCCACTGGAGCAGACACTTCCTCCGAGTACGATCCCTCCAGGGAAGGCATAGAACTGTAGTCGTAAGGTTCGTCTTCAGGAGCTACAGGGTCTCCAACAGTATCCGGGACCCTTAACGGAAGTTCAAGGGTTTCAGGGAGTTCCATATTCTCGGGGAATTCCCACTGAAATTCAGGAGCTTCAGCCCTCAAATTACTTTCCCATTGACAAGGAACTGGGATGACCTCTTCAGGTTCTGGTGAGCGCATCCAATCTAAACAGAAACTCTCTTCGTCGCTGTCTCTTTCGCTCTCTCCAACAACCCGAGTCTGTTGAGACCGAGTAACAGGAGGGACACGTGGAGCATGCGAATTCGCCGGAGGAAGTTCGTTCTCCACTGGTATCCTCACAGCCTCTCTCAAAGGTAACAAGTGATTTCGGTGCCAATTCTTGAGGGGACCAGCCTTTCCATCAGGGCGAATCTGATACACCGGCAGACCTGGCAGTTGTTTGCAAACAATGTAAACCTGAGAACTCCATCTATCCGCCAGCTTGTGTCTCGCAGCAGCACCCAAGTTCTTCAACAGAACCCTATCACCGGGTTGTAGATCTTGTATTCGAACCTTCAAATCATAGTTCTTCTTGTTCCTCTGCTCCCTGTTACCTGAAGTCAAACGGGCCTGTTCAAACGCAGAAGCCAGATTCTTCCGAAGTCTATCCACGTAGTTTCTATGAGAAGCTACCGACGTCTGGTCTAGAGATAACCCAAATGCCAAATCAACCGGCAGTCGAGCTTCTCTTCCGAACATAAGACGGTACGGTGAATATCCAGTGGCATCACTCTCCGTACTGTTATATGCATGCACCAGAGTAGCTATGTGACGACTCCAACTCTGCTTCTCTACGTTAGACAAGGTCCCCAGCATGTTTAGCAGCGTGCGATTAAACCTTTCAGGCTGAGCATCACCCTGAGGGTGGTATGGCGTAGTTCGAGTCTTTTGAATTCCCAACAACTCCAGCAATTGCCCGACCAATCTACTTTCAAAGTCTCTTCCCTGATCAGAGTGTATTCTTCTTGGCAGGCCGTAATGAACAAAGAACTTTTCCATCAGCACCTTCGCCACTGTCGGAGCGCGTTGGTCTTTTGTAGAAAAAGCTTGGGCATAACGGGTGAAATGATCAGTCACTATCAGAATGTTCCCTTGCCCACTAGCATCCGGCTCTAAGCACAGGAAGTCAATGCACACCAAATCCATGGCTCCCTGATCCCTGACTCTGTAGATGGCTCATTGGAGCAGCTCGGGTTGGTAGAGTTTTCCTCTGAATGCACCTCAGACAGGAATGGCAATAACTCTCAACTTCAGCCCTCATGCAAGGCCAATAAAACCTATCTCGCACCAACTTAAAAGTTCTCTCAGCACCCAAATGTCCATGCTCATCATGTAATGATCGCAACACACTCTCCCTGTGTTTAGTGGGGAGAAATAACTGTTGAATCTCTTCGGAATTGGTCGAGGGGCCCCTTCGGTAGACCACCCCATCCAACATCTTCAACCGCTCCCACTCTTTGTAAACCAATCTGGCTCCATCCGGGGAATTGGTTAACAGAATCTCTCGCTGGTTTGCAGTCAGGGCCTTTATGGTCAATGCAATCAAAGGGTCTCTAGCTTGATCCGCTTTCAGGTCCTGCTTGGAAAAGGTAGGTAGATTTTCATCCCTCAATTGCGTAGGGTTACAGTAGAACTCAGGAACAGCCGCGGCCATGACTCCTATGGCCTCCGCTTCAACTCCTCCCTTGACCCGGCGTTCTGTTCCTTGACACAAAGCTTGCACCCCGTCTGGAGTCACCTGAGTCCATTCTGTAGTGTAGGGTCTTCTTGATAAAGCATCAGCATCTCGATTGTTCACCCCAGGGCGATACTTCAGGCTGAACCGAAACCCTGACAGAGCGGCCAACCACCGATGTCCCGTTGCGTCCAGTTTTGCAGTAGTAAGGATATAGGTGAGAGGATTATTATCCGTCTTAATCACGAACTCAGCTCCATACAGATAGTCTTTCAACTTGTCCACCACTGCCCACTTCAAGGCTAGGAACTCCAGTTTGTGAGTAGGATAGTTCTTCTCAGAAGGCGCAAGGCTCCGGCTCACGTACGCCACAGGCCTCAGCAATCCATCATACTCCTGATATAGGACTCCTCCCAGACCTTCTCGGCTGGCATCCACATGTAGTTCATACGGCTTGTGAGGGTCCGCGTAGGCCAGAACAGGAGCTCGGGTTAGATTCTCTTTCAGCTTCACAAACGCACCTTCACATTGACTAGTCCATTCACCTTGTATGGACTCTTTAGCTTTCCTTGGTCCTGGAGCGGAGGGGTTTCGGTCAGAGACCTTACAGCCTTCTTCGGTGGTTTCTTTCTGTAGGAGTTTGTTCAGCGGCTGAGCTATCTTTGCGAATCCTCCCACAAATCTTCGATAGTATGAGCAGAATCCCAAGAAAGATCTAAGTTCAGTGACGTTTCGAGGTCTAGGCCAAGAAGCTACGGCCTCCAACTTTCGAGGATCTGTCGAAACACCTTCTGCCGAGACCACGTGTCCCAGATATGTGACTGACGGTAAACAGAACTGGCATTTCTCCAGAGACAATTTCAACCCTTCTTCATGGAGCCTCTTCAAGACTTTCTCCAGTCGTTGCTCATGCTCTTCCAGAGTCTTCCCGAACACAATTATGTCATCCAGGTACACTAACACTTCGATTAGATTCATATCCCCGACTGTCTTCTCCATCAACCGTTGGAACGTGGCTGGAGCTCCCGTCAGACCTTGAGGCATTCTATTGAACTCAAAGAACCCCATGGACAAATGAACGCAGTTTTCTCTTTGTCTTCAGGATGCATCGGTATCTGATGATATCCGCTTCGCAGGTCTAGTACACTGAACCACTTTGCTCCAGACAAACACTGTAAGGCATCTTCAATCCGAGGAGTGGCATATTGGTCGGGGATGGTTCTTCGGTTCAAGGTGCGATAGTCTATGCACAAGCGGACAGAACCATTCTTCTTCCTGACCAGCACTATTGGAGATGCATATGGGCTCCTGGACTCTTGAATCACATTGGTTCTCTGCAACTCATTTAGCTGTTCTCGCAGATCATCCAAGTCTCCCAGCGGAACTCGCCTTGACCTTTCACGAAACGGTTTGTCTTCTTGCAACCGAATGCGGTGTTCCGTACTCTTAGCCAGGCCCACATCGAACTCATCTTTCGAGAATAATTCTTTCCACTTTAGAACTTGAGACTGAAGACGTTTCTTCCACTCAGGTGAAATGGGGGCGTCTTAGGGTAGAATCTTTCATCTGGAATCTCTTTATCCACTCCCCCTCCTAAATCGGTGGAGAGGGGTGTAGCAGACTCTACTTGCCCGATAGGCATTCGTGCTTTAAGGACTACTGGAGAATCTGTCACATTGCACACACTGACCGAGACTCTTCCTCGTGTTCTCTTCAGGGCTTTGGTGGAGATTATTTCAGGAATTACTTCGACTCCGGTTTCACTCCCATGACTGACATCGGTTCCCAGCACCACATAGGGACCTGGTTGCGATCCGTTCAACTTGACTGAAACCCGGAAGCTCGCTACTTCTCCTGCTTGCAGAACCTTCTCTGTCCCACCCAGTCTCCACAGTCTTCCCACCTCAGCAGGTGCTTTCCGTTCTTCAACCATCCTCTGATAGACCGGTCGTAACATGGGGTGCACTCCTTGAGTTGACCCTTCTTCCACTACGATGGGGGTCAGGAGACGCCGCACTAGGTCCGTATTCGTCCCCACTATCAGAGAGCTTCTGTTCGCACCCGAGGGTCGGGGACACACAATGGCCAAGGCGTCACAGCCTCCGGACTGTCCGATGACTTCAGATCCGATCTCCAACCTTACTTGCAGGTACCCGTCATAGGGGAGTTTCTCAGTGCCGATGCCCCAGATTTCCAAATCCTTCAGTTCTTGCAAAGGAAGATGTTTCAAGTGTTTCTCATAGAAATCTCGGTAGATCAAGGTCACTTGGGCCCCTGAATCCAACAGGGCTTTAGTATAGACTCCCTCCACTTGGATTGGCACAATAGGAGAAGGACCTATCAGTTGATCAGGAAACTTGGTGGCGGTATCCGGACGTTTAGACCCAGTCTGCTGTACCCTGGCCCTTTTTCTGGCCCGTGTAGGTTTTAGGTGTGCATTGCCTCCCCATGACACAGACCCGGACGCTAAGGGAGTGACTCTTTCAGTCCTGACAGGCTCAGCAGTTGGCCCTGCCCTTGGGCCCTCTTAGTTTTAAATTGGTTTTTGGAGCGAGGTTCAACTTCTGGGCACCTAAGTTGCTCCTTTACTGGTGCCCTCTGGCGTTTCCCGCTGGTGGAGTAGATAACAGTCCCTCTAGAGCTTTCAGCAGCCACTCAACTTTATCCCTCTCAGGCTTCCGGCCTTTACATTGCGCACGGAAATGGCCCATTTCTCCACAACCGAAACATCTCTTCCTCGAAAGTGGAGACACAGTTGCTTGTTGAGGTTCTAATAAGAGATTTGAACCAGACGCCACGGCAACTTCGGTCGTCTGCATACCTGTTAGGAACTTTTGCATCTCCCCCTGCATCTCGGTCACCTTCATCAACACCCTGCACAGTTCAGCGTGCGCTTGCTGCAGTTCAGTTTGAGCTTCCTGTACCTTCTTTACAGTCTTAAACAACTCGCTTCGTTCGGAAGGGTTCGATTCTTTGGCAGCCTTTTCGATGAATTTAAAACCCACTAACTGTTCCTGTTCATCCAGGTCAGATCCATAGGTGTCTAACGAGTCGTTTTCAGGCTGCAGACCGTCGTTATATCTGGCAGGTTGTGCATAAGCCCTTTCTCCCCGTCTGAAGGATTTTTCTTCCAGCAGAGCCTCCTCCTCTCGTACAACTCGGATCAGTTCCAGGTACTTCAACTCTTGATTAACTGCTCTGCTTCTCAGCTGCATCATCACCGGATCTAACGGTTGAGAGCCCCTCAGGATCTGCTTTATTCGAATCTTATCTACGTCAGCCGGTTTGGCCCCTTTCTTGAGGAAGTATTTGGTGCAAAATCTTATCCAGGCGCCTCATGTAATCAATCATTCTCTCACCTCTCTTCTGATAGGTATGTTCGTACTGATATACCAGTTCCGCTGCCTTTTCTGTTCGCCCAAAACTTCTTCAAGAACGTTCAAATAATCCAAAGCAGTACAATCTTTTCTACTCAATTTTAGGTTTCTCACCGCTTCTGACGCAGGTCCCTTTAAACTCTCGGTGATCCTTTGCTTTTTCTGGGCCTCAGGGACGTCCCACTCATCCAGTGCCTGCATCGCCTGTTCCACCCATTCCTCAAAGGTTTCTTCTCCCGCCGGAGTTGGTACATTTCCTGTAAAGTTCCTTAACCGTCGATAACCGAAATTAGTGTGAGGAGGGCTTGTTTTCTGACATTTGGCCAGCAAATCTCCAATAGCCACGATAAATTCAGGCCCGATCATGGCCAACGGACTGGGCGCGGGAACACTTGCGGATTCACCACGTGGCGCACTTGGCTGAATTAGTTGGACTTCCACCTCATCTTCCAGCTCCACGCTCGCGCCCCGAAAACATGCTGGAATACCTTTTCTCCATTCAAGAAGAACATGCGTGTGAGAGGTATCTGGGTTTTTCTTAATGTCCAGGATTAACCCCCGATGATCTGGTGCTAGCGTGGCCACGGCCTGGCGAATCTGATCTTCGGCCCAAGTGTCTGCGGGAATATCCATGACTATGCAACATGCTAACTGACTACTGTGCTCCCCACACCATTCGGCAGCAGTGTCTGGATCCATATTTAACCCTTTAGATGCGGTTTTTCCAGAGACTGAATCCCGGAAACGAGCCCCCACGTGTAGCGCTCACTCCCGGAGGAGCCGCTGAAATTAACCACGGGTCAGTCTCCCCGCACTAGGGAATAAATATACTCCAACACCGCTGTAAGTTTTACAAGTTAAAAGGTTTACTAAAAAGATTTGCAGCTCTTGAGACACGGTATATGCAGGAAGATTTACAGTACTTTCGTAACACGATAAACGCGTAGCGGTAAAAGAAACGAAAACACGAGGGCTTCGTATTTTCGGAAAAAACCCCGACCGAGCAGAAATTTAAAAGATACGAAATTCGAGGAAAAACCGCGTAGCGGGACACAATAAAATACACAGTTCTCGTATCACGGTAAACGCGCAGCGGGAACAAAAAAAGGAAAAATGTTCGGAATGTAACTTTAACTTTGCCCCCTTGTCCCGATTCGGAAAAGGAAACTGAGTCCTGCACAGGTTAAGTCCCAGAACATGAAGTGGTGTGTATTCGTGTGTATATGGTACCCGGGTACTTTTCAACTGGCCAGTGAGTTTACTTTAAAGATGTCTTCGACTAGTCAGTTGGGGCCCTGTGGGTTTCAGAAGGAAAACAGCAGCGTACGCTCTTATTTACATACGGCCTTGGGGGCCTCTCACCCATCCAGCGCAAGCTTGAGGTTCTGCTGACCCAGGACGTCTCTCCGCTCGATGTTGACTGGGGACGCCGACCACCGGATCTGTTGTCTGGCCCTCTGTCTGTCAGCCGCGACTCATCCAGCTTACCGCCTGCTCCCCGCTTCGATCGACCGCGGTACTCCTCACTCGAGGGGTCTTCTCTCCTTCAACTGCACTCGGATGGTATAGAGGGTGATGTCTGTGTCCCGCAAGGCTGGGTGACCCAATCCTAAGGCCCAATCCACTCTGTCTGCGCTCCGGCCTATCTTTTGGTCTCTCCTTCTCTGTATGCATCCGCTCTCCTCTGCTCCCTGGCGCGCTCTGCCTGTTCTCCACGAGGTGCAGGATGTACAGTCTCTCCAAAACCCACCCACTTCCTGTTTCTTCGCAAAGCATGCCGGGACATGTAGTTCGAATGTCCAGTGTCTTTAATCGTGATTGTCTCCATCTTGTGGCGAGAAATGGGTACTGCCACAGTAAACTTTAACACATCGCTACAGACTTTTTAAAGAACCATATGCAACTAAAATGACATCAATTGGTTTTGTAATACAGTTGTAAATGTTTCTTTTGTGAATTCTTCATTGACACAATTATTCAACCCCTTAAAGACTACCACTCTGAAGAACAGAGGTTCATTCAAGTGTTTTCAATCAGGTATTGAAAACACCTGTGGATGTCACGGAGCAGCAATAAAGCATAATAAGCACCAATTAGGCAGCTTTAAAATGACTGTGATACTCAGCTCCTTCTAGACATTTACTGGTGTGGTTACAAACATGGTGAAGTCAAGAGAATGGTCCAGGAAGACAAGAGAAGAGGTGATTACTCTTCACAGGAAGGGCAATGGCTATAAGAAGATTGCAAAGATGTTAAACATACCAAGAGAGACCATAGGAAGCATCATTCGCAAATTCAAGGCAAAGGGCACTGTTGAAACGCTACCTGGTCGTGGCAGAAAGAAGATGCTGACTTCAACTGCTGTGCGCTACCTGAAGCGTAGAGTGGAGAAAAGTCCCCGTGTGACTGCTGAGGAACTGAGAAAAGATTTGTCAGATGTGTGGTACTGAAGTTTCAGCTCAGACAATACGGCGCACACTGCGTAATGAAAGCCACCATGCCAGAACTCCCAGGCGCACCCCCTTGCTGTCTCCAAAGAATAAGAAGAGTCAACTGCAGTATGCCAAAAGTCATGTGGACAAACCACAGAAGTTTTGGGATAGTGTTCTGTGGACTGATGAAACAAAATTAGGACTGTTTGGGCCCATGGATCAACGCTATGTTTGGAGGAGAAAGAACAAGGCCTATGAAGAAAAGAACACCTTGCCTACTGTGAAGCATGGCGGGGGGGTCAATCATGCTTTGGGGCTGTTTTGCTTCTGCAGGTACAGGGAAGCTTCAGCGTGTGCAAGGTACCATGAATTCTCTTCAGTACCAGGAGATATTGGATGACAATGTGATGCAGTCCGTCACAAACCTGAGGCTTGGGAGACGTTGGACCTTTCAACAGGACAATGATCCCAAGCATACCTCCAAATCCACTAGAGCCTGGTTGCAGATTAAAGGCTGGAACATTTTGGAGTGGCCATCGCAGTCACCTGACTTAAATCCGATTGAGAACCTCTGGTGGGACTTAAAGGAAGCAGTTGCAGTGCGCAAGCCTAAGAATGTGACTGAACTGGAGGCTTTTGCCCATGACGAATGGGCGAAGATACCCGTAGATCGCTGCAAGACACTTGTGTCAAGCTATGCTTCACGTTTAAAAGCTGTTATAACTGTAAAAGGATGTTGTACTAAGTACTAAGATTGAATGTCACTTGGGGGTTGAATAAAACTGATAATGATGTGAGCACAGAAAAGACATTTGTGGTTATTTCATTATAAATGTTATGTTATATTTGTCTGACCTACACGTGAATCTTTGATTTAATTGTAAGCAAGATGACTGAATGATCAAAATCAATGTCAAACTGGCCAAAACACTCAATTTCAGTTGGGGGGGTTGAATAATTTTGAACACAACTGTATATATATATTTCTATATTTATATATAGGTTTAACAAAAACATTTGATATATGCATGTGTGATTTAAAATGGAAACACATGATTAGACGACTGAATACATGCTTTACAGTATAGTGTATGCGACCAACGGGAACTCTGTTGCATCTCTAAAAATAGTGGAAGGACTGCACTCCCACATGTCCCACCTCAACTTGACCCCCTGTATTGTACGAGGGTAAGGGATAATTAAAGCTCAGTTCTCCCCTGCCTTCAGACCCTGGCAGTTATCTTGTTAAAATCAGGTAACCCAGGGATAGGGTTTAAAAATACATATAGTAGCACACACATGGTTACGGTTACAAGTTTCTATAAAGCGCTAACAAGTTCCGTAGCGCCGAACAATGGGTGAGACCGAATAACAAATGTTTCAGTGTTTTGATCTGTTGAGGAAGGAAGAAATATCCAGGGAAAGGTATACAAGGCTTTTCCTTTAACCCTAGAGAAGAGATACATAAACAAACACTTAATTTAGACTCGGCTGATCCTACCTAATGTGCCGGGGCCTCCCGAGACGTCTTACACTTCTATCACAGGCCACAAGTCTTTATTGCTTACTAGAGCCATACGAGAGACTCTCTAGGCGCACGGTTTAAAAGAAAAGTAATGAAGTGATTGAAGCTTAAAAACATATGTGCAACAACATTAACTTAATGTATTGTGATTGTCTCCCAACGCCGAGCTTCCCAGTGCTTCAGATTCCGAGCCGCTGCGCTTCACTCAGGTGTATAGAACACCGTCTGCGAAGGGACACGTCTTCTGAGACCCTCTCACCCTCACTGTTATCCTTTCTGTTTCTTCTCATCTCTGGGTTCTCCGTCGTCCTTGTTCTTTCGATCTCCCTCTCTGTCCCACCTCGCATCAGGACATTTAAGCACCTAGGTCAGGGTTCAGCAACCTTGGCTCCCTGATGTTTTGGAAATTACACTTCCCATGTGTCTCAGTCACCCATTAGGCTGACTGAGCCTCATGGGAAATGTAGCTCCCAAAACATCAGGGAGCCAAGGTTGCTGACCCCTGACCTAGGCAAAACTCAGGCTGCCACCACAACTACCTCTGAGGCGCGTTCAGTTCCTCAGCAGCTGCTGAATTGCTCCATTGTTCAGTTTGCTGCAGCCGTCTCACTGAACGCTTTGGCTGTGAATTTGGAAGCAAAAGGGCAGAGGATTGCTTGATGAAAGGTGCTGATACCTGCAAAATCCACTTTTGTCCATTTTATTACCACTTTAGTGTTAATGGTTACCATGTCCAAAATAAATATTCGGTGTTTTGGTCCACCACACCTTCAAACGGAACACCGTGGAGGCGGCCATCTTTCCCACGTCACACTCAGCTAACCCCGCATCACCATTCTCCTTGGCTGCAAGTGCTAACTTAGCAATGCTGAGCGCTGAGCTGCAGCACAGAGTTGAGTGCCAAGTTGCTAACTGTAATGCCCCGAGACGCCAGCGCCGTAAAAAGCCTAAATCTAGCGCCGCCTCGTAGTACTAAGACTCTCAGGACTCTCCTCTGCAACACTCAGGTGTTGCCTAATTCATCTGATGCTCCCTGCATAAAGCCAAACCCAAGTAACTTTGCTTCTGCATTGCCTTGGTGAATACCAAGCTGACAGGGAGCTACCTCCTGTTCCTGCCTAGAACCTTAATCTGTTTTGTCTCCTCCAGTATTTTCTTGCCCTCTGTACCTGCATTCCACAGAATCCTCGGAGCCTGCTGCCCTGCATCTCGCAGAATCTTCAGCCCGCTGCCGAACCCTCAACCTGCTGCCCTGCACCTTGCAGAATCCTCAGCCTGCTGCCCTGCACCTCGCAGAATCCTCAGCCCGTTGCCCTCTGTACCCGCATTCCACAGAATCCTCGGAGCTTGCTGCCCTGCATCTCGCAGAATCTTCAGCCCGCTGCCGAATCCTCAACCTGCTGTCCTGCACCTCGCAGAATCCTCAGCCCATTGCCCTCTGTACCTGCATTTCCACAGAATCCTCGGAGCTTGCTGCCCTGCATCTCGCAGAATCTTCAGCCCGCTGCCGAATCCGCAACCTGCTGCCCTGCACCTCGCAGAATCCTCAGCCCGTTGCCCTCTGTACCTGCATTCCACAGAATCCTCGGAGCTTGCTGCCCTGCATCTTGCAGAATCTTCAGCCCGCTGCCGAATCCTCAACCTGCTGCCCTGCACCTCGCAGAATCTTCAGCCCGCTGCCGAATCCTCGAAACCTGCTGCCCTGCATCTCGTAGAATCCTCAGTCTGCTGCCCTCTGTACCTGCATCCCACAGAATCCTCGGAACTGCTGCGGAATATGCTGGCGCTTTTATAAATAAAGAATAATAATAATAATAACTGCTGCCCTGCATCTCGCAGAATCCTCAGCCCGTTGCTTTGCATTCCCAGGAACCCCTACAGGCTCAAGACCCTCTGCCTGCCAAGACTCTTCTGCTTTTGTTTTCTATTTTTTTCTAACGATCTCTTTCGCCTTCATTCTCATATTGTCTCCTTTTATAGTTTAGAGTAGCTTAGTACTATCCTTCTGTTTACTCTTTTCTCATCTTGCTTTCAGTTAATCTGTTACTGTTTAATATATATATTCAGTGTCTTCCCTTCCTCCTCTTATCCAGCTCCTTGATATAATTGTTTATTGCCTTTATGTTACTCCAAATAAACCCTCTCTTGTATATGTTTATCTGAATCTCTGTTTCCCTTATTGCATATTGGGCTCAATCCTACCACCCCAGAACCAGCACCTGACACTAACTTAGCACTTGCAGCGGCTGAAGAACTGAACGCGCCTCAGTAGTGTTCGTTCAGCTACACCATATCTCTGAGCTCAGCATAATACTGGCTCTGTTCCCAGTTTCCATATGGCTGATGTCTCTTTCCATTACTTGTCTCACCTCCGTCACTGTTTTCACATCACCCCTAACAAGCTAGAGTTTTTCTTCCATTATTTTCTCCCTCACGTGTTTCTCTTGATGTTCCCTTGTCCCATAACGTCTCTCCAGGGCAGCCATTAGGGGGGGTCACAGCCAAAGATATGTTCAGGGGCCTGGTAGCTCCAGGGGGCCCGCACCCTTACCAAACCCTGTGCAGCTTATTCAAGTACCATAGATTTAAAGGTCCCTCCCTGGCTGTCACCCAGGACCGGTCCACTAAGATACTAAAACATTTTGCGGGGGGAGGGGGGAGTGGATCGAAGCATCTGTGGCCAGTAATAGGACTCTGACCCATCACTAAGGATGCGTTCACACTGAGCGACATGAAAATCGCACGTTTTTCATATTCGCGACATTGTGTGATAATATCACGCGATATCGCCGTTATGAGCGATATTGCACAACACCAGCAATGCAAATCGCCAAATTGCAAATCGCGAAAAAAGGGTCATGTACCAGCGACAAGCTACAGCGACGAACTACAGGCGACGTTGAGCGACAAGATGTGAACAGCTCCAATGAAATGCATTGGTGAAGCCAGGGCTCAAAATTTCAAGTCCCAAGCTACTAGCCAGGCCTCAAGAGTTACTCGCCACTAGTTGACCCATCTAACCCTTATCCTGCCCTGCCTCCATCTGCATTTCCACTCGCCCTCATGTCATTTCCACTCGCCAAATACGAGCAGGCGAGTGGAAATTTTGAGGCCTGGGTGAAGCTACATAGAGCGATATTGCGCGGAAATATGCGTGATATTGCAGCAAAAAACGCGCGATAAATCGGTTAGTGTGAACGGGGCCTAAGGGAGCGATAAGTATGGTCTGGGCCTGGTAGAGGTCCAGCTCGAATACTCTACCTCCAGGCAGCCCCTTGCTGGACCACCAGGGGTTTAACCAAATCCTTGTACAATAAGGTAGGCAGGAGAGGAGGAAACAATTTTTTTTTTAAATTATTTTAATAAAACGGGCAACTAAGGGAAGGGGGCCCCGACCAATGGTTCAGTAAG
Source organism: Leptobrachium leishanense (assembly GCA_009667805.1). Taxonomy (NCBI): domain Eukaryota; kingdom Metazoa; phylum Chordata; class Amphibia; order Anura; family Megophryidae; genus Leptobrachium; species Leptobrachium leishanense. The sequence goes on from CM019063.1 coordinate 43,096,114, forward strand.
GGGCCCCGACCAATGGTTCAGTAAGGGGTCCCAAGATTTCTGATTGCAGCCAGGGCTGCTGTACTTTCCTCATGAGATACTCAAAATCCTGAAAGACTTAGAGCAGGGCTGTCAAACTCCGCCCCTACCTCAGATGCCTCTGAACTGCAACTCCCATGATTCCCTGGCCATCTATTGCATTGTAAGAATTCTGGGAATTGTAGGCAGCAACATCTGGGGGGGCCGTGAGTTTGACAGCCTTGACTTAGAGTATTCTTAAAAACGTATAGTCCCTGAAATATTCACGTAAAGCCTCCTATGTGAGCGTGGACAACTGGATGTTGTGCCCCGCGGCGCGCTGTGTGCACACGGAATGATTTTCACTCATCGCTCCGTCAATATATGGAAAGTCGCGCACTGATTTTCAATACGCGATTTACAGTATAAATTAATTACAAACTTATTTCCTCCCACACGTAAAGTTTTAACGAATACGTCATAAATTAGCGTCGCTCCCACTGGCCGGACGCGTTCACTGCTGTCGACGCCGCGTCCTGCTCACGCTCGTTAATGTGTGTGTTTAATTAGAGTCGTGTGTCTGCAGGTGAATTGTTGATCACTTAATTTATTCGGCGAATGTCAATAAACGGAATCGGCCGAGCGACGTGTCAATAAGTAACGTTCTCAGATGTCCATGCTAAATGGTGCTTGTCGATGTTTCAGGGTTTTAAGGCTAGGGTCAGACGAACGCATTTTTCACGTCGTCCGTGAAAAAGTTCGGTCGAACGAACGTACGTATTTTCCCCCGGAATACGCGATAGCGGTCATACGATGCGCATTTTCGTCCGTGATTTTGTACGGATCATCAATAAAACACTTTTTGAGTCTGGACGTTATGTTGGCCGGACATTAGCAGCGTCTGACGTCTCCTAATCACACACACACGCCGCTATGCGGCCGCAGCGCACTCTGTACGTCAGTAGTAGCGGTTTGACGTTCTCGAAAAAATGCGTTCGTTGGCCACTTGCGTTGCGCGGACGAACTTTCGTGCGGCCGTTCGTCGTATGTTCCCCGGCATTGGACGTCATTTGCTGCTAGTACGGCCGTGATTTCGTGCGGCTAAACGCACGTTAAAACTGCGTTAGTCTGACCTTAGCCTTAGCCGGGATATTGCCTTTCCATTGCCAATAATTGACCACAGGTCATCAATCATTTCCACTGAGTGAGTAAATCTCCATGAAGGAACCTGCGACGGAGAACGACACAGAGGGATCACACATAAACAAAGTGACATATCTGATTACATCGAGCAAACAAAATAAAATCTGACGCAACAGAAAATGCCAACATCACAGACGTCAATACAGCGTCAGGAGCAGCGCGCAGGCGTGTGACGGAATAGATCAACTTTATCTCCACTTACATTAAAATACTGATTTATGCCTGTCTGTCATATATGACTCACACATCTATATCTATCTATATATTATCTCATCTATCTATCCATATCTATCTATCCATCTCTACCTATCTATCTATCCATATCTATCTATCTATATATATCTATCTATCCATATCTATCTATCTATATATATCTCTATCTATCTATCTATCCATATCTATCTATCTATATATATCTATCTATCTATTTATCTATCTATTCATATCTATCTATCGCTATCCATATCTATCTATCCATATCTATCTATCTCTGTCCACATCTATCTATCTATCTCTATCCATATCTATCTATATATCTATCTATCTATCTCTATCCATATCTATCTATCCATATATCTATCTATATATCTATCTATATATCTATCTCTATCCATATCTATAAATCTATCCATATCTATCTATCTATCGATCTATATAGCGTCATCCCTATCCATGTATCTGTTTGTCTGTCTACCTGACTAATATCGCACATCTAACTCATGTCTGTCTATTAATATCTATCTATCTAGTTTTCTATTCTTTCACTTCTTACATCTATCTACTGTATATCTCTATCCATCTGTCTATTATCTCACGGTCACCTATATGTCATATCTATCTCCATCCATCTATGCGTCTGCCTGCTACCTCAAATCTAACTCATGTTTGTCTATTATCATCTATCTCTATCTATGTATCTATCTCCATCTCTATCTGTTTATCTCAAATGCCATGTCTCTAACTCATGACTGTTTGTCTATTTATCGAGTGTTTTATTATCTTACATCTCACTCATATCTATCTATCTATCTATCCATATCTATCCATATCTATCTATCTCTCTATCCACATCTATCTATCTATCTATCTCTCTATCCACATATATCTATCTATCTATCTATCTATCCATCTATCTATCCATATCTATACATACATCTATCCCATATCTTTCTATCTGTTTTATCTACTTATCCATATCTACAGTGGCAAGAAAAAGTATGTGAACCCTTTGGGATTACGTGGATTTTGCATGAATTGGTCATAAAATGTGCTCTGATTTTCATCTAAGTCACAACAATTTGAAAAACACAGTCTGCTTAAAATAATACAACACAAACATTATATGTTTTCATGTTTTATTGAACAGAACATGTAAACATTCACAGTGCAGGGTGGAAAAAGTATGTGAACCTTTGGACTTAATAACTGGTTGACCCTTTGGCAGCAATAACCTCAACCAAACGTTTCCTGTAGTTGCAGATCAGACCTGCACAACAATCTGGAGTAATTTTGGACCACTCCTCTTCACAAAACTGTTTCAGTGTAGCAATATTCTTGGGATGTCTGGTGTGAATCGCTCTCTTAAGGTCCTGCCACAGCATTTCAATCGTTGAGGTCAGGACTCTGACTGGCCCACTCCAGAAGGCGTATTTTGTTTTGTTGAAGCCATTCTTTTGTTGAATTACTTGTATGCTTTGGGTCATTGTCCTGTTGCATCACCCATCCTCTGCGGAGCTTCAGTTGGTGGACAGATGGTCTTACGTTTTCCTGCAAAATGTCTTGATAAACTCTGGAATTCATTTTTCCATCAATGACAACAATCCGTCCAGGCCCTGAGGCAGCAAAGCAGCCGCAAACCATGAAGCTCCCTGCGCCATGTTTTACAGTGGGGATGAGGTTTTGATGTTGGTGTGCTGTGCCTTTTTTTCTCCACACATAGTGTTGTGTGTTTTTTCCAAACAACTCAAGTTTGGTTTCATCTGTCCACAGAATATTTTGCCAGTAGTCAGGGCCGGATTAAGATCTCTATGGGCCTGGAGCTGAATATTTTGGTGGCTTTTTTGTAATTTAGTGAAATTACAACATATTTAGGCTATTTAATAGTGCAGATATGGGTATATCTAACCAGGCGGATACTGTGTGAGGAAATTTCCATTCAGATTTCAATCATCCCAGCGTTTTAAATTATTTTTTCCTATTTTATCATCCAAACCTCTGTGGTCATATATTCTATAGGGATTCTTGTTAAAAAAATAAATGGGAACCTGTTACTGCATTTTTATGAGAAAATATACAATTTTAACCAAAAACTTTTTAGATATTTTCCATGTGCTTTGGATAATGGTGTTTTATGAATAATATGACTATGTATAAAACACTGACCTTGCTCCCAGCGTGGGAAAGGAGAAGGAGTAATGGCAGTGGTATTGCTCATTTTATACGTGACAAATGGACAATACCATCGCTTTGGAACCAAAAAAATAAGTTTTGTTCCATTCTTTTAGATTTTACATTGTCATGTTTGGTATCAATGCAAAGGCCAGACTCTGTCCTGTCTGACACCTCAGTTGACCTTGCAAGGTGTAAAGATTAGTGGCGCAAGGTTCCAAAGCCTCCCCCCCAGTGCACTTCGCTGCAGTGCGCGCGGTTTAGGTTCTTGATGTAAGTAACAATTTGTAATAATGGATTGCACCATCGCCTCCACACTTGTTAGTGACATGAAAAATGAAATGGGGAGTTACTGCAGCATCATTGTTCCCTTTATAATTGAAAAGTGAAAAATATTGCTAGAAAGAGTTAGAAAGAAAAATAAAAAAATAAAGAAATACTTATTATTTTACTTTTACTGTTACATAAAACCTGGTCATGTTTGGTATCATTGGAAAGGTCATGCTCTGGCCTTTCCGGTGATACCTCACATGACCCAGTAGCCGCTACGGAGGTGGAGATATAGGGGTCCAAATGCCCATCAATGCAGACAAATGTATCCTTTCTGTGGGCCTATTCTGGGGCATGGGCCTGGAGCTGCTGCTCCATCTGGCCCTATGTTAATCCGGCCCTGCCAGTAGTGCTGTGGAACATCCAGGTGCTCTTTTGCAAACTTCAAACGTGCTGCAATATTCTTTTTGGACAGCAATGGCTTCCTCCGTGGTGTCCTCCCATGTACTCCATGATATGTATTCTGCAAGAACATCACAAGAATGGCCACGGTCCAGTGATGATAGAGATAGCTGCCCTGTCACCAGACACAGTGATCATAAAGGAAACAGAACTCGAGTGAGAATAAAAGACCAGGACACAGGTGCTGTCTTGGGTGGTTCTTATTACTCTGGGGTAAATTTCATACATTCAGTAGTTTTGTCAAAAATAGGAGTGTCACAAATTCATGGATTACAAACCAATACGTCAGTAATATAGGAAACCATGTTTTTTCTACTTTGGGCAGTACCTAGACTTACACAAACATTTCCTGTCCTTGCCTAGTAGGCACGACTAAATTGACGTCACAGCTATATCCTGTTCTTAGAATAAGAATGTTCCATAGGATGCATTAACAATAACCATGTGTATCCCTCCCTTCCTCTCGGCCAGCCAGCCTCTCATAGTTTCTAGAGGAAATGAAGTTGAACAGAAAATTTACACTCCTTAATAAAAAACAGGAAGCCAAGAGAAAGAACATACTCAGCATTACCTCATGAACACATTAGGCATTTACTGAGCAGTCAATCAGGCCCTATATATTTATATAGCTATCAAATATTACTAGAATATAGAAATATGTATACAGTGAATTAGCTACGATATTTCCAAATTCCTTTCACTCCATTCTGGTTTAATGTTTTCCTTATTGTAGATGTGTCAACAAAAGTGTTAGCATGTGCCAGAGATTTCTGTAAGTCTTTAGCTGACACTCTAGGATTCTTCTTTACCTCATAAAGCATTCTGCGCTGTGCTCTTGCAGTCATCTTTACAGGACGACCATGCCTAGGGAGAGTAGCAACAGTGATGAACTTTCTCCATTTGTAGACAGTCTGTTTTACCGTGGACACATGAACATCAAGGCTTTTGGGGATACTTTTGTAACCCTTTCCAGCTTCATGCAAGTCAACAATTCTTGATCGTAGGTCTTCTGAGAGCTCTTTTCTGCGAGGCATGGTTCACATCAGGCAGTGCTTCTTGAAACCAGTAAACCCAAAACTGGTGTGTGTTTTTAAAGGGCAGAACAGCTTTCAGCAACACATCCAATAATATCACACTGATTGGACTCAAGGTTGGCTCACTCCTGGCTCCAATTAGCTCTTGGAGAAGTCATTAGGCTAGAGGTTCACATACTTTTTCCACCCTGCACTGTGAATGTTTACATGTTCTGTTCAATAAACACATGAAAACATATAATGTTTGTGTTGTATTATTTTAAGCAGACTGTGTTTTTCAAATTTTTGTGACTTAGATGAAGATCAGAGCACATTTTATGACCAATTCATGCAAAACTCCACATAATCCCAAAGGGTTCACATACTTTTTCTTGCAACTGTATCTATCCCATATCTTTCTATCTACTTATCCATATCTATCTGTTTGATCTATCTATCTATCTATCTATCTATGCTATTCAGAAAGAGGTGAAAACCTTGAGAATGACTGGAGAATGGAAAATTCTAGGTCAAAATAGTCAAACCAGAAAAATTCTCCCATTTATCTCACTTTACAAATTGGCTATTTGGTCTTGATTGTTCAATCTCCTGGCAATTCTCAATGTTTTTTCCTCTCTCTGAATAGCCCTGTATCTATCTATCTATCTATCTATCTATCTATCTATCTATCTATCTATCTATCCATATTTATCTATCTATCTATCTCTATCCATATCTATCTATCTATCTATCTATCTATATCTATCTATATCTATCCATCTATCTCTATCCCATATCTATCTATCTCTATCCCATATCTATCTATCTCTATCCCATATCTATCTATCCATATCTATCTATCCATATCTATCTATCTATCCATATTTATCTATCTATCTATCCATATTTATCTATCTATCTATCCATATCTATCTATCTATCTATCTATCCATATCTATCTATCTCTATCTATCCATATCTATCTATCTATCTATCTATATCTATCTATCTCTATCCATATCTATCTATCTCTATCCCATATCTATCTATCTCTATCCCATATCTATCTATCCATATCTATCTATCTATCTATATCTATCTATCCATATCTATCTATCTATCTATCCATATTTATCTATCTATCTATCCATATTTATCTATCTATCTATCCATATCTATCTATCTCTATCCATATCTATCTATCTATCTATATCTATCTATCTATCCATCTATCTATCTCTATCCATATCTATCTATCTCTATCCCATATCTATCTATCTCTATCCCATATCTATCTATCTATCTATCTCTATCCATATCTATCTATCTATCTCTATCCCATATCTATCTATCTATCTATCTATCTCATATCTATCCATATCTCTCTATCCATATCTATCCATCCATATCTATCTATCCATATCTCTCTATCCATATCTATCTATCCATATCTATCTATCTATCTCATATCTATCCATATCTCTCTATCCATAGCTATCTATCCATATCTCTCTATCCATATCTATCTATCCATATCTATGTATCCATATCTATCCATCTATTTATCTATCTCAATGTATCCGTTCTATCTTTCTGGCTGCATGCAGAGTCACAGTCCTTTCCCGATATGATTATTTGGCAGTTAGTAGCAGTTGGACGGGCCGACTCACCGCCGGCAAACCAGCCTGTTAAATAAAAAAGACGCCATTTTCTCTTAAACTCTTTTTTGACAATACTTAAAACGAATTACCATATAATCCTATATTTTTTCGCCCGTCTATTTTTTTTACATAACGCGGATCCCAGCTCGGCGTTTTCCATCAATCACCACCTATTAATCCTTATCTCTCTGCTCGCGCCGACCACTCCGACGTGACGCGCGACACCTATGCATAGGAAGCAACGCGTACCAACAATTACAATTTCATTCATCTTCGCCGATACAGTTCCCCTGTTTTTTTTTTTTTTTTTTAACCGACGACAAACCTCTGAACAGCAAGGGAAAAAAAAAAAAAGGGTCTCCCGGAGGGACAATCCTAACGATTCGATCAATTCTTCTCAATTACTAACAAATTTAAATGTGATTTATCTGCCCAGGAATGATTCCAATATCAGGCAAGGACCTATCAATAAAAACCCTAAAGGCAATCTTTTCTCTGAGCTGTCAATAGAACCTTTGAAGCACAAAGAGAAAGCGTTGCAATTTGAGATATTTTGCCTTTTTTTTTTTCGGCAGCACTTAATTAAGTCGACAAGAAGCTGTCAAGGATAATTTTCAAAGCACACGACCGCGCTGGTTGACATTTGATAATATTACGCTCCGTCTTGATTGAAATTGATTTTTTTTTTTTCCCTTTCGTTCGGAGGTTGGGAAGAAGGGGGCACCTGACAACTTTCTGCCCGTCGATGCAAGGACAAGGGCCAGTTCGTTACGGCGTCTCATGACAAACAGAATGATGGCTTTTTAAAAACCAGCTGAGTTTAACAATTATAGGCCAGAGGTCTGTTATTTCAGTGTCAGGAAAGCGAGCGGAATGAATGACAAGTAACTCTACTGGAAAGGATCCGAGGCGGGGATACAACGAAGCGGGGAGCTTGTTATAACGTCCTGCGGTTTTACTTTTAATTACACTGATTTACAATAAAAAAAACGAAGGGATTCCGTGAGTTAATCGCACGAAAAAAAATTCAAACAGTTGTTGCGTTTTTAATATTTTAACAGTCGACAAAAATCTCGAACCATCCTAAAACCAGGGGTCAAGACGAGTCCTTAAAAAAATTAGGGCACTATTACACTCTTCGCGCACAAGTTTGCGCGTGCGTAAGAATGCTAATAACGCGAGGGGCAAAACGCTGTGCGCTGAACGTCGTATAACAATGTCCGCGCACAAAATGCACGTTAATGTCTACCGCGGGTGAACCTGCGCGAACGCTGCGCGTCCTATATTTGACACTGTGAGCGCAAATGCGTTTGTGCGCTGGTACGCGGATGGTATTACAATCTATGCGCAAATTTTAACGAACAACGTTTGCGCGCATAATTTTAACGTCTTTTAAAAGCTGGTGGTAACGGCAAATCTGAACGTTCTGGCCGAACCCAAATACACCAGCACGAAAAAAAAAATACAGCACAGCATAGTTACACATTCTACACATACCCAAACAATAAAATGGAGAGGTTGTGCGTGTTTTTATTATTGCTGCAGCATGTATACTCAGATTGATTTTGACAGGCGCAAAAACTGAACGAGAGACAATTGCGGTCCTTAATTCTGATTGGCTGAATCGCGTGAAAAAAAGTCTGCCCACCGATTTCTGCGAGCAGCCTTAATGCGCGCACGTTTTTGCGCCTCATTTTTACGCGTGTTATTTTTTGACGGATGAAAAAATGCACTCGGATCGTAATACCTGCGTTAATTTACGCCCGTTAACATTTAACGCTGCGCGCAAGAAAAATTGCGCTGCGTGTGCTCTTTTGCACAAAGTAGTTATTGGAGACCTAAGTATGGGAACTCACCAATATTTTCCCCCGCTCCCCCCCCATTAACCATTACTATCCCTCATTTAACAACATCACTGCTGAGCCATTTCACCCCCGTATGCTGAAATCATTTTTTGACTGTTTTGCGGTCATCACGTTTAAACGCGGTTTCAAGTCATGTTTTATTACAGGACCCGGACATATTATATATCACTTTTTGCCTCAAGAGATACAAAATATGTCATTACTATAGGGATTATTCACAGAACACCGGAATTCGCCGATATTTCGGTGCTCTGTTGTTCCCCGCACTTCGGGGAATCAAATTTCATGAATGCAGAATTCACCGCAGCGTCCCTGGAGTGCGGCGAAAAGCTGCCGCAAAGTCGGCAAAAAAAAGAAAAGGAAAAGCAGCAAAGCCACCAAAATTATCGGATACAATAATTTTGGCAGTTTTGCAGCTTTTTTTAAAAAAGAAATCTGGGAGCAGCTATTATCGGATCGGATCCTGTTAACCGAAGCAAACACTCTGCCCGCTGCCGCCAACCCGCCACAAACCCGCCGGAGGTCCACCAAAAGCAGCTGGCGAACACAGCGCCGGAAAAGCTGCTGTACGGGTAACATAAAAAAAAACAATGTGATTGAAAGTGTCAAAATTGAAACGCTGTTTGCAAAAAAACTACTGAACAAAAATGTCTGGAATTTACATAAAAGATCCAATGAATGATAATAAAAAGGTCTGTTACAGAAAAAAGAAAATACGCTATTAAAGAAAAAACGGAAAAAAAAAATTGCTGAAAAAATCCCCAAAAATACCTGAAAGATCCTAAAAAATAAATTAATAGAGATTTTTTTTTTTACTGCAGATTAAAATAATAAACGGTTTATTAGATATTGGATTAAAACGGGAATATTTTTAACACTGAAGTCTATGGGATTCGTCTGAATAAACCTGTCGTATGAAATCACTGAACAGCAGGGCACTTCGGCAACTTTTGTCTGCTGTTTGGTGTCTCTGAATAGATTAACCATTGCTTCTCTATGGGGATTTCACTGCCGTCGAACAGGCACCGTACTTGCTGACAATTCGCCAAAGTTTGGCAAACTACCTGTTCTCTGAATAGCTGAATGGCCCCGAAATGTCACCGTACGGGGAAAATTACCGATCGCCTCTCTCTGAATAACCTTCTTTGTGTGTAAATCATAGCATTCTGAAGTGATATAACAAAAAATGTATAAAAAGTGTAAGTTTCCATTCAGATTGCAATCATTTGCAGCGTGGAAAATTATTTTCCTGCAAGCCTTTGTGGTATGAGGTAATCTTCTTGTTAACCCCTTTAGGCTAGGGTCAGACGAACGCATTTTTCGCGTTGTCCGTGAAAAAGTGCGTTCGAACGAATGGACGTATTTTTTCCCGGAATACGCGATAGCGGTCATACGATGCGCATTTTCGTCCGTGATTTTGTACAGATCATCAATAAAACCCTTTTTGTGTCTGGACGTTATGTTGGCCGGACATTAGCAGCGTCTGACCTCTCCTAATCACGCACACACGCCTCTAGCGGACGCAGCGCACTCTGTACGTCAGTAGTAGCGGTTTGATGTTCTCGAAAAAATGCGTTCGTTTGCCGCTGGCGTTGCGCGGACGAACTTTCATGCAGCCGTTCGTCGTATGTTCCCCGGCATTGGACGTCATTTGCTGCTAGCACGGCCGTGATTTCGTGCGGTTAAATGCACGTTAAAACTGCTTTTGTCTGACCTTAGCCTCACGCAGCGGGACGCACTATGCTGTCCCTGTGGTGGGTGGGTCTCATCACCACAGGACGGCATAGCACGCCCTGCTGGCATCTATGTACTGCGTTCGGCCCATCTACCAGCTGGAGCACGGCGCTGAACATTTGCTGATGCGGGATGGCTTGAACTCAGCTGTGTAGGTGGACCGGAGGAGGGACGTACTAGTACGCCACGCCGGCATTAAGACCCACCCGCCGGGCACAACCCGCTCGGCGGTAAGGAATTAAAAAAATTAGAATTGGAGGAGCAGTTACTGTATTTTTTTCTAAATGAAAATAAATAAATCAAACATAATTTTATTGCTTGTATTTGGCGCATTAGATTTTACGAATAGTATGACTAGGTATAAAACACTGAACTGTCTCCCACCGTCAGAAATGAGAAGGACAGTAATGGCAGCGGCATTGTTTATTTTATAAGTGAAAAGTGAAAAATGTCACTGCCATAGAACAAAATATATATATATATTTTTCCCATTTTGCTTTCATAGTTTTATTTTTTAGTGTTACATTTTACGTGGTCACATTTGGTATTATTGGAAAGGTCACACTCGGCCTTTCCATCGACAATGGACATGACCTTGTCAGATACACAAAATAGGAGATACAGGGGGTCCAAACAACCACTTCTCTACTTTTAAATCTTCTCCAGCTTTCCTGGAGTTAATTTGGGCCGGCAGAATGTTAAGACATACCCGCCCTCTGATGCTCATCCCAGATTTACCAGACACCTACATGATTGAGCACCTACATGAAAGCTTTAACCCCTTAGTGACCGGGCAGTTTTACGAAAGTCTGTCTGAAAGTGCCCGTTGCTGTTTTACGTTTCTGCGCTGTTTGTGTTTAGGCCACATTTTCCTCTTACTCGTTTATGCAACCCACATATATTATACACCGTTTTTCCCGCCATTAAATGGACTTTTTAAAGATACTATTTTTTCCATCATCATATCGTATAATTTACTGCAAAAAAATATAAACACACTTTTTCAAAATTGAATCCCCAAACTCTACAACTGTCAAACAAGACTAGACTAAAAACTAGACCAAAGGCTAAATAGTTACGAAATTTTGTCACGAGATTAGAAATACCCAATTTTTACATGTTTTTGCTTTTTAACCCCTTCACTGCTGAGCCATTTCACCTCTGTGCGCTGTGCTCATTTTGACGATTTTATGCTCATCATGTTTAAATGCCAGGTTAAGTCCTATTTTATTAAACCCCCCAAGACAAAATATTTTTAAAAAATGTATATTATTATTTTTTTTTATTATTATTATTACTATTATTATTATTTTTTGTTGCCAAACCTAGTCATGTTCAGGCCTTTCTAATGATATCAGACATGACCCTCTAGCTGCCACGGACCGGGAGATAAGGGGATCCAAATCGGGTTTGTATTGCGATTCGGCGACGGAGGGGTTAAAGACAGGTACTGCTGAAAAGGGAAGACTCTCCCCTTTCCAGGAGTACTTTTCTTTGTTTTCTACGTGGAGAGGTTTGGGAGGGAGAGGGCTCCAAAAGAGCCCCCTCCCCTTTCCTATTTTTCACTACAGGCACCGTGGGGTGCCTGGCGATGGCATCATCACGCACGTTGATGACATCATCGCGACTGCTGGGCCCCCAGAAAAGGCGGGGCAGACTTCCAGACTGCCAATTCACTGTAGGAGCCCGGACAGAGAGGTGAGTATAGGGAGGGAGGTTAGGAAACCAAGATGTACATAGTACGTCTGCGGTTGTTAAGGGGATTTCCCCACAGGACGTACAATGTACGTATGCGGTCGGGAAGGGGTTAAAGTGTAGGAGCATAGGGAACTCCGTTCCCCCTGGAAAACGAGTGGAGGAACTACGTTCCTGCTCGTTCTTCCTCACCTTGACCACTGTCTAAGACATTAGAGGACAATATGGTCTGACTCCGGCAGGAAGCAATATCGTTACAGTTGTGTTACAGTTGTGTTACAGTTGTGTTACAGTTGTGTTACAGTTGTGTTGTCTTCCAGTAAAAACAGGTAGTATCAGCTATAATTATCAATAGTAAATGACGACAATGCGCCGCAGCAACTATACATGAGTAACTTGACAAAGGTCGATCTTGCAGCATTTTTGAAAAACATGGAGTTATTTGACTGGAGGGATGATTCTGCTTTGCCAAAAAAAAATGTCTTGAGTATAATTTGCAAGATTTTAGCAACAATTAATTAATTTCCACTTTGAGGGGTTAATGAAGCGCTCTAAGCTAAAAGAGGTAAAAACAGGGGTGTGTGGATATTTTGGATGAGGAATTTTGGGGATTTTTGGAATATTTGCATATAATAATGAGATATCTTGGGGATGGGACCCAAGTCTAAACACTCAATCCATTAATGCTTCATACACACCTTAGGCTGGCCGTCCACTGGGTCAGTTGTTGGATGACTAACATGGCCGTCCTACTACGGACAACTTTTTTGAATGATCTGGGTTGTCCACTGAAAGAGAATATGGACAACCCAGATCGATCCGATGGGAAGACCGCCGAACGCCACTAAACTGGGAAAAAAACAACAAACACCACAGCTGAATGCTGCTGAAGACATGAAGGGAACTCCGGTGCTGTCCTTAGTGCTGAAAGGGCTTATTAAAGCCCTTCCAGCAACAGGGAAAGAACAGGAGTTCCCTTCACGTCTTTAGCAGCATTCAACTGTGTTTTCTTTTTTTTTGTTCAGCGTGACGGCAAAGAAAAAAAGGCTTTTTAGAAAGATCGGGAACCAAAAATTTCACCTTATAAATACAAAAAAATACTTAGAAACATCAGAAAAATCTATAAATAAAACGTTTTTTTGCTGCGGATGAAAAGAATAACCGGTTGAATAAAAATAGAGAAAAATCCATAAGTTTTTTTTATATTGAAACCTATGGGATTCGCCCGTCGAAATGAATCACTTCTCTATGGGACAATTTTCCTGCCACTGCATGGCGGGTTAACTATACAATTCATCTTTTTTCATGTAAATTGTACCAGATCGTCCAACCTTCGTCTTACAAGTCCCAGTCAAACGAGAACGAGTGCTAGTCTGTTGTAGTCACACAAAGTAGTCTGAAGCCGGAGGCTCTTCATCAAGAGCCTAACGGAGGAGGCCAGACTAGTGGAAGCTCAGTGTGAGATTTGTGTGTGATCTTCCTCATTATGAGCAACTATGGAAAACTACACAAATTATGTAGAATTATTACTATATTTAATTAGCACCAACATATTCCGCAGCGCTGAACAATGGGCACAATATAGACAGTGTTACAATACATCGAGACCAAACAACAATTGACAAACCAGTACAGGAGGAAACAAGGGCCCTATTCCTGTGGGAACTCACAATCTAGAAGGGTTGGAGGGTGAGAAACAGGAGGAGAGGACTGCAAGGTGAGAGTGATGGACTGCAAGGTGAGAGTGATGGGCTGCAAGGTGAGAGTGAAGGGCTGCAAGGTGAGAGTGAAAGACTGCAAGGTGAGAGTGATAGACTGCTAGGTGAGAGTGATGACTGCAAAGTGAGAGTGATGGACTGCATGGCGAGAGTGATGGACTGCAAGGTGAGAGTGATGGGTTGCAAGTTGAGAGTGATGAACTGCTAGGTGAGAGTGATGACTGCAAAGTGAGAGTGATGGACTGCAAGGTGAAAGTGATGGACTGCAAGGTGAGAGTGATGGGTTGCAAGTAGGCTTGTGCACCGATTTTTTTTTCGGTTCGAATCGATTTTTCGGATTTTTAAACTTTTCGATTCGGCTCGTTTCGACCGATTTCTGTTTCGATTCGGTTCGGCTCGACTCGTTTTTCGTGTACATTTTTTCGGAATTTCGACCATTTTTTGTATTTTCGTGTCACTTAGCTCGTTTTTTGTATCGACTTTTCGTATTTTCGGAAATTTTTGTTTTTTCGGAACGTCTGTTCTCCTCGTTTCAAAGCAATAAATTTCGATTTGACACATTTCAAGTACATTCGAAAATTCCGAAAATATTTCGTTTCGGCTCGGAAAACTTTTCGGATCTGCCATTTTCGGATCTAAAAATTTTCAGAAAATCGGCCGCATCCGAAAACACGAATCGGGAAATTTCGTAAAAATTCCGAAATTCCAAAACCCGAAACGCACATCCCTAGTTGCAAGGTGAGAGTGATCGACTGCAAGGTGAGAGTGATCGACTGCAAGGTGAGAGTGAAGGACTGCAAGGTGAGAGTGAAGGACTGCAAGGTGAGAGTGATAGACTGCAAGGTGAGAGTGATGAACTGCTAGGTGAGAGTGATGACTGCAAAGTGAGAGTGATGGACTGCAAGGCGAGAGTGGTGGGTTGCAAGGTGAGAGTGATGGGCTGCAAGGTGAGAGGGATGGACTGGTTGGGGCAGAGAGCTGTATCAGTGAATCGGGTGCTAGGCTTCCCTTGAGGGAGTGCTTGAAGGAAGGGAAACTAAGGGAAAGTGTGACAGTACGAGGGAATGTAATCCAGGGGATGGGGGCTGCACATAGGGTTGCCAGGTCGGCCATGTTTTCCTGGACACGTATCATTTATTCATGCTGGTGGGCAGTACATGAAAAATGCCACCCAGCAGTATGTAGAATACCTACACTACAGGTACGATATAAAAAAATTAATCTCAGGTGACCTGCCTTTCTCATCAATCAATCAAATGAATTCCACATGTTGCAGTGGAGCTCTTTTTCCTGTGACGCCTCTCTGGATGAAATAGTGATATGTCTCCAGGAAAACATGGCCGACCTGGCAACCCTAGCTGCGAGAAGTCTTGCATGGGAAGAGGTGTTGTGGGGAGAAGCTAGGTGCAGGTTGCAGTATGATCTTAGCGGGCTGGGGTTGTATTTGGTGATTAGTGAGGATGGGTAGTGAGGAGCGGGCTGGTCTCAGTAATATTAAATAACTTTTGAGCTTGGATTCCTCCAGCATTGTTGAATGGATTAGGCAGTGGCTGAGTGACCGACGAGGGTTGTGGTCAATGGAGTTTATCCGGCACAATGTTTTCTTACCAGTGGGGTACCTCAGGGGTCAGTACTTGGACCCATTCTCCTTTATATTTTTGTTAGTGATATTGCAGAAGGTATTAATGGGAAAGTATTTCTCTTTGCTGATGACACTTTGGGCCACATTACACTCTTAACGCAAACGTTAATGCTCACTTGCGTGAGCAATAACGTTAGCCGTGGTGTTCATCGCATACAGTCAGGTCCAGAAATATTGGGACATCGACACAATTCTAACATCTTTGGCTCTTAATGGAGTTGGAATGAAACAAACACAATGTGCTTTAACTGCAGACTGTCAGCTTTAATTTGAGGGTATGTACATACAACTCAGGTGAACGGTGTAGGACCTACAGCAGTTTGCAGATGTGCCTCCCACTTGTTAAGGGACCAAAGGTAATGGGACAGAATAATAATCATAAATCAAACTTTCCCTTCTTAATACTTGGTTGCAAATCCTTTGCAGTCAATCACAGCCTGAAGTCTGGAACGCATAGACATCACCAGATGCTGGGTTTCATCCCTGGTGATGCTCTGCCAGGCCTCTACTGCAACTGTCTTCAGTTGTCTTCAAGTGAAATGCATGCTCAATGGGATTCAGGTCACGTGATTGACTTGGCCATTGCATAACATTCCACTTCTGTCCCTTCAAAAACTCTTTGGTTGCTTTTGCAGTATGCTTTGGGTCATTGTCCATCTGCACTGTGAAGCGCCGTCCAATGAGTTCTGCAGGATTTGGCTGAACGTGAGCAGATAATATTGCCCGAAACACTTCAGAATTCATCCTGCTGCTTTTGTCAGCAGTCACATCATCAATAAATACAAGAGAACCAGTTCCATTGGCAGCCATACATGCCCACGCCATGACACTACCACCACCATGCTTCACTGATGAGGTGGTATGCTTAGGATCATGAGCAGTTCCTTTCCTTCTCTATACTCTTCTCTTCCCATCACTCTGGTACAAGTTGATCTTGGTCTCATCTGTCCATAGGATCTTGTTCCAGAACTGTGAAGGCTTTGTTAGGTTTTGTTTGGCCCTTCCAAACGGTGCCTGCCTTTTTCGGCTGCCCCGCACGGATGGGGAGGAAGAGAGGTCCAAAGCACCTAGCCCCTCCCCTTCAGGCACCTGCCCCGCACTCGCGGCATGGGTGCCTGTAATAGATGTCATTGCGCTAGTGCGATGACGTCTATTGTCCCCGCCAGGGTGCCGGGTGCTGGACTGACATCCAAGATGTCAGCCCGCACAGGGGGCAGCAGCGATTGGCTGGAATCCCAGCCGGTCGCTGGCTCCTGTGCTAGGACACGCTCAGTGCATCCATAGCACAGGAGAACCACTTGGCTGGACATGTCCTTAGGAGCCAAGTGGTTAAATAACCTAAATATGCTTTCATTTCACTAAATTTAAATACGTAAAGGGAATCAACAAGGTAGAAGAAGTGAGTATATTTAAAAGGAAACAAAGTAGCAAAACAAGAGGACATAGTCTTAGATTAGAGGGGCAAAGCAAGAGGACATAGTCTTAGATTAGAGGGGCAAAACAAGAGGACATTGTCTTAGATTAGAGGGGCAAAACAAGAGGGCATAGTCTTAGATTAGAGGGGCTAAGCAAGAGGACATTGTCTTAGATTAGAGGGGCAAAACAAGAGGACATAGTTTTAGATTAGGGGCAAAGCAAGAGGACATAGTCTTAGATTATAAGGGTAAAGCAAGAGGGCATCATCTTAGATTAGAGGGGCAAAGCAAGAGGACATAGTGTTAGATTAGAGGGGCAAAACAAGAGGACATTGTTTTAGATTAGAGGGGCAAAGCAAAAGGACATCGTCTTATATTAGGGGGCAAAGCAAGAGGACATAGTCTTAGATTGGAGGGGCAAAGCAAGAGGACACCGTCTTAGATTACAGGGGCAAAGGTTTAAAAGTAACATCAGGAAGCATTATTTTACTGATATTATTTTACTGAGAGGGTGTTGGATACATGCAACAGCCTTCCAGTAGAAGTGGTCGAAGCTAAACCAGTGATTGAATTTAAGCAGGCATGGGATAGGCATAAGGCTTTCCTAAATTAAAGAGAAACCCAGGGAAAGTATCCATGTAATTGGGCAGACTAGATGGGCCGAAAGGTTCTTATCTGCCGACATATTGTGTGTTTTTGTAACAAATTTTGGTTGCTCAGACACTGTACACCTGGCTATTCTTCAGCAATATCAAGCCATGCACTCTAAGGTCATCAGTGGTTTCTGGCTCCATACAGCAGTTTGATGAGTTGAATCTGTGAATAACGCAGTTTCGTGGTGGACTTCCCTTAGAGATAAGGTGAATCCGCGCTCCGTTGTCCGATATGGAAATAAATATACAAAATTCTGTGACATGCATTGACAATATTGTTAGGGTTTGGGCGTTCCTCTGCATAAGGTTGCTGTGAACTTCCCCAAGGCCATCAATGGTTGCGCACTCCAAAGTGCTTCCATGTGCATTAAGAGAGAATGGAATGAGGAACTCTCAACACCACGTGGACCATCAAAGTTCATTGCTACCCGCAGCACTTACACCTACAAAGCAACTTCCCAGGCAACTGCCTAGATGAGCCGTGCATGGCAAACCGATCCGATTACCAATGGGTTAATAAGACCACAGCTGCTCCCGATGACATATATTGCTGACCCACCCATTTACTACACTTTCAGCGCGGATGTGGTTAAAACTCCACTCATCAAACTCTTTGTCAGACGACAAGCCTCCGAAGGAGAGTGAAAGGGGGTTTTAATTGATCCACTTCTGCGGTAGCCTTGAGAACCTGATTCAGATATTGACTCGCGTGGAGTGCCTTAAACCGTAGCTTCCAGAGCCTCCAATGGCTGAACATCAAACCTATTAACCTCTGGCCTTACCAGTTGGTGAAACATCACAGTAGCAGTAATTAGGAAGTCAATCGGAGTCACATGTCTCGCCCTGGTGTGTCAATCAATACCGCGCGTGACAGATTCATTAGGGCAGGCCTTGCAGCACTGGTGTATCGTAACAGCCTCATAAAGAATACTTTGTAGCCAGGGCAAAGAAAACTGTGCTAGAAGGGATGACAGTATGACAATATGTATTGATTTAAGCTTTAACAATTTGGGAAGTGTCACTGGCCTCGGAAACCTAAAAGAGCAGCTCCTAAATATTCCAAGATCGTTAAACGTAGAAGCCTGTCGAGATTACCATTATCTCACCACCAGTAAGTTGCGTTTGTCATCAAATAACAACCCGATCTGAGCCCGGTTCTTAATATGTCCTGGTAATTATATATATATCTCTGATATGAGGTGTTTTTATAGCTATGTTAAAAATCTTAAAGGGACACTCTACTCATTCTGATATAAAGTAGTCAGGATGAGGATGTGTGGAGTGCCCCCATTCCCCCTCCCAGCTCCCCCGATCTGGTGAAAACGATGGGTGACGTGATGGAGTTTCTTCCACCCCAACCAGCATCACCAGCAGGCTGGATTTTTTAATTTCCCAGCTGGCGGTCACCGGATCGGTCACAAGTGACGTCAGCACACGGAGAGCATGTTGACATCACCCTCTCCAAGACCATTCGCTTTGTCAAGCATTCTCAGAGAGGCAGCCGACTGTTCGGATCTGAACATTCCTGTCAGCAGCCTCTGCCTAATGATTTAAGGGCAAAAAAAGGGACACTCTGGGCTAAATTATATACTGAACGTGCTAGCGCTAATTACCATAGCGATGGGTTGACCAAAAAGTTAGCTACACCTAAAAGCTGGTCCTAACTGATTCTGCTATTGCAGAATCTTTTAACACCCCAAAAATCCTGATAGTCTCACCTTTCATCCAGTGGAAAAAGTGGTGGCCTGATCCACCAGAAGAGTGAGATTGGGGTCAAATAGAATACACTGATTAGCCACAACATTAAACCTCCTACTAGGAGGAGAGAGTCATATTGGCCATTACAGTGGCGCCTGTCATGGGGCGGGATATGTTGTCATGGGCTGGGATATATTGTCACAGGTCAGGATATATTGTCTCGGGTGGGATATATTGTCACAGAGTGGGATATATTGTCACAGAGTGGGATATATTGTCACGGGGTGGGATATATTGTCATGGGTGGGATATATTGTCACAGAGTGGGCTATATTGTCACGGGTGGGATATATTGTCACAGAGTGGGATATATTGTCATGGGTTGGGTTATATTGTCACAGGTCAGGATATATTGTCTCGGGTGGGATATATTGTCACGGGTTGGGATATATTTTCATGGGTGGGTTATATTGTCACAGGTCAGGATATATTGTCTCGGGTGGGATATATTGTCACGGGTTGGGATATATTGTCATGGGTGGGATATATTGTCACAGAGTGGGATATATTGTCACGGGTGGGACATATTGTCACAGAGTGGGATATATTGTCACAGGCCGGGATATATTGTCATGGGGTGGGATGTATTGTCACAGAGTGGGATATATTTTCACAGAGTGGGATATATTGTCACGGGTGGGATATATTGTCAAAGAGTGGGATATATTGTCAATGGTGGGATATATTGTCACAGGCCGGGATAGATTGTCATGGGGTGGGATATATTGTCATGGGGTGGGATATATTGTCACGGGTGGGAAATATTGTCACGGGTGGGAAATATAGTAATGGGGTGAAATATATTTTCACGGGGTGGGATATATTGTCAAGGGGTGGCATATATTTTCAAGGGGTGGGATATATTGTCAAGGGGTGGGATATATTGTCACGGGGTGGGATATATTGTCACGGAGTGGGATATATTGTCATGGGGTGGGTTATATTGTCACAGAGTGGGATATATATAGTCACAGAGTGGGATATATTGTCATGGGGTGGGATATATAGTCACAGAGTGGGATATATTGTCATGGGGTGGGATATATTGTCACAGGGCGGGATATATTTTCACTGGGCGGGATATATTGTCACGGGGCAGGATATATTGTCACAGAGTGGGATATATAGTCACAGAGTGGGATATATTGTCATGGGGTGGGATATATTGTCACAGGGCGGGATATATTTTCACTGGGCGGGATATATTGTCACGGGGCGGGATATATTGTCACGGGGCGGGATATAGTGTCACGGGGTGGGATATATTTTCACGGGGTGGGATATGTTTTCACAGGGTGGGATATATTTTCACTGGGCAGGATATATTGTCACGGGGCAGGATATATTGTCGCGGGGTGGGATATATTGTCGCGGGGTGAGATATATTGTCACAGGGTGGGATATATTGTCACGGGACGGGATATATTGTCACGGGGTGGGATATATTGTCACGGGGTGGGATATATTGTCACGGGGTGGGATATGGTGTCTTGGGGTGGGATATTAGGAGCAAGTGAACAATCAGTTCTTGAAGTCCATGTTTTGGAAACAGGAAAAATGGGAGAAAAGTTCTGAGTAAGGCTAGGGTCAGAGTGGGGCAGTCGGAACGCGCGTGCAGACGCACTAAATCACGGCGGCAGTAGCAGCACATAACGGCCAATGACGGCCAATATACGCAGTACGTGCGTACGAAAGTGCGCCGACACCACGCAACCAGCAAATGAACGCATTTTTATCAGAACGTTAAACCGCTGCTACTGACGTACAAAGTGCGCTGCGGCCGCATAGCAGCGTGTGTGCGTGATTAGGAGATGTCAGACGCTGCTAGTGTGCGGCCAACATAACGTTCAAACAGCCGGATTTCCCTAGACTTCTTTTCACCCCATCGTCATGAAATACGTCCAGAATTGCGCATCGTCTGACCACTTAAGCGTATTCCGTGAAAAAATGCGTGCGCACGCATCGACGTACATTTTGACGGTGGCTGCAGAAAATGCGCTCATCTGTCCCTAGCCTCACTGTGACACGGGCCAAATAGTGATGGCCAGATGACTGGGTCACAGCTTCAAAACGGCAAGTCTCGTGGGGTGTTCTCAGTGTGTAGTGAATAGTACTGACCAACAGTGGTGCAATGAAGGACAACCGGTGAACCAACATCAGGGTCATGGACGCCCAAGACGCCCAAGACTCACTGATGCACGTAGGGAGTGAAAGTGAGCATGTCTGGTCTCTGAAAATGTAATGGTGGCAATGATGGAAAGGTGTCCACATGACTGCAAGGACATTGCATATAAATATATTGATGTAACATACATGTAAAATAAAAAAATATATATATACATATAGCTAAATGTTTTATGAGCTGCGGAGAATGTTATAAAAACGACTAAGTAACACTGTAATAGAAATATTGCACTATGTTAATAATTTGAAAGTAGTTAAATAATATTTTTTTGTAATAAATATACATAGAAATTAAACAAATAACTGTTTTTGCCAGTGATATTATAGTATTTAAAAATGATTGCAATATTTTTAAAATTGATTTGTCTAATCTTGGCATTAATGTTCATTTGATATCGGTGTTTCTTGTAATTACACATAATGTTTGTTCGTTTTTTTTGTGCGAGGTTACCACGACGATAGCAACATAATAGCCCCATCTGGCAACCTGCAGGGTGCACGAGTGGATTGAGTAATATAAAACACATTACGCTAACTCGAGCTATCAACATGACAAGAGATGTTTGATTTACACCAAACACGAAATTACAGAGTTCGGGAATTTGTAGCCATTTACTATAAATGACAGAACAGTGGGACAATCTCCAACTTGCTGAGAGCGGTAATGTATCGCAAACTTAGCAGTTACAACGAGATCTCTAATGAAGCATAATGTTTCGAAGCAAGGCAACCGATGGCAAGGTTATCCCGAAACGAAACACAATGGGATCATTTAAACATATTTACCTCTCGCATAGCAATATATGATGAAACTACCATCCGTTCGTGGTGCATTGTAATGTTTTCCAGACATGTGCCGAAGTGCAATTTGTCCGACATGTTATTTTCGGGACATTCTGAAATACGAAAACATAAGAAACTAATAAACATAATACCCATCCACCAAAGAGCAGGTCACTAGTGTCGATGTTCGCTCTCGTGACCCTCACAAACCTCTTTACTCACTAAAAACATACAGGGTAATTCACAGAGATCCGAACTTGCCCCCGAAAATGCACCGAACAGTGAATTTCCCCATACGGTGACATTTCAGGGCCATTCGGCTATTCAGAGAGCAGACGGTTCGCCTAATTTTGGAAAATCGCCAGCAAATACGGTACCTGTTTCGACGGCAGTGAAGCAATGGTTAATCTATTCAGAGACACCGATCAGCAGAGAAAAGTCAGTGAAATTCCCTGCTGTTCGGTGGTTTCATTCGGCAGATTTATTCAGGCGAATCCTATCGGTTTCAATGTTACAAATATTCCCCTTTATATTCAATATGTAATAAACCGTTTATTATTTTAATTTGCTGCAAAAAGTCTCTTTATTTTTTTTTTTAGGATCTTTTAGGCATTTTTCGTCATTTTTTCGGGAACATTTTTGTCCCACTTTTTTTTAAATCACGGGTTTTTTTCTGTAACAGACCTTTTTATTCGTAGGATCTTATATGTTAATTCCAGACATTTTCGTCCAGTGTTTTTATTGCAAACAGTGTTGCCACTTTCACTTGTTTTTTTGGGGTTTTTTTACCCCATTCGTCGGCTTGTCAGCTTTTTCCAGTGGCTGGTCGTCGTGTGCGGCGGATCGTCGGCTTTTTCACGGATGTGTTCAGCATGTTTCTTTTGCAGCAGTTCGTGTGATCCAACACTCCGGATGCATTTTCTGGCAGATTTTCGGCTTTTTTTGCCAACTTTCCGGCAGTTTTTACGGTGGATTTTTGGGTCTGTCCCCTGCACTCCGGGGTGCTGAATTCACCGCAGGGTTGGGAAATTTGGTTCCCCGAAGTGCAGGGAACAAGAGAGCACTGAAATTTCAGCAACATTTTGGTGCTCTCTGAATAACCCCTTTAATAAATCAAAAACATAACGAGACGATATGAAAAGAAACATAACAAAGCGATTCATTTTGTTTTGTTACTCCCACAATTAATTCCTGCAGAAAACCTTATCCCTATATCACTATTTATGTATCTAATTATCTATCTATCAACATGAAAAGAAAGAGAGTGAACCCCAGATTTTAATCTTCAAATATCTATAACTATAAAACTGTTAGTCTGTCGCCGCGCATCCAGTTTCTGTTTCTTCGAACAGACGCCGGATACGCGCGCAGCCCTACCCGTTGGCTGTGCGCACATCCAGGAGAACAGGATGAGCATGCAGCAGCCGGGTAGAGGCTGCGCGCGCATCCAGGATACCAGGATGCGCACGCAGCAGACGGCTATAGGCTGCGCGCGTATCCTGTAGAGCCGGATGCCTTCGCAGCAGCATCTTGCTGGGCAGCGCGAGCGAGGCACATTTTTTTTTACCAAAAAATGCAAACCCGCCATAATGCGCACGCGAGGCACAATGTTTTTTTAAAAAATGCATTACAATGCCTTAAAAAAATTAGTTTACAATCTAAGGGGGACCTGTGCCAGTGAGCTTACAATCTAAGGGGTCCCATGAGCTTACAATCTAAGGGGTCCCATGAGTTTACAATCTAAGGGGTGTCATGCGCTTACAATCTAAGTGGGACCTGTGCCCATGATTTTACAATCTAAGGGGTCCCATGAGCTTACAATCTAAGGGTGTCATGAGTTTACAATCTAAGGGACCTGTGCTAGTGAGTTACAATCTAAGGGGTCCCATGAGCTTACAATCTAAGGGGTCCCATGAGTTTACAATCTAAGGGGTGTCATGCGCTTACAATCTAAGTGGGACCTGTGCCCATGATTTTACAATCTAAGGGGTCCATGAGCTTACAATCTAAGGGGTGTCATGAGTTTACAATCTAAGGGACCTGTGCTAGTGAGTTTACAATCTAAGGGGTCCCATGAGCTTACAATCTAAGGGGTCCCATGAGTTTACAATCTAAGGGGTGTCATGCGCTTACAATCTAAGTGGGACCTGTGCCCATGATTTTACAATCTAAGGGGTCCCATGAGTTTACAATCTAAGGGGTGTCATGCGCTTACAATCTAAGTGGGACCTGTGCCCATGATTTTACAATCTAAGGGGTCCCATGAGCTTACAATCTAAGGGGTGTCATGAGTTTACAATCTAAGGGGACCTGTGCTAGTGAGTTTACAATCTAAGGGGTCCCATGAGCTTACAATCTAAGGGGTCCCATGAGTTTACAATCTAAGGGGTGTCATGCGCTTACAATCTAAGTGGGACCTGTGCCCATGATTTTACAATCTAAGGGGTCCCATGAGCTTACAATCTAAGGGGTGTCATGAGTTTACAATCTAAGGGGACCTGTGCTAGTGAGTTTACAATCTAAGGGGTCCCATGAGCTTACAATCTAAGGGGTCCCATGAGTTTACAATCTAAGGGTGTCATGCGCTTACAATCTAAGTGGGACCTGTGCCCATGATTTTACAATCTAAGGGGTCCCATGAGCTTACAATCTAAGGGGTGTCATGAGTTTACAATCTAAGGGGTACCTGTGCTAGTGAGTTTACAATCTAAGGGGACCTGTGTCCGTGAGTTTACAATCTAAGGGGTCCCATGAGCTTGCAATCTAAGGGGGATCTGTGCCCATAAGCTTAAAATCTAAGGGGGACCTGTGCCCGTGAGCTTACAATCTAAGGGGGACCTGTGCCAGTGAGTTTACAATCTAAAATGTCCCATGAGCTTACAATCTAAGGGGTGTCATGAGTTTACAATCTAAGGGGACCTGTGCTAGTGAGTTTACAATCTAAGGGGACCTGTGCCCATGAGTTTACAATCTAAGGGGTACCAGTGTCCGTGAGCTTACAATCTAAGGGGTACCTGTGTCCGTGAGTTTTTCAATCTAAGGGGACCTGTGTCTGTGAGTTTACAATCTAAGGGGACCTGTGCCCATGAGTTTACAATCTAAGGGGTCCCATGAGTTTACAATCTAAGGGGTGTCATGAGTTTACAATCTAAGGGGGACCTGTGCCAGTGATTTTACAATCTAAGGGGTCCCATGAGCTTACAATCTAAGGGGTGTCATGAGTTTACAATCTAAGGGGGACCTGTGCCAGTGATTTTACAATCTAAGGGGTCCATGAGCTTACAATCTAAGGGGTGTCATGAGTTTACAATCTAAGGGGGACCTGTGCCCATGAGTTTACAATCTAAGGGGACCTGTGCTAGTGAGTTTACAATCTAAGGGGTCCCATGAGTTTACAATCTAAGGGGTGTCATGCGCTTACAATCTAAGGGGACCTGTGCCCATGAATTTACAATCTAAGGGGTACCAGTGTCCGTGAGCTTACAATCTAAGGGGTACCTGTGTCCGTGAGTTTTTCAATCTAAGGGGACCTGTGTCTGTGAGTTTACAATCTAAGGGGACCTGTGCCAATGATATTACAATCTAAGGGGTCCTACGAGTTTACAATCTAAGGGGTGTCATGATTTTACAATCTAAGGGGTGTCATGAGTTTACAATCTAAGGGGTGTCATGAGTTTACAATCTAAGGGGACCTGTGCCCATGAGTTTACAATCTAAGGGGTCCCATGAGTTTACAATCTAAGGGGTGTCATGAGTTTACAATCTAAGGGGGACCTGTGCCAGTGATTTTACAATCTAAGGGGTCCCATGAGCTTACAATCTAAGGTGTTCATGAGTTTACAATCTAAGGGGGACCTGTGCCAGTGAGCTTACATCTAAGGGGTCATGAGCTTACAATCTAAGGGGTGTCATGCGCTTACATCTAAGGGGACCTGTGCCCATGAATTTACAATCTAATGGGTAGCTGTGTCCGTGAGTTTTTCAATCTAAGGGGTCCCAAGAGCTTACAATCTAAGTGGGACCTGTGCCCATGATTTTACAATCTAAGGGGTCCCATGAGTTTACAATCTAAGGGGTGTCATGAGTTTACAATCTAAGGGACCTGTGCTAGTGAGTTTACAATCTAAGGGGACCTGTGCCATGAGTTTACAATCTAAGGGGTACCAGTGTCCGTGAGCTTACAATCTAAGGGGTACCTGTGTCCGTGAGTTTTTCAATCTAAGGGGACCTGTGTCTGTGAGTTTACAATCTAAGGGGACCTGTGCCCATGAGTTTACAATCTAAGGGTCCCATGAGTTTACAATCTAAGGGGTGTCATGAGTTTACAATCTAAGGGGACCTGTGCCAGTGATTTTACAATCTAAGGGTCCCATGAGCTTACAATCTAAGGGTGTCATGAGTTTACAATCTAAGGGGGACCTGTGCCAGTGAGCTTACAATCTAAGGGGTCCCATGAGTTTACAATCTAAGGGGTGTCATGCGCTTACAATCTAAGGGGACCTGTGCCCATGAATTTACAATCTAAGGGGTACCAGTGTCCGTGAGCTTACAATCTAAGGGGTACCTGTGTCCGTGAGTTTTTCAATCTAAGGGGACCTGTGTCTGTGAGTTTACAATCTAAGGGGACCTGTGCCAATGATATTACAATCTAAGGGGTCCTACGAGTTTACAATCTAAGGGGTGTCATGATTTTACAATCTAAGGGGTGTCATGAGTTTACAATCTAAGGGGTGTCATGAGTTTACAATCTAAGGGGGACCTGTGCCAGTGATTTTACAATCTAAGGGGTCCCATGAGCTTACAATCTAAGGGGTGTCATGAGTTTACAATCTAAGGGGGACCTGTGCCAGTGAGCTTACAATCTAAGGGGTCCCATGAGCTTACAATCTAAGGGGTGTCATGCGCTTACAATCTAAGGGGACCTGTGCCCATGAATTTACAATCTAATGGGTAGCTGTGTCCGTGAGTTTTTCAATCTAAGGGGTCCCAAGAGCTTACAATCTAAGTGGGACCTGTGCCCATGATTTTACAATCTAAGGGGTCCCATGAGTTTACAATCTAAGGGGTGTCATGAGTTTACAATCTAAGGGGACCTGTGCTAGTGAGTTTACAATCTAAGGGGACCTGTGCTAGTGAGTTTACAATCTAAGGGGTCCCATGAGTTTACAATCTAAGGGGTGTCATGCGCTTACAATCTAAGGGGACCTGTGCCCATGAATTTACAATCTAAGGGGTAGCTGTGTCCGTGAGTTTACAATCTAAGGTGTACCTGTGTCCGTGAGTTTTTCAATCGAAGGGGTCCCATGAGCTTACAATCTAAGGGGGACCTGTGCCTGTGAGCTTACAATCTAAGTGGGACCTGTGCCCATGATTTTACAATCTAAGGGGTCCCATGAGTTTACAATCTAAGGGGTGTCATGAGTTTACAATCTAAGGGGGACCTGTGCCCGTGAGTTTACAATCTAAGGGGTCCCATGAGTTTACAATCTAAGGGGTACCTGTGTACGTGAGCTTACAATCTAAGGGGGACCTGTGCTAGTGAGTTTACAATCTAAGGGGGACCTGTGCCTGTGATTTTACAATCTAAGGGGTACCTGTGTCCATGATCTAACAATCTAAGGGGGTCCTGTGCCTGTGAGCTTACAATCTAAGTGGGACCTGTGCGCATGATTTTACAATCTAAGGGGTCCCATGAGTTTACAATCTAAGGGGTGTCATGAGTTTACAATCTAAGGGGACCTGTGCCCATGAGTTTACAATCTAAGGGGTACCTGTGCCCGTGAGTTTACAATCTAAGGGGGACCTGTGCTATTGAGTTTACAATCTAAGGGGTACCTGTGTACGTGAGCTTACAATCTAAGGGGGACCTGTGCCTGTGATCTTACAATCTAAGGGGTACCTGTGTCCATGAGCTTACAATCTAAGGGGGATCTGTGCCTGTGAGTTTACAATCTAAGAGGGACCTGCGCCCGTGAGTTTACAATGTAAGGGGTCCCATGAGCTTACACTCTAAGGGGACCTGTGCCCGTGAGCTTACAATCTAAGGGGTCCCATGAGCTTACAACCTAAGGGGACCTGTGCCCCAATTACGTGCGGTGAGGTCAGTGGCTGGTGAGGCACTGGCTAGTATCAGAGCCAGATATACACATGGTTACGCAGTCGCAATTTACGCATTTGATTATCGTTCTATAGGAGAATAGAGTTTCACTATTTATAAAGTAAAGTTCTCATTTTTTTTTTACAGTTCTAAGAGCATGCACTTACAATGCTGACTAATAGAGGGCGCTATTACACACATGCTGACTGCTGAGCTCTGCCTGCCCACCCCCCCCCCACGACTGACGAGGACAGTCACATGACTGTCCTGCGTCAATCAATCCATGGGGAGCTCTGTCTCCCATGGGGTTGTTTTTTTTTTTAAAAAAAAGAATTCCTTGAGACCAATGGAGCTTTCCCATTGGCTCAAGCTTTCAATTTTTCTCAGTGCCTCTAGAGGCACTGGAGAGCATAGAACCAGGAAGTTAGCGTGAGCTATGCAATTAGTGTAGCGTTCAGCTGCACAAATTGCGTAGGCTAGGCTGGCTCAGTGCTGCCCCTGCTGTCTGTGTAGTGAATCACACACACACACACATACACACCAGCTGGCAAATTGAAAGTACGGGGGGGAAAATAGCAGAGGACAGAGAAGCACAGCGAGGGAGCGTGGAGAGATGAGTATGAGAACTTTTTTCAGTGAATAACATTTTATTTACAGATTAAATATACACACATGTCATTACAGCACAATGAGCACATTAATTTACTGGAATGGCAGGGGAGAGAAGAGGAGCCTGCTCTATCAGCTGCGCGCGCACCCATCACAGCTGCTCACTCGGCCCTCCCGTTGCAGACGGGACGGCGACAGACGTGTTACAAACGCATTTTAATATGGAGATACTCTTGGATAGGACATTGAAAAGCAAATTTGTGGACACGGATTCTGAGCTGGCAAGAACAACAATAGACTGCCCTCCGGGCAGACTTAACAAATAGATTATATACAGTATGTATATTCTCTATCCTCATTTTGGAGCTGTCTAAGTTGCTGCTTGGTTAGTATTTGATGTCATGTCAGCAAAATAGCATTTGTTTCTGTTACATTTCTAATTTATTGTAAAAAAAAAAAATCAACGGTATAATCGATTTTGGAAATTCCAAATTGCTCCGAAACGATTTAACAAGACGATCCGGCAAGAAAAATAACGATCTGAAGCAAAATGAAGTGAAATAATTTCTGTTAAAACCTAAACTAATTTTAACTCTAATTTTCTCATGGTTTTATTTTAAAAAAATGAGCATAGTTCTTATAATCCTCCATTACATTAGCAAATAACCCAAAAGGAAACATCTCTCTTGCGGTACAGTGTTAACAGACAACACACCACAAGCTGCGTTTATTCTGGAAGAGAATGCTTCCTTGAAGCTGTGTTCCACAACTCTGTCCCCATAGCTCGCCCTCCGCAGTGTCAAGCTCTCAATCTAGTCAAGCAGGAAGTAGATGGGAGGGAAAACTGTTTTTTGAAGTTCGGAGTGTATGCCTTCGCCAGTAAATCTGGTATTTGTATTTTAAGTCCTTCACTGCTCAGAACTTTCACGTAAAAATATATGTTAAAACATTGATTTACATATTGATTTCAATGTGACTGTTAATAAAAATGTGATATTATATATTTCTACAACTTTAGGGGTTATTCAGAGAGCACCGAAATGTCGCCGCAAACCTGCCGCAGACCCACCGGCTGCCGCTGCAGACCTGCAGCAAACCTGCTGGACGCTGCTGCAGACCCACCGCATACCCGTCACCTGCCGCTGCCAACCCGCCATGACATCTCCCGAAAACCCGCCAGAGGGCTGCCAAACGCAACCAACAAGCCGCCGGACTCTACAATTGATTCTAATAGTCCTTCTATTAACAATTGGGTCCTTAAAGGACACATTATTAATTTTAATGTATATCTATTTCCCATTACCGCTCACAAGTCGCTAGCGAAATTTTAAACCTATCCCCCATATAAATACAGTATATGCCCTGGATCCATATAGTTCCCAACTGTATATATACACACCTTCCTTGATACATTGTTTGAACTAGGCAAACTTCCAGATACATAATTATGGGACATGCCTATAATATGTACCCCCATAAAGATATATTTTATGTGCCCCCTCCTCTATTTATGAAATGAGGGACCCAATTGTTGAGTTATTCCTGCACTGTACACCACAAACCGCTGTGTAATAAGTAGGGATGAGCTGTTCGGTTCGATCAGTTCGGAGTTCGATTCGAACTTTGGCCGTTCGCAAGTTCGCGAACTTTGAACTTTTTTGGCGTGTTCGGTTCGAGTTAGAATTTTTTTTAAAAAAAGTATAAAAAATGCTTAAAAAATACGAAAAAATTTAGAAATAAAGAGACTCTTTACTGCAGAATATTATAAGCAATGGTTTATTAGATATTGAATTAAAAACTAATGTGTACGTGCAAAGATTCTCACCTCTAAATGACCTGTGTTCTCAAACGGTAAACAACAGGTGTTTTTAGTCTGGTCTAATGAATTTGATACATTGTATGTATGTAGACTATACTGAGGGTGTGGTGTCTGCTTCTGAGAAGTGTTAATTTCTCTACTTAATCTTCCTCTAATATGCTGCATTTCACTGCTGTGTGCTCAGCTCATTTTTACCGCTTTCGCTCATCATGTTTAAACGCGATTTAAAGCCACATTTTGTTAAATGATCCAGACATATTAGATATCGTTCTTTCCGGCAGACTCCGCAGATTCATAATATATCATTTTTATATGTATACGTCATGTCCTGCCTGTATATTATGAAAAAAATGCAATAAAAATTGAATTTTTAATCATCTGCAGTCTGTAAAGTGTTTTTTTTTCACATTTTAGCACATGAGCGTTTGCGGTTCTGTTTTCTATGGGGTGCGCTTGTACAAAAATTAGAAATGGGAACTTGTTACATTTTGTGGGGGGAATTACGTGATTTATAGCAAACGCACCCATAGAAAAAAATCATTAGTGCATCATTGTTCACATTATAATTGAAATGAACAATATTACTGCATTAATTAAAATAACACACAAAACAAATACATGTTTTTATTTTCTTTTTTCTTTTTTTTACTTTATACCTGGTCATGTTGGGTATCAATCGAAAGGCCATGCTCAGGCCTTCCGATTGACACCCTCCATGACCCCCTAGCTGCCTGGAGATATCGGGGTTCAAATGAACCCCCTATCTCCACCAGGGGATTGGCCTGGGCAATATATATACGCATGATGTGAGCTGGCCTGGGCCTGGGCAATATATATACGCATGATGTGAGCTGGCCTGGGCAATATATATATATGCATGATGTGAGCTGGCCTGGGCCTGGGCAATATATATATGCATGATGTGAGCTTGCCTGGGCAATATTTATATACGCATGATGTGAGCTTGCCTGGGCAATATTTATATACGCATGATGTGAGCTGGCCTGGGCAATATATATACGCTCGATGGCGCATCTGTGACTGTATGTGAGCATGATGTGGGCTGGCCTGGGCAATATATATATACGCATGATGTGAGCTGGCCTGGGCAATATATATATACGCTCAATGGCGCATCTGTGACTGTCTGTGAGAATGATGTGGGCTGGCCTGGGCTAAATATATATACACATGATGTGAGCTGGCCTGGGCCTGGGCAATATATATACGCATGATGTGAGCTGGCCTGGGCAATATATATATACGCATGATGTGAGCTGGCCTGGGCAATATATATACGCATTATGTGAGCTGGATCGGGCAATATATATATAAGCATGATGTGAGCTGGCTTGGACCTGGGCAATATATATATGCATGATGTGAGCTGGCCTGGGCAATATATATATATTATTTATTTATTTATTTATAAAGGATTTTACCAGGAAGGATACATTGAGATTTCTCTCGTTTTCAAGTATGTCCTGGGTTCAAGAACATTGAAGTGTTACAGTTACAGAAATACAAAGTAATACAATGCAAGATATAAAAATAAAAAAAACAACACAAATATACAGATTAACAGAAAATAAATATGTAGGAAATATAGTCACTAGGTTACATGTTTACAGGTGCATTCTGTATTAAGTTATGTTAGTAAGGAGCTCTTGAGTGACTTAAGACTGGGGGAAGATTTGATGGTGTCTGGGAGGTTATTCCATAATTGTGGTGCTCTGTAGGAAAATGAGATATATGCATGATGTGAGCTGGCCTGGGCCTGAACAATATATATACGCATGATGTGAGCTGGCATGGGCAATATATATATACGCATGATGTGAGCTGGCCTGGGCAATATATATATACGCACGATGTGAGCTGGCCTGGGCAATATATATATACGCACGATGTGAGCTGGCCTGGGCAATATATATATTCGCATGATGTGAGCTGGCCTGGGCAATATATATATACGCATGATGTGAGCTGGATCGGGCAATATATATATACGCATGATGTGAGCTGGCCTGGGCAATATATAAATGCATGATGTGAGCTGGCATGGGTCTGGGTAATATATATACGCATAATGTGAGCTTGCCTGGCAATATATATATACGCATGATGTGAGCTGGCCTGGGCAATATATATATACGCATTATGTGAACTGGATCGGGCAATATATATATATACGCATGATGTGAGCTGGCATGGGCCTGGGCAATATATATACGCATGATGTGAGCTGGCCTGGGCAATATATATATATACGCATGATGTGAGCTGGCCTGGCCTGAGCAATATATATACGCATGATGTGAGCTGGCCTGGGCAATAAATTTATACGCATGATGTGAGCTGGCCTGGGCAATATATATACGCACGATGTGAGCTGGCCTGGGCAATATATATACGCACGATGTGAGCTGGCATGGGCAATATATATATATGCATGGTGTGAGCTGGCCTGGGCAATATATATATACGCATGATGTGAGCTGGATCGGGCAATATATATATACGCATGATGTGAGCTGGCCTGGGCAATATATATACGCATGATGTGAGCTGGCATCGGCCTGGGCAATATATATACGCATGATGTGAGCTGGCCTGGGCAATATATATATACGCATGATGTGAGCTGGCCTGGACAATATATATATGCATGATGTGAGCTGGCTTGGGCAATATATATATACGCATGGTGTGAGCTGGATCGGGCAATATATATATACGCATG
Source organism: Leptobrachium leishanense (assembly GCA_009667805.1). Taxonomy (NCBI): domain Eukaryota; kingdom Metazoa; phylum Chordata; class Amphibia; order Anura; family Megophryidae; genus Leptobrachium; species Leptobrachium leishanense. The sequence goes on from CM019063.1 coordinate 43,129,823, forward strand.
ATGTGAGCTGGCCTGGGCCTGGGCAATATATATACGCATGATGTGAGCTGGCCTGGGCAATATATATATATACGCATGATGTGAGCTGGCCTGGACAATATATATACGCATGATGTGAGCTGGCTTGGGCAATATATATATACGCATGGTGTGAGCTGGATCGGGCAATATATATATACGCATGATGTGAGCTGGCCTGGGCCTGGGCAATTTATATACGCATGATGTGAGCTGGCCTGGGGAATTAAGGTGATCTGTGTCTCGTCATACAAACAGTACCACGCTGTATTTTGGGGCTCACTAATTTCTTTAAAACACTTGGGAATTAAGGTGATCTGTGTCTCGTCATACAAACAGTATCACGCTGTATTTTGGGGCTCACTAATTTCTTTAAAACACTTGGGAATTAAGGTGATCTGTGTCTCGTCATACAAACAGTACCACGCTGTATTTTGGGGCTCACTAATTTCTTTAAAACACTTGGGAATTAAGGTGATCTGTGTCTCGTCATACAAACAGTACCACGCTGTATTTTGGGGCTCACTAATTTCTTTAAAAACTTGGGAATTAAGGTGATCTGTGTCTCGTCATACAAACAGTACCATGCTGTATTTTGGGGCTCACTAATTTCTTTAAAACACTTGGAATTAAGGTGATCTGTGTCTCGTCATACAAACAGTACCACGCTGTATTTTGGGGCTCACTAATTTCTTTAAAACACTTGGGAATTAAGGTGATCTGTGTCTCGTCCTACAAACAGTACCACGCTGTATTTTGGGGCTCACTAATTTCTTTAAAACACTTGGGAATTAAGGTGATCTGTGTCTCGTCATACAAACAGTATCACGCTGTATTTTGGGGCTCACTAATTTCTTTAAAACACTTGGGAATTAAGGTGATCTGTGTCTCGTCATACAAACAGTACCACGCTGTATTTTGGGGCTCACTAATTTCTTTAAAACACTTGGGAATTAAGGTGATCTGTGTCTCGTCATACAAACAGTACCACGCTGTATTTTGGGGCTCACTAATTTCTTTAAAACACTTGGAATTAAGGTGATCTGTGTCTCGTCATACAAACAGTACCACGCTGTATTTTGGGGCTCACTAATTTCTTTAAAACACTTGGGAATTAAGGTGATCTGTGTCTCGTCATACAAACAGTACCTCGCTGTATTTTGGGGCTCACTAATTTCTTTAAAACATTTGTGAATTAAGGTGATCTGTCTCTTGTCACTGGCTGCCAGCTATCAGTGTGTCTCACTGAGTTATACCAGAGTTATTTAAATCTTTATACCAGAGTTGAATCAGAGTTCTGTATATATTAATCTATATATCACTCACCATGTCTGTAAGAACAAAAAGGACAGGCAGACGCTCCCAGCCACAGATAAGAGGGCAAGCAGCCACTGTGTTGGGAGGCTGCGTCTCTGGTCGTGGTGGACGTGGTGCATCCTCTGCAGGGGCACGCTTGTCCTTTCTAACTGGTGCTGGCCATCTTAAGCAGCAGCAACATACAGAGGACTTGGTGGATTGGCTAACCAGGCCATCCGAGTCCTCCGAGTCCTCTGCCAGCCAGGCTTCTAGTGCTTTACAGTCCACCTCAGCTGCCAAAGCATCTAATGCAGCCTCCATGTCCACAGCTACTCCTGCCGTAGCCTCGCTATTACACACGGAGGAGTCAGCTGAATTGTTTGACTACAATGAGAGTGACATGCTACTTGAGGATGCGCAGCAAGTACAGTGCTCTGATTCAATCTCTGAGGTTGAGCAAGGGAGTATAATCAACCTAGAGGAAGGGGGTGCCAGTGATGACACACAAATAACTGGCACTCATGTTGCCCCAGCAGCTGCAGCATACTGCCAAGTTGGCTCCAGTGACGAGGAGATAGGGGGTGAAGATAACATTGATGATGATGAGGTCACTGACTCCACCTGGGTGCCAGATCAAACTGAGGAATCAAGTGAGGAGGATGGGGAGGAGGAGGAGGAGGAGGCACAGCAAACACGAGGCACAACATCCTCTGTGACCAACAGTAGCACTAGCCAGTCCAAGGCATCACATGTCAGAGCTGCTCCGGTGCAGAGCGCTGTTGTCTCAAAGAACACATGCAGGAACTCTGCTGTCTGGGAGTTCTTTAAGAAATGTGCAGCAGACCCCACCGTTGCTATTTGTAATCTATGTCAGAGGAGGCTGAAGCATGGATAAACACCGGACACTTGGCTACCACGTGCTTGAGGCGACATATGAACAAGTGCCACACACCCTGTTGGGGCAAAACTTTGCGTAGGTCCTCCTCCTCCTCATCTGTCTCTACCCACACTGTATGTCCTGCCATGCAATTGCCTACAACCTCCACCGACAGGGATGATGCTACAGTAATGGATGTACCAGCAGGTCCTTCCTCACAATGTGACATCATCCCAGTAGTTGAAGATTTACGCAGTCAGATTACGTTGCCGCAGCTGCTGCAGCGAAAGAAAAAATATAGTCCCAACCATCCCCAAGCACAGCGTCTATATGCCAGCTTAGCAAAATTACTCGCATTGCAGCTGCTGCCTTTCCAGCTGGTGGACTCTGCTCCCTTCCGTGAATTTGCTGAATGCGCTGTACCACAATGGCAGGTTCCAAAACGCCATTACTTTTCACGCAAGGCCATTCCAGCACTATACCAGCACGTGGAAGACAATGTTATCCAGTCATTGGGAAAGGCAGTCAGCAGCAAGGTGCATGTCACTTTAGACACGTGGTCCAGCAAGCATGGACAGGGTCATTACATTTCCTTCATGGCACACTGGGTAACTCTGATTGCAGCTGGGAGGGATCCAAGATGGGGCTATGTGCTGGAGCTTGTTCATCCACCACGCCTCCAGAAAGCTGCTTGTATGAGGTCTGTCTGCTCCACCACCACCACCTCTTCCTCCTCCTCCTCCTCCTCCTCCTTCTCTGTCTCTGGCGAAGTGGCAGTTAAACCCACGCCTGACAGGGTCTACGCAATGGCTCAAGCAAAAAGATGCCATACTGTGCTTGAGCTGGTTTGTTTAGGGGACAGGAGCCACACCGGGTCAGAAATTTTGTCAGTTCTGCAGGGGCAGGTGCAGAGATGGTATACACCACGCCAGCTTGAGCTGGGAATGATCGTCTGCGATAATGGCAGCAACCTTCTCTCCACCCTAAAAAAGGGTAAATTGCTGCATGTACCATGCCTAGCACACGTCCTAAATCTGGTGGTACAGCGTTTCCTAACCAAGTACCCAGGGCTGCCAGAGCTTCTCATCCAGGCCAGAAAAGTCTGCAGCCACTTCAGGCGGTCATTTCCAGCAAGCGTTCGCCTGGCAGAAATTCAAAGAGAATTCCACCTTCCCACAAACCGTCTGATCTGTGACATGCCCACCAGGTGGAATTTGACATTAGCAATGCTGCAGCGTCTGCACAAGCAGCAGAGGGCCATCAATGAGTACCTGTGTGAGTATGGCACAAGGACAGGTTCAGGTCAACTTGGTTTTTTTCCCCCCCGCAGTGGCTGATGATCAAGGATGCATGCACTGTACTGTCACCATTTGAGGAGGCAACGAGGATGGTGAGCAGGGACAGTGCATGCATCAGTGACACAATTCCTTTAGTGTTCCTGCTGGAGCACACTCTGCGGGGAATTATAGATGTGGCTCTAGAGGCAGAGCAGCGGGAGGAAGAGGAGGCCTTCCCTAGCTCTCAAGGCCCCAGTCTTTCCGCATACAGCATTCCAGCGGGTCATACTCAGATCAGACAGGAGGAGGATGAGGAGGAGGAGGACTATTTAAGTAGTGGGGGCATTGAAGGTGGGGATTCCTCAAGGCAGGGTTTTGTGTGCCCAGAAACAGAAGGGCTTGTGCGTGGCTGGGAGGAGGAAGTGCACGATACGGTCATCCTCATTGACCAGGAAGACTCAGCAGCTAATGCCACCTCCAACCTACGCTGCATGGGCTCCCTAATGATGCAAAGCCTGCTAAAGGACCTCAGGATTCGTGCTATCAAGGAGAGGGATCATTACTGGTTGGCAACCCTTCTTGATCCACGATACAAGGAGAAAGTTGCAGAGCTCATCCTGCCCGCACAGAGGGAGCACAGGATGACAAAACTTGAGGACGCTCTAAAGCGAAACTTGTGTAACACCTTTCCAGGCACTGTTAGATTACCAAGTGCTGACACACGTGCTTCTGAGGCTGCAGGTGATCAGAGGAATAGCGGTGAAGGCCAGGGCCGCTTGACTGATGCATTTTTAAATTTTTTTAGTCCTCGACGCCCAGGGACGTCAAATGTAGGCACCCATTGCCAGCGTCTTCACCATATGGTGCAGGACTACCTAGGGGCAAGGGCAGACCTGGATACCTTTCCAGCAGATGATCCACTGGCTTACTGGGTGTTGAGATTGGATCACTGGCCAGAATTTAGCCAATATGCTATGCTGCTACTAGGTTGCCCTTCATCTAGCGTGCTTTCCGAAAGGACGTTCAGTGCTGCTGGAGGTTTTGTCACAGACAAAAGAGTGCGTCTGTCCACCGACTCTGTAGACCGGCTGACATTTATAAAAATGAATCAGTCCTGGATCAGCAGCTATCAATCCCCTGATGCTGAAGTAATGGAATAGATAGGGGTTGTCCTCTTCTGCATTCACAAAACCTCCAGCACTGAACTCTTCCACAATACCACAAAAGGGTTATGGTGTGAAGGCACTTGCTGCCATGAAAGGCACAATATATGGCTGCACTGACGCCCATTAAGGCTAGGGTCAGACTAACGCAGAATCAACGTGCGTTTAGCAGCACTAAATCACGGCCGTGCTAGCAGCAAATGACGTCCAATGCCAGGCAGCATACGAAGAACGGCCGCACAAAAGTGCGGACTGCGCAACGCAAGTGGCAAACGAACGCATTTTTTCGAGAACGTGAAACCGCTAGTACTGACGTACAGAGTGCGCTGCATCCGCTAGCGGCGTGTGTGTGTGATTAGGAGACGTCAGACGCTGCTAATGTCCGGCCAACATAACGTCCAGACACAACAAGGGTTTTATTGATGATCCGTACAAAATCACGGACGAAAATGCGCATCGTATGACCGCTATTGCGTATTCCTTGAAAAAATGCATCCATTCATTCGAACGCACTTTTTCACGGACAACGCGAAAAATGCGTTAGTCTGACCCTAGCCTGAAAAAAAAACAACTTTTCAATATAGGACCACATGGTCCACCCCTGCACTCTTCCACAATACCACAGAGGGGTTACTGTATGATGATACTTGATGGCCTGGCATTAAAGGCACAATATCTGGGTGCACTGACGCCCATTACCCCCAGATCAAAAACTTTTCAATATAGGACCACAAGGTCCACCCCTGCACTCTTACACAATACCACAGAGGGGTTACTGTATGATGATACTTGATGGTCTGGCATTAAAGGCACAATATCTGGGTGCACTGACGCCCTTTCCCAGATTCATATCTTTTTAATATAGGACCGCATGGTCCACCCCTGCATTCTTCCACAATACCACAGAGGGGTTACTGTATGATGATACTTGATGGCCTGGCATTAAAGGCACAATATCTGGGTGCACTGACGCCCATTACCTCCTGATCAAAAACTTTTCAATATAGGAGCACATGGTCCACCCCTGCACTCTTCCACAATACCACAGAGGGGTTACTGTATGATGATACTTGATGGCCTGGCATTAAAGGCACAATATCTGGGTGCACTGACGCCCATTACCCCCAGATCAAAAACTTTTCAATATAGGACCACATGGTCCACCCCTGCACTCTTCCACAATACCACAGAGGGGTTACTGTATGATGATACTTGATGGCCTGGCATTAAAGGCACAATATCTGGGTGCACTGACGCCCATTACCCCCAGATAAAAAACTTTTCAATATAGGACCACATGGTCCACCCCTGCACTCTTCCACAATACCACAGAGGGGTTACTGTATGATGATACTTGATGGCCTGGCATTAAAGGCACAATATCTGGGTGCACTGACGCCCTTACCCCCAGATCAAAAACTTTTCAATATACGACCACATGGTCCACCCCTGCACTCTTCCACAATACCACAGAGGGGTTACTGTATGATGATACTTGATGGCCTGGCATTAAAGGCACAATATCTGGGTGCACTGACGCCCATTCCCAGATTCATATCTTTTCAATATAGGACCACATGGTCCACCCCTGCACTCTTCCACAATACCACAGAGGGGTTACTGTATGATGATACTTGATGGCCTGGCATTAAAGACACAATATCTGGGTGCACTGACGCCCATTACCCCCTTATCAAAAACTTTTCAATATAGGACCACATGGTCCACCCCTGCACTCTTCCACAATACCACAGAGGGGTTACTGTATGATGATACTTGATGGCCTGGCATTAAAGGCACAATATCTGGGTGCACTGACGCCCATTACCCCCAGATCCAAACTTTTCAATATAGGACCACATGGTCCATCCCTGCACTCTTCCACAATACCACAGAGGGGTTACTGTATGATGATACTTGATGGCCTAGCATTAAAGGCACAATATCTGGGTGCACTGACGCCCATTACCCCCAGGTCAAAAACTTTTCAATATAGGACCACATGGTCCACCCCTGCACTCTTCCACAATACCACAGAGGGGTTACTGTATGATGATACTTGATGGCCTGGCATTAAAGGCACAATATCTGGGTGCACTGACGCCCATTCCCAGATTCATATCTTTTCAATATAGGACCACATGGTCCACCCCTGCACTCTTCCACAATACCACAGAGGGGTTACTGTATGATGATACTTGATGGCCTGGCATTAAAGACACAATATCTGGGTGCACTGACACCCATTACCCCCTGATCAAAAACTTTTCAATATAGGACCACATGGTCCACCCCTGCACTCTTCCACAATACCACAGAGGGGTTACTGTATGATGATACTTGATGGCCTGGCATTAAAGGCACAATATCTGGGTGCACTGACGCCCATTACCCCCAGATCCAAACTTTACAATATAGGACCACATGGTCCACCCCTGCACTCTTCCACAATACCACAGAAGGGTTACTGTATGATGATACTTGATGGCCTGGCATTAAAGGCACAATATCTGGGTGCACTGACGCCCATTACCCCCAGATAAAAAACTTTTCAATATAGGACCACATGGTCCACCCCTGCACTCTTCCACAATACCACAGAGAGATGTTACTGTATGATGATACTTTATGCCCTGGCATTAAAGGCACAATATCTGGGTGCACTGACGCCCATTACCCCCAGATAAAAAACTTTTCAATATAGGACCACATGGTCCACCCCTGCACTCTTCCACAATACCACAGAGAGATGTTACTGTATGATGATACTTTATGCCCTGGCATTAAAGGCACAATATCTGGGTGCACTGACGCCCATTCCCAGATTCATATCTTTTTAATATAGGACCGCATGGTCCACCCCTGCACTCTTCCACAATACCACAGAGGGGTTACTGTATGATAGTACTTGCATGCCTGGCACTAAAGGCACAATATCTGGGTGCACTGCCACTGACGCCTGTATCAAATTCATATCCTCAGAGGGGTTACGGTGTGACGGCACTGTTGCCGACGCTAAAAGCCCAATTTTAAAGCACCTATTGTTACTTTCATCCAAAGCCTGCATAAGTTTCACAATAATTTAGCCCGAAAAAACACTAAACTTTTCTGCGCGTCCTAAAATGTCTTTTCATACAGGCTGCCGCCCCAAGCAGTTGTTTATAGATAGATTAACCCTTTCGCTGCTGAGGCTTTTCCCGCCTCTGTGCTGAGGTCATTTTTACCGGTTTTGCTCATCATGTTGAAACGTGTTTTGAAGCTTATTTTAGTATATGACCCAGACATATTATATATCGTTCTTTACGTCAGACTCGGCAGATTCATAATACGTCATTATTATATGTATACATCATGACCTGTCTGTATATTATAACAAAAAATGCAATAAAATAAGAATTTTCAATAATTTACAGCGTGTAAAGTGTTTTTTTTCCACATTTTAACATGCGAGCAATTGCGGTTATATTTTGTATGGGGTGCGCTTGTTAAAAAATTAGAGATGGGGTCTCGTTACATTTTTTTGTTGGGGAAAATTACATGATTTTTAACAAACGCACCGCATACAAAAATCGTTAGTGCAGCATCATTGTTCACATTATAATTGAAATGGGAACAATATTGCTGCATTAACAAAACAAAAAAAAGAAAAAAAAAGTGTTTATTTTTTTTATAATTTTTTTTAATATTTTTTATTTTATTTTATTTTATTTATTTATTTTTACAAACTTTTTTCACATTCGAATTTGTATCGTTGGAACAGCCATGCTCTGGCCGATCCAACAATACCAAACGTTAACCCCTAGCTTCACGGATCGGGAGATAGGGAGTTCATTGGAACTCCCTATCTCCACCGTAGGTGGCAGTTAGGGGTTAACTCCAGGACTGGCGTCATCGTGCTGTGCACGATGACGCCAGTCCTCAGGGGGAGTTCCCAGAGGCTTGGCCGACATCCAGATGTCGGCCAGCTCGGGAAAGGATCACGAACCGGCGCTTTTCAGCTCCGATTCGTGATCCAGCTCCCCAGGGGTTAATGCCAGGTACCATTTGGAAGGGCAGGCTGTGCCCTTCCAAATGGTGCCTGGGTTAACCCCTGCAACGCCGCCGAAGGACCTCCCCCCCTCCCTTTCAGGCGCCTCCTCCGCACATGCGGGGGGGCGCCTGAATTAGGTGTCATTGCACTGCCGCGATGACACCTAATTTCACCGGCGGCGGTTCCGGATGCTGGGCTGACATCGAGGATGTCAGCCCGCACCGGGGGGGCCAGCAATCGGCCGGAACCCGGCCGAACGCTGACCCCAAAGGGAGGACGCGCTCAGTGCGTCCTCCGCATGCAACGTGACATGCGGTTGGACGCGCTGAGCGCGTCCTCCGCATCGAAGTGGTTAAAGGAAAAGTATGTACCGTTATACGAAACGTCATTTTTTTGTTTTTAAGTGTTTCTATACATCCTAGAAATCCGCCACTTCACGGGCAGGTTATGGGGACCTCCTAGGCACGATATTTGAAGGAATTTTTCATTTTTATTTTTAACCCTTATTTCATGGAAAACTAACTGTCCTTTAAAAACTTTTTTTTTTAAACTTTTTGTCCTTGTTTCCTGTCCCCAGGGCACTACCCGGACCCCCATACACCTTTTATGGCAAATATCTAGCATATATGCCCTCTTGGAGGGCACTCTAAAAACCGAATTTTGAGTCCCATTGACTTGTATTGAGTTCGAAGTTGAGTTCGAGTTCGAATTCGAACATTTGGAAAGTTCGAGTTCGAATGCGAACCATACTCGGGGGTGTTCAGCTCATCCCTAGTAATAAGTGCAGACACTGAGCTAAATGAAGTGGAACGCAAACATCGGACGCTGGTCTGGAACGCAAATCCAAGATGGCCACGGCGCGACCTGATGACGCGGTACACACCATGTGATCGCGATACCCGCGAACCCAGAAGTGGCCACAACACACCAGCACAGGGCTTGTAAAATGCATAATGCAAATAAGGAGACCCCAGGAGACCTTCAGATCCCCCCTTTTTTTTTACCTATTGGACTGCAACTGACTGAGGAAGGCACGGAGAGTTTCCGAAACGCGTCTCAAACCCCTGCAACTTCGTTTCTCCCCTGATTTTAATATCCCCATAATATTTGTTTTACATATTTTAAAGAATAAAATTAACCCCCTGTTTTTTAATCTCGCAAGCACCCTCTGTATATTTTCTACTATTAGATCTTGACACCCACAGTGAATTCAGGCCATCCAGGAGACACATAACCTGTTCAAGAGGTCGAGGCGCCCACCGCTAAGAGGCACTGCCTGCTGTCAAGTTGAGCCTGGAAATTCAAAGCTCCGAAATTGGTGAGTGTGACCAACTCCTCCATTTTTATACATATCCACTGGTTTCATTGCACTATGAGAGCGTTGTCTCTCTGTAATTTTCTCGATTGAGGTGATCAAAGTGACATAACGAAGGGTAGTGGCCACCCTCTATTTGGCCCAAGGCGATTCAACCCAGAGCCTCGATGTATTAGGCTCTGGAAAGTGTAAGTGTGTCTTTTGCTACATATACTGTACCTCTTATTGAGACGTTATTGCACCATATATTTTTCCTCCTCTTTTCCCCACCGGAGTATTTAAACCACATCAGGACCCAAGGAAGCACAATGATACCAGGACACGAATAGGACCTTACCTGGCATCTACGGTTGTTACTGACATTTATATTGCACCTTGTGTGTGCTTATCCACATTACTTAGGCCTTTAAGATTGGACAATTGGACTATATGATCTGCACTTTCTAACACAATCCTGGATTGTGTATATCTGGGGTACAGTTACACATACCGTATACATAGGCAGTGCACCATTTATTCATTGCTGCATTAGGCACTGTAAGCACTTTATTAATGCACTAGGTATAAAGCCTGCCCAGAGGGCAGTCTATTGTTGTAGAGCAGGGATCTCAAACTCTGGCCCCCCTGATGTTTCTGAACTACAGCTCCCATGATTCCCTAGCCATCTAATGCATTCAAAGAATTCTGGGACTTGTAGGCAAAAACATCTGGGGGGCCGTGAGTTTGAGATCCCTGTTGTAGAGGATATGGCTGCCCAGTGCTCCCAATGATGTGGCTGTTTATCGCACCCAGTTTCTGACCCCTAGCTCGCATGGATATATATATATTTGCCCCCAGCTCACATGGATACATTTATTGCCCCCAGCTCACATGGATACATTTATTTGGCCCCAGCTCACATGGATACATTTGCCCCAGCACACATGGGTACATTTGCCCCAGCTCACATGGATACATTTATTTGCCCCCAGCTCACATGGATACATTTATTTGCCCCCAGCTCACATGGATATATTTGCCCCCAGCACACATGGGTACATTTGCCCCCAGCACACATGGGTACATTTGCCCCCAGCTCACATGGATACATTTGCCCCAGCTCACATGGATACATTTGCCCCAGCTCACATGGATACATTTGCCCCAGCACACATGGGTACATTTGCCCCCAGCTCACATGGATGCATTTGCCCCAGCTCACATGGATACATTTGCCCCAACACACATGGGTACATTTGCCCCAGCACACAGAAGCTGGATCCGCATGCAGCCTCTACCCGTTGGCTGCGCACACATCCAGGAAAACAGGATGCGCACGTAGCAGCCGGGTACAGACTGCGCGTGCATCCAGGAGAACAGCTGGGTAGAGCTGGGTAGAGTCTGCGCGTGCATCCTGTAGAGCCGGATGTGTTTGCAGTAGACGGCTATAGGCTGCGTGCGCATCCTGTAGAGCTGGATGTGCACGCAGCCTATAGCCGTCTGCTGTGAGTGCATCCGGCTCTACAGGATGCGCACGCAGCCTCTACCCAGCTGTTGTGCGCGCATCCTGTTCTCCTTGATGCGCGTGCCGCCGAAGGGTAGAGGCTGCGCGCGCATCCAGCGTCTGTCCGACGCTGCTCATCGGGTTTCTGTTGGCTGTGCGTGCAGCCAACAGAAACTGGATGTGCGGCGACGGACATTCGGTTTTATAGGTATAGATTTGCACTTTAGATATACTGTTTTTGCACTGTTATGATTGCACTTTAATTGGAGTATCGCACTGCTATTGCTGTTTTTTGCCAGCAATACTGAATTGATTATCTTTATGCCATTTTGCACTTTAGTAATATTGTTTGTGCACTGTTTATGATTGCACTTCCATCTTGACCTCACATTGTTACAGCTACTTGCCACTATCAAAGCTGGATTGATCCTTACCCTTGCTACATCCATATAAAACTAGACGATTCAGCAGCTGACCCTTTAAGCACCCACTGTGCCACTGGAACCCCCCCTTTTCTGTGTTTCCATAACTTACAGCACATTTTGTCGAGAGTTTGTGCTTTCCCCTGTTGGCTGCAAAATCGAGAAACTCTATCGCAAACATGTATTAGCGCCTCCACCGTACTTCCACTCTGACTTCTGCTAATCCTAAAATATTCCTAACTCCAAAAGTAACCCAAACTCTAAAATATCCCTCACCCTAAAGTATTCCAAGCCCTAAAAGTAACCAGTCACCTCAGACAGACCTAACACTAAAATGACCCTAACCCTAAATATATCCATAAAAGTAGCCGAAATCCTAAAATACCCATAACGCTAAAAAGTAACCTTAACCCTAACCGCAACTGTAACATTAACCCCAAAATAATGCTGACCCTAAAATATCCCTAACCCTAAAGGTAACCCAAACCTTAAAATAGCCCTAAACCTAAAATATTCCTAACCCTAAAAGTAACCCAAATCCTATAATAGCCCTAACCCTAAAATATTCCAAGCCCTAAAACAGCCCAAACACTAATATGACCCTAACCCTATAAGTAAACCTAAACCTAAAATATCCATAAAAGTAGCCCAAACCCTAAAATACCGCTAACCCTAAAATATTCCTAAAATATCCATAACCCTAAAAGTAACCTTAACCCTAATAGCAACTGTAACCCTAACCCCAAAATAACGCTGACTGTGAAAGTAACTCTAATCCTAAAAGTAACCCTAGCCCTAAAAATAACCCCAGAGATGGGGTTAGGTTTTTGTGCTAAACCAGTACTAGTATTAAAATTGAGGTTTTCTGAGCATTGTTCCTGTTTCCCAGCCCAAAGAGTCATTTATCAAGCTCTTTCAGCACTTGATACTCTTTTCAACTTTGGCATACCGCTAAATTCTGAAATGAAACTGAATCGCAAAAACAAATTTTGACAATCAGGCTCTTGGAATCTAGACTGGAAAGTACACCAACCTCTTATTTCTCTGCTATGAAAGAATCCACAAATAATTTTTTACCTTTGTAACAGTGACTTACCCCAGAGTCCTCCAATCTCAACTCAACCAGACTGCTGTAACACAAAAATAACGTTTGTTGAACTTTTTTGTTTTACAGTGAAGAAGCCGTTTTGCAGTAATTCAGCATCCCTAGGTGGAGACCAGGCTGAGAAGATAAATCCTACCCACGGTGACCAACATTCCTTCAGTAAAATGCTCGTGAACTAGGTTTCTATGAGCTAAATATAGAAGAACATATCAAACCTTAGAAATGTTTGGAAAATCATAAGTAACATACAAGCACCCCTTGTCCACTCCCAACCGGCTGCTGTGAAAGTAAACAACCAAACCGTACAATACCCCCTAGATGTAGCAAATGCCTTTAATAATTATTTTGTTGGATGTGCCACCACCCTGATTGCTAAGCTAAAGAATGACACACCTGCAGAAAGGCCAAATGCAGGTCAGGCCCCTCCAACTGTGCAGAGACCCCATATCACAGATAAATTCAACTTTAGGCCAGTGCCTGTCAGTGTAGTTACTAAACTTCTCCGTAATCAAAAAATGAAATACCAGTCTAGACCTGATCAAATTCCAGCAATGCTGCTTAAAATCAGTGCGCCGGCAATTGCAAATCCTGTCGCAACCCTAATCAATGAATCACTGGCGACTGGATACATACCCAAACTCTGGAAGACTGCGAGAGTGGTAACTATCCATAAAAGTGGTGACACTACTTTGGAATCCAACTACAGTCCGATATCATTGCTCCCTGTAATGTCAAAAATTTCGGAAAAATGCGTATACAAGCAATTACGTAATTATTATCAATCCTCAAACTATTTAACCCCAGATCAATCCGGGTTTCGTCCAAATCACTCAACTACAACCGCCCTTTTAAAAGTTTGCAATGATACCCAAGCTGGCATGGAACAAGGAGACCTTACTGAAGCCATCTTCCTTGATTTTGCCAAAGCCTTTGACACAGTAGACCATGGCATCCTATTTCAAAAACTTAAAAACTCTGGTATTAGCGATCACACGCTAACTTGGTTTCAATTGTATGTATCCAACCGATCACAACATGTGTCCATTTCTGGCAGCTCCTCCCTCCTCCTCCCAGTCACTTGTGGAGAACCCCAAGGCTCGATACTCAGCCCCCTTCTATTCACGATATTCATAAATGATCTGCCCAATGTCTGCAAAGCCTCAACTGTACACATGTACGCAGATGACACCGTAATCTATACCAGCAAACCAAATCTCCCGCAGCTGGAGGTCGTGCTGCACGAACAATTCACAGAGGTAGAAACGTGGTTTGCAGATAACAAACTTTTCTTAAATACTGACAAAACGGTAACGATGCTCTTTGGAACACAACCTAAACTACACAAATTGCAAAATCCCCATCTATGTTTTGGGACAAAATCAAAAGGCACGCTGACCACAGTCACTTCTCTCAAATATCTAGGTAATGTGGTTAGACCCAAATCTATCCTTTGGCCCCCACATTGAAAAACTCTCATCTAAACTTTACCCCAAACTAGGTGCCCTGTACAGAAACAAATCCTGCCTGAGCCCTGCGGTAAGAAAGCAGATTGTACAACAAATGCTTATGCCGGCTATTGAATAAAGAGATGTAGTGTATGCAACTGCCCCGCAAACACACCTTCAGAAACTTACTACATTGTATAACTCATTCTGCCGCTTTGTGCTACAATCTACCTACATGACCCACCACTATGACATGTTGAAAGAGCTAAACTGTCCGTCACCGGAATCTAGACGCACCCTTCACCTTTCCAACCTGGTGTTTAAGAAATTTTCTAGGAAGCTACCACCCTACCTGAATAGGCTGCTTCCCCCAGCAGTTCCCTCATCCTATAACCTCCGATCCAGGACCAGCACCTTACTTACAATACCACAATACAAAAAGAAAGTGGCTCGATGCTCATTTTCCTACAGAGTACTGCAATTATGGAATAAGCTCCCAGACGCCATAAAATCTTCCTCCAGTCTTAAGTCACTCGAGCTCCCTATTAACATACCTCAATACGGAATGCACCTGTAAACATGTAACATAGTGACTATATACAAATTGCACCTGTAAACATGTAACATAGTGACTATATACAAATTGCACCTGTAAACATGTAACATAGTGACTATATACAGGATGCACCTGTAAGCATGTAACATAGTGACTATATACAGAATGCACCTGTAAACATGTAACATAGTGACTATATACAGAATGCAACTGTAAACATGTAACCTAGTGACTATATACAGAATGCACCTGTAAACATGTAACACAGTGACTATATACAGAATGCGCCTGTAAACATATAACACAGTGACTATATACAGAATGCAACTGTAAACATGTAACATAGTGGCTATGTACAGAATGCACCTGTAAGCATGTAACACAGTGACTATATACAGAATGCACCTGTAAACTAGGGATGTGCGTTTCGGGTTTCGGAATTTCGGAATGTTCACGAAATTTCCCGATTCGTGTTTTCGGATGCGGCCAAATTTCCGAAAATTTTTAGATCTGAAAATGGCAGATCTGAAAAGTTTTCCGAGCCGAAACGAAATATTTTCGGAATTTTCGAATGGACTTGAAATGTGTCAAATCGAAATTTATTGCTTTGAAACGAGGAGAACAGACGTTCCGAAAAAACGAAAATTTCCGAACTTACGAAAAGTCGATACAAAAAACGAGCTAAGTGACACGAAAATCCGAAAAATGGTCGATATTCCGAAAAAAAAAGTACACGAAAAACGAATCGAGCCGAACCGAATCGAAACAGAAATCGGTCGAAACGAGCCGAATCGAAAAGTTTAAAAATCCGAAAAATCGAACCGAATCGAACCGAAAAAAAAATCGGTGCACAAGCCTACTGTAAACATGTAACACAGTGACTATATACAGAATGCACCTGTAAACATGTAACACAGTGACTATAAACAGAATGCACCTGTAAACATGTAACACAGTGACTATATACAGAATCCACCTGTAAGCATGTAACAGTCATCTACCGCCCACCGGGACCAACCTCCCAGTTCTTTGACCACTTTGCTACCTGGCTTTCTCACTTCCTGTCTTCTAATCTTCCATGCCTAATTCTCGGGGACTTCAACATTCCCATTGACGATCCTTCCGCCCCTGCTGCCTCCAAACTTCTTTCACTCATGTCCTCCCTTGGACTCACACAATCCTCCCTCCTCCCTACCCACCGCGATGGTCACGCTATTGACCTTGTCTTTTCCAACCTCTGCTCCATTTCTGAGTTCAAATGTCGCCCTTTCCCCATCTCTGACCACCACCTTCTCTCTTTCAACCTATCTGGACTTCCTAAAACCCCTGCTCCCCCACCCCGCACACACACTCGCAGAAATCTACATGCTGTGGACCCCATCAATTCTCCAACCTACTTCACCACCTCACTCATACCTCATCCTAAACCTGCCCTGATGCTGCCACTAATCACTACAACACTACGCTTATCTCTGCTCTAGACACTCTTGCTCCTCTTCGACTCTGTAAGGCCCCACGCCGCCAGCTTCAGCCCTGGCACACCCTCCAGACTCGCTACCTGCAAAGATGCTCCCGCACCGCAGAGCGTGCCCGGAGGAAATCCCGCTCTGAAGCTGATTTTGTTCACTTCAAGTTTATTCTCCGGTCATACACCTCTGCCCTCCACTTGGCCAAACAATCCTTCTTCTCATCTCTTATATCTACGCTGTCCTCCAACCCTAAATGGCTCTGGTCCACCTTCAACACCCTCCTCTACCCACCTGCACCTCCCCCCTCAGCTGCCTTCAGCGCTCAAGACCTGGCAGGCTACTTCCTCAGTAAAACTCTAACTATCAGAAGCAACATCCCAACACAAGATAGTTATCTGCCACCTCCACTCCCAGAGGTCCCTCTGCCACCCTCTGCCGCTTCCTCTCAGCCACTGAGGAGGAAGTCAATTCCTTATTGTCCTCCTCACATCTCACCACGTGCCCCGCTCGACCCCATTCCCTCACATCTAATTCCTCCCCTCTCTTCCCTCCCTCACCCCTGCTCTCACACACATCTTCAACCTATCTCTCTTCCACTGGCTCCTTTCCATCCGCCTTCAAACACGCGCTAGTTACCCCTTTACTAAAGAAACCATCCCTAGATCCCAACTCTCCATCCAACTACCGCCCTGTATCCCTGCTTCCCTTCACATTAAAGCTCTTAGAAAAACTAGTCTTCAACCGCCTCTCCCTCTTCCTGTCCTCCAATTCCCTACTTGACCCCCTGCAATCTGGCTTCCGTCCCCTACACTCAACTGAAACTGCCCTCACCAAAGTCACCAACGACCTCCTAACTGCTAAAAAACATGGCCACTATTCTATTCTCATCCTGCTTGACCTCTCGGCTGCTTTTGACACTGTTGACCACCCCTCCTTCTACAGACCCTCAACTCTCTGGGTCTCGGTGACACTGCACTTGCTTGGGTTGACTCCTATTTATCCAACAGGTCCTTCTGTGTGTCCTTTGCTGGTAACTCCTCCTCCTCATTGCCTCTATCTGTTGGTGTACCTCAAGGCTCTGTCCTTGGTCCTCTGCTCTTTTCCATCTACACCTCCTCCCTGGGCAAAATCATCAACAGCTTTGGCTTTAATTACCACCTCTACGCTGATGACACTCAAATCTACCTCTCTACCCCTGATCTCTCTCCCCCTGTCCTCTCAAAAGTCAGTGACTGTTTATCTGGCATCTCCTCCTGGATGGCCTCCCACCACCTAAAGATCAACATGTCAAAGACTGAGCTCCTACTTATTCCTCCCTCCAATGCCTCCCCACCTCCTGACTTCTCTATCACGGTGGAGGGTATCACCATCTCCCCATCAAACCAAGTTCGCTGTCTTGGAGTTACACTTGACTCTGCTCTTCCTTCATCCCCCACATCAAGTCTCTTCCTACTCCTGCCGATACCAACTGCGTAATATTTCCAGAATTCGGCCATTTCTTACCGCTGTCACCACACAACAACTCATACACGCCCTGGTAATATCCCGACTCGACTATTGCAATAATCTCTTATCTGGCCTCCCTCTGTCCCGCCTCTCCCCCCTACAATCCATCCTGAACGCCTCCACCAGGCTAATTCACCTCACCCGCCGCTCTGTCTCTGCCGCTCCCTCTGCGAGTCCCTTCACTGGCTCCCCATCCACTGCAGAATTAAGTTCAAAATCCTTATCCTTACCTACAAAACCCTCACTAACTCAGCTCCCCACTACCTGTCCTCACTAATCACCAAATACACCCCAGCCCGCTCCCTAAGGTCAAACAGTGACCTGCGCCTAGCTTCTCCCCGCATCACCTCTTCCATGATAGACTGCAGGATTTCTCACATGCAGCCCCCACTCTCTGGAACGCTCTCCCTCGTACTGTCAGACTTTCCCCTAACTTCTCTTCCTTCAAACGCTCCCTGAAAACATTCCTATTTAGGGAAGCCTACCACCCAACTCACTGACGCAACCATCAATCACTCTACCTTGCAGTCCTCTCCTCCTGTTTCCAACCCCAACCCTCCCAGATTGTGAGTTCCTACGGGAATAGGGCCCTCATCTCTCCTGTACTGTTTGTCAAATGTTGTTCAATGTATTGTAACCCTGTCTATACTGTGCTTATTGTACAGCGCTGCGGAATATGCTGGCGCTTTATAAATAAAGAATAATAATAATAATGTAACACAGTGACTATATACAGAATGCACCTGTAAACATGTAACACAGTGACTATATACAGAATGCACCTGTAAACATGTAACACAGTGACTATATACAGAATGCACCTGTAAACATGTAACATAGTGACTATATACAGAATGCGCCTGTAAACATGTAACATAGTGACTATATACAGAATGCGCCTGTAAACATGTAACATAGTGACTATATACAGAATGCGTCTGTAAACATGTAACATAGTGACTATATACAGAATGCGCCTGTAAACATGTAACATAGTGACTATATACAGAATGCGCCTGTAAACATGTAACATAGTGACTATCAGGGTTATCCAAAGAGATCCGAATTGCTTGAGAAAGGTAACCGAACGCTGAAAATCAGCGTTCGGTTACCTGTCCTGACCATTCGGCTATTCAGAGAGCAGGCAATTCGCCAAATCCTGGCGAATTGCCTGAACATACGGTGCCTGTTCGGTCCCTGTTCGAGGGCAGTGAATCCCCATAAAAAAGCACTGCTTCGGCTATTCAGAGAACACAAACCAGCAGTGAAAGGTTCCCCTAATGCCCTGCCATTCGGTGGTTTCATTCGGCAGGTTTATTCAGGAGAATCCCATAGGCTTCAATGTTAAAAATATTCCCATTTTAATTCAATATCCAATAAACCGTTCATTATAAAATTCTGCAGTAAAGAGTCTCTTTATTTATAGATTTTTTAGGATACTTTAAGCATTTTTCAGATTTTTTTTTTTTTTTTAAAAGTCCGATTGTTTTTTTTTTTTTTTAAGTTTACTTATTTTTTCTGTAGCAGCCCTCTTTATTATCATTCCCTGGACCTCCTGTGAAAATTTCAGACATTTTCGCTCAGTAGTTTCTTTGCAAACAGCGTTTCATTTTCCCAGATTCATACAAATGGTTTTGCTAATTTATTCACTGCCTCCTCTACGTCACAGCTGCTTCGGCTCTGTGTGATTCGGCTCCTGTTTGGCTCCTGTTCGGCTCCTGTTCTTCGAAGGTTAATCCAGATGTTTTTGCTTGTTTTCAGCGTACATTCGGTTAGTTTTCGTCAGGTTTTCGGCGGCTTTTCCCTGCAATTCGGGGACCCTGTGGTGCTTGCTGAATACACTGCAGGGTCACCGAAATGCAATCGGCAAAAGGAACCGAATTGAAGAGAACGAAAAGTCACCGAACGTGCAGTGACTTTTCGAATCTCTTTGGATAACCCTGTATATTTCCTACATATTTATTTTCTGTTAATCTCTATATTTGTGTTTTGATTCTAATATCTTGCATTTATTATTTTGTATTTCTGTAACAATTCACTGTTCTCGAACCCAGGACATACTTTAAAACGAGAGAAATCTCAATGTATCCTTCCTGGTAAAATACTTTGCAAATAAATAAATAAATATATATTCACCAACTTTCGACTTGAATTTCAGTGTTCGGTGCAATTTTGGGTCAATTTGTCTATTCACGAAGACGTCAATTCACCAAATACTGACGGCAAAATAAGATGCAATTCAGTGGTGTTTGGCAGCATTGAAAATGTCCCATAGAATACTATCGTGTCTTCTATTCACAGAACGCCAAATTGCACCAAAATTCCTGCGAAATGCCCTGATCTTCGGTGTTTAAACAGGGATATCCCATAGGTTTCAATGTTAAAACGTATGGCGCTATTCCATAGTTCACGCCAACATGGAGTCGCTTACCGAGGAAATATGCTACTAAAATGGTGTACGACTTGAAGGAGAAAAGTGACCAGGAAAGGCTTAATGATCTTAACATGTACAGCTTGGAAAAAAGACGAGACAGAGGAGATATGATAGAAACATTTAAATACGTAAAGGGAATCCACAAGGTAGAGGAAGGGAGTATATTTAAAAGGAAACAAAGTAGCAAAACAAGAGGACATAGTCTTAGATTAGAGGGGCAAAGGTTTAAAAGTAACATCAGGAAGCATTATTTTACTGAGAGGGTGGTGGATACATGGAACAGTCATCCAGTTGAAGTG
This sequence comes from Leptobrachium leishanense, assembly GCA_009667805.1. Classification (NCBI taxonomy): domain Eukaryota; kingdom Metazoa; phylum Chordata; class Amphibia; order Anura; family Megophryidae; genus Leptobrachium; species Leptobrachium leishanense. Next base: position 43,150,518 of record CM019063.1, read on the forward strand.
GTAGAGGCCAAAACAGTAATTGAATTTAAGCAAGCATGGGATAGGCATAAGGCTATCCTAAACAAAAGATAAATCCAGGTAAAGTATCCATGTAATTGGGCAGACTAGATGGGCCGAAAGGTTCTTATCTGCCGACATTTTTCTATGTTTCTATGTTTCTATGTGCCTGCAGATTTCCCCATAGTGTCCCCATGTTAGCATGGTATTTCGGGGCAGGCGTTACCTCAGTACCTTGTGCCGGACCTCGGCGATAACTGCAGTGATATTCAAAGTAGAGCTTCCGCGCCGCCGCAAGAATCACCTCCTGGAATCCATAGGACTCAATGGAGGGTTGCTCTTCCGGCCGGCGAGTCCTCACAAGATTGCGCAGTACTGCGGAGTGATCGCAGAGGGAGACTGGGAACTATTTGTTCCCAGTCTCACTCTGCTCTGGGAGAAGAAGCAGTGGATCAAGCCACCCTTCTCGCCGTGGGATGAGAGGTTAATGTCATGTCATGTCATGAAAAGTCATGGGGAGCACTAATGTACATTTGTGATCCCCATGTGATTTATAGGATGTTTCGGCGTTCAGTTCAGCGCTCTTCGGTTGTGTTCGCCGGTCTGTTTGGTGGCCCTCGGCAGTGTTTGGCGGGCAGATCGGTGGTCTTCGATGGCGTTCAGCGGTCTGTTCGGCAGCGTTCTACGGTCTCCGACGGTCTGTTCAGCAGTCTTCGGCTGTTCCATGCTTGACGCACTTCGGGGACCTTGTAGTGAATAGTGAATTCACTGCAATGTTGGTGAACTGGAATTGCCGAAGCGCACAAAGTGCGCCGAACGAGAAATTTCAGTGAATAACCCCTTTAATATAGATAAATTAAATAGAACTTTTATTGTAATAAAATCTTAAATTCAAATAAATAAAATATGACACAAATGAGACGCGTTTCACGCGGTATAAATCAATCTACATATAAATCTGTTTGCTCTTTCCTGTCTACACTTTTAAAATACAATTTTGGAATAAATAAATAGGATCCAGCATGAAACCCATCAGCCTACACAGAAAGAGTGAAAAGCATTCTGTAAACCGGGTGTGTGTGAGTAGATGTGATTTTATCAATGAAGAGGACATGGACACAAGCACTGTGCGTCCCTTATCGATAATGTCGTAGTGAAAATTGTTGTTACGTGACACTGGATTAAACAGAAAACCTTAAAATCAATGACAGAGATTTTCTGAAATTCTCAGTATAAATTTCCTCCTATTAAAAAACATTTTTCAATTTTATCCAGAAAGTGTAGCATCAGGAATTATCATATTATTACACATTAGAGGTTATTCACTAACATCCAAATTGGTCGCCGAATTGCACCAAACAGTGAATTTCAACATTAGGTGCAATTTCGGGCCAGTTCGTCTATTTATTAGACTGTCAATTCACCAAATACAGGTGAATTGACGGCGAAATACTGTGCAGTTCACCGCAGTTCAGCAGCCTTTCAGGGTTTTTCAAAGACAGACGATCTGGCCCCGAAATGTAACCGGACACTGAAATTCAGCGTACGGTTACCTGTCCTGGCCATTCGGCTATTCAGAGAGCAGACAGTTTGCCAAATGTTGGTGAATTGCCTGCACATACGGTGCCTGTTCGGTGCCTGTTCGAGGGCAGTGAATCCCCATAGAGAAGCAATGCTTCGTCTATTCAGAGAACACAAACCAGCAGGGAAAAGTTGCCGAAGTGTCCTGCTGTTCGGTGGTTTCATTCGCCAGGTTTATTCTGTCGAATCCCATAGACTTCAATGTTAAAAATATTCAAATTTTAATTCAATATCTAATAAACCATTTATTATTTTATTCTGCAGTAAAAAATGTCTTTATTAATTGTTTTTTTCCAGATCTTTTAGGCATTTTCTGCGATTTTTTCTTTAAAATTTTCCAATTTTTTTTTAAAATCGTTCTTTCTTTTTTCTGTAACAGACCTTTTTATTATCATTCATTGGATCTTTATATGTAAATTTCAGACATTTTCATTCAGTAGTTTTTCTGCAAACAGCGTTTAAAGTTTCAAACTTTCAAGCGAACTGTTGTTTTTTTTCACCACGTTCGTCTGTGTGTCGGCTTTTTCCGTCGGGTGCTTAGCGCTGTGATCGCCGGCTGCTCAGATTTTGCCAGCGTGTTTTGCTTGGTTTTTGCGGCAGTTTCTGACGGTTTTCGGTGAGTGTTCAGTGAGTATTCGGTGAGTTTTTGGTGAGTGTTCTGCGGGTTTGCGGCAGGGCCGGTGCTAGGCTATATTGCGCCCTAGGCCAGACCAGCTACTTGCGCCCCCCCAAAAAACCACGTGACATGTGTGAGCGTATCACAGAGCTCACACATGGGCATATACTGCCCCCAGCAGCTCACACATGGGTATATACTGCCCCCAATAGCTCACACATGGGTATGTACTGCTCCAGTAGCTCACACATGGGAATATACTGCTCCAGTAGCTCACACATGGGAATATACTGCCCCAGTAGCTCACACATGGGAATATACTGCTCCAGTAGCTCACACATGGGAATATACTGCCCCAGTAGCTCACACATGGGTGTATACTGCCCCAGTAGCTCACACATGGGTATATACTGCCCCAGTAGCTCACACATGGGAATATACTGCCCCAGTAGCTCACACATGGGAATATACTGCTCCAGTAGCTCACACATGGGAATATACTGCCCCAGTAGCTCACACATGGGTGTATACTGCCCCAGTAGCTCACACATGGGTGTATACTGCCCCAGTAGCTCACACATGGGTATATACTGCCCCGGTAGCTCACACATGGGTATATACTGCCCCAGTAGCTCACACATGGGTATATACTGCCCCAGTAGCTCACATGGGTGTATACTGCCCCCAGTAGCTCACACATGGGTGTATACTGTCCCCAGTAGCTCACACATGGCTGGGTATGTTGTGATGGGTCTCTAACGGCCGCTGTCACGGCGCTCTATCACACTGCGCGCTTGCTCTGGCCTCTGGGCGCAGCTTGATCATGGAAGACAGCTCGCGGTGGCTGTCCAATAGAGAGTGAGGGAAGCGGGGATAACTCCGCCCCCTCAGTATGGACAGCCACCGCGAGTCTTCCATGATCAAGCTGCGCCCAGAGGCCAGAGCAAGCGCGCAGCTTGATAGAGCGGCATGACAGCGGCCGGCGGAGAGACCCGTCACATCATACCCATGTGTGAGTGTTGGTCTCTCGGCTGCGCCCTAGGCGGCGCTGTGCTCTAGGCGGGCGCCTAGCGGCAGCGCCGGCCCTGGTTTGCGGTGAGTATTCCCTGCACTACGGGGGCTCTGCGGGGCTTGCTGAATACACCGCAGGGTCGGCGAACTAGGATTCACCGAATCGCCCCGAAGTGCGGGGAACGAAAAGTCACCGAACGTGCAGTAACTTTTCGATTCTCTCTGAATAACCCTGCTAGCTTCCTCTGTTTTTTTAAAATTTGTTTTTTTTTATTCTGTAACGGACCTTTCTATTATTCAGTCACATTTTTGCATTTTTATTAGTTTTAACATCTATTATGAGAATAGGAGATATCTGTTTTTTTGGGTTTTTTTTGCAGTTCATTGGATTTAGCAAAGGCCACTTCGGTGCTGTTTGGTGCTCTTCAGCAATGTTCTACAATGTTTTCAAGGGGCTTCAGCGACTCCATATTCAGGGCCATATTACAAAGTTGGTGCTAACTTAACCAGAGCTGTTGTAAACTGAAAACCTCCATAGGCTATAAAGGCTCTGGTAAGTTTACAACAGCTCTGGTTAAGTTAGCACCAACTTTGTAATATGGCCCTCAGTGTATTACGGTGACCCTACGCTGAATAGGGATGGGCCAAACACCCCCGTGTTTGGTTTGAACTCGAACACCTGAACGGCCAAAAAGTTCAAATTCGAACTCGAACGTAATGCAAGTCAATGGGGGTCGAACTTCCGAAAATGAAAGCGCCCTCCAAGAGGGCATATATGCAAGATATTGGACATAAAAAGGTTTATGGGGGTCTGGTTACTGCCCTGGGGGACAGGAAACAATGAAAAAAAAGTAAAAAAAAAGGTTTTTATCCCTTTCACTGCTGAGTGCTGAGCCATTTCACCGCTGTGCGCTGAGCTCATTTTTAACGCTTTTGCTCATGTTTAAATGCGATTTGAAGCCATGGGAAATGTTTTATCACCAACGAGTGGGAAATGTGTGACCAACAACGAGTGGGAAATGTTTGACCAACAACAAGTGGGAAATGTTTGACCAACAACAAGTGGGAAATGTTTGACCAACACATAGGACAGGGTATACCTCAAATAGGCCAGACGGTATACAAGGACGCATTCTAGCACAAGCCCAAATCGATCAGTGTTAGGGTGGTCAGGGATAGCCAAAACGGTACACAAGGGGTATCTATCATATAAGCCAAAAATCAATCATAGTTACAGTGGTCGAGGAATAGCCAAGGACTGGTACACGGGGTGGTTCTCATACAAGCCGGGTAACAACGGAAACTGAAAAATCAACCAAGTAGTGAATCGCCAGGAGACACTCAGCACTGTGGGAAGCAAACTCCACTACAGGGCGATGAGCCGGATCGTGCGTCATAATGCTGCACCTCGCCTCCTGACCGACCCTGCCAGCTCCGGAAGCCGGCACAACTCCTGGCACCCGGCTTGTCGATGGCGCCGCTGCCGGGTGTCGGGGCCTGCTCTGAGCCTCAGACGTGACAGATACGCTCATACACACCACACATCACTGTGAGTTTTATTGCTGTGGAACTGTGTTATGTCCTTTTTTGGTTCTGGAAGGGGGCGAAAAGATGTTACGGGTTGAGGAAGTTTACGGGGGGCCCCATCGTGAGGTTCAGTAAGGGGTCCCATCATTTCTGATGGCTGCCTTGTATGCATCCGGTACACGGGTCAGTGCACCCAAATATTGGGCCTTTGGTGCCAGCTAGTGCCTTCACACCATTACCCCTCTGAGGTATTGTGGAAGAGTGCAGGGTTGGACCCTGCGGTCAAGTATTGAAATGATATGCAGCTGTCACATTCAAGTGCAGAAAAATTGTGTCTTAGTCGGTGGTGCACGACACCGAGAATCTAACAGGGTTATTCAAAGAGTTCCGAATTGTGGCCAAAAGGCAGTGGTTTTTTTCAGCGTCCCTGGTTGCTACCTCAGTTCCACCTTGCCCACTGCACCATCCCACGGGCTCTCCCCAACACTCGATAGTTTACTCTTTACCATATTATCTGTGACAGACTCAGCTGTCTCTGGGGCAGTTGGAGGAGCCTGGGGGCTAGTCTCCTGCCTACTGACTACTAGGGATGAGCTGTTCGGTTTGATCGGTTCGGAGTTTGCATCGAACATAGTCTGTTCGCATGTTCGCGAACTATGAACATTTCCGGGTGTTCACCGCGTGTTCGCCCACAATGCACCACAACGGAACACAATGCACTTTTCCACTGGCCTGAAGCTCGGAATTGGCTACAGCCTTACACCTGACCACAGGTCTGGTGCAAGACAGGTTCAACACTATGCCAATCACGGCTCAGAGTCCTGATTGGGCAAATTTTGCCCAATCATGGGCTCACAGAGCTAAGTCCCGCAGCACACTATATAAGGTTTCCACGCACCGCTTCTGCACGCATTTGAGAGGAGATTTCATAGGAGATTGTTGTTGTGTGTTCTTACAGACAGGGGGGGGTCTGGGGGGGTCTCATTTCTACCAAATATCTGGGAATTGTTGTAATCTTTGTGCTCAGTCCCAGCAAGTATTTTGGGGGTCACTAATTTCTACAAAACATTTGGGAATTGAGGTGATCTGTGTCTTGTCACTGCCAGCAAGTATTTTGGTGGTCACAAATTTCTATAAAACATTTGGGAATTGAGGTGATCTGTGTCTTGTCACTGCCAGCTAGGGATGTGCGTTTCGGGTTTCGGAATTTCGGAATTTTCACGAAATTTCCTGATTCGGGTCTTTCGATGCGGCCGAAATTCCGAAATTTTTTAGATCCGAAAAAGTCGAATCCGAACTGTTTTCAGAGCCGAATCGAATTTTTTTTGGAATTTTCGAATGGACTTGAAATGTGTCAAATCGAAATCTATTGCTTTGAAACGAGAACAGACTTTCCGAAAAAACGAAAAATTTGCCAAATCGAAATTTTTTCGGAATTTTCGAATGGACTTGAAATGTGTCAAATCGAAATTTATTTTCCCTCTATTCATGATTTCAGTTCCATTCGGGATTTCCGTTCCATTTCGGTAAGTCTGGACATCGTATATATAACTAGTATCGGTTATATCGCTGATTCTGTAAATTTCTTTATTGTTTCCAATGATCCGATAAGAATTTTCGTATTTGGGTCAGATCCGATTCGTCCGCGGGTCGCGCATGCGCGTGCGCGCGGATGTCGTAACTTTATTGAGCCAGTTTTATTGACAACTTTTTGAACAAAATATTGTTTTTATTATTCATCATAATGGCCGCTGCAAGAGATGAGTGCCGTTCAAGCACCTCATCATCTCTCCATGATGAACCACCACCACCCAGGAAGAAACGGGCCACCAATATGGCATTTGAAGAGATGTTGGAGCTGGTACGGATCTTTGATAGTAAGGATTACGATTGCAGTAAGGGCCCTTACCGCAGAAAGTCTAACGCTAGGAAGGATCGTATCTTAGACAAGCTACGCACCACCATTTTGGAGTTGTTTGGGAAGACAGGACAAAGGACCAGCTCAGGAAACGCTGGTCTGATTTGAAAGTACGCGAGCAGGAGCAGCTGAGACGCATCCGCCGCGTCATAGCGAAACGTAAGTGTCATGTTATATTGTAAAGCGCTGCGCAAACTGTTGGCGCTATATAAATCCTGTATAATAATAATAATGTGCTTGCATGTGCTAATGTGCACAGAAATACGCTGATTTATCTAGTCCTTTTTTTCATGCAATGTGATTGTGTATAGCTTTGCGTTTTCACAATTCGTCATACATGCATTTTTGCCATAGCTCTACCTTTTTGTGATTTTACGTATTCGTGAAAATTGTGACATTTGATGTATGTAGATAAAGTTACAATGCTAGATTTCTTTTGGCACTGTGTGTATAGTCTGTAGTGTGCTGGGGGGGAGGTTGTTGTGATTGAGTGATGCATACGAGAAGACCCGCAGCTTGCCCAATATTGGCTCCCACCTGCGCATCAATTAAAATCTCTGCGTCTCTGCTAAGTGGTAGGAAGGGACATGTAGTTCTTCTGAAAGTGCATCCAAACAGAGCTGCGTTCAATACAGCCTCAGCAGCTGCTGAATTGTTGCAGCGCAGCGATTCAGTTTGCTGCAGCAGTGTCATTGAATGCTTTAGATGCAAATTTCAAAACAAAATGGTGGATTTCTGTTGTTGTTTCTGCTATATCCAGTTTTATTCACAGAAACTGAAAGTGAAACTGAGGCATCTATAAAATAGCTAAAATCAGTCGCACAATGCGTTTTGTACGCACACAACACAAATAATAGTTTTTATTGAATAAACGTAATGTTTACTTCTGAAAAAAATATATAAATGAACGGTAATATATGTCTGTGCAGGGGAAATAAATAAATATTTTGTGACTTTAGAACTATGAGATGGGAGTAGTGGTGGGTCAAGCTGGTAGTGGGGTAGTGGAGGGGTGTCGCAATACTTTCAGCAATATAATAGAATATACAATATGAATGTGAATAGATATACAATTTTTTCCAGTCTTCATTATTTACGTGTTATTTTTTGGATTTGGCAGAAGACAGGAAGAAGAAGGCACAGGCAGCAGCATCTGCCCCGGCGGGGACCAGTGCCCCAGTGGAGGAGGAGCCACGGGCGTCCACCAGCGCTGGTATATACTGTTTTATTTTGCAACGACTTTTGGTCAAAAACAGAAACATTTTTTGTTTACTGTATTTTAATTTAATTTTTTTATGTATAGCACATGAGGAGCAGGAGGAGGAAGAGGAGGAACATGGCGATGTTGGAGAGAGGGAGCCGGAGCAGCAGGAGGCCGCCAGTCCAGGTTTTTTTTTTTTACTGTTGTATTTTGCATCGACTTTTGTTCAAAAATAAATCAGTTTTGTTGTTTACTGTATTTTTTATTTCTTTAATTTCTTACATATAGCACCGGATATGCTGACGGTGGTGGTGGGGGAGGAGTCGGAGGAGGAGTCGGAGGCTCAGGAGGCCGCCAGCTCTGGTATATACTACTGTTATATTTTTTCAAGACTTTCAGTCAAAAATAGAAACCTGCTTTACTTACTGTATTTTCCTTCTTTCATTTATTGGATATATAGAAGGAGAAGCCAGACGCCGACGGGAGGCGATCGGTGAGCTTCGCCTGGCAGCTACCTCCATCAACGCCCCCTACAGGAACTGCTCCAGGAACTGCGGGAGCACATAAACAATGCCGCAGACCTCCTGGAGCAGCAGTGAGACCAGTGGCAGCCTCCTCCAGAATGTGCCTCAGCTGCTCCTGCTCGCGTGCCTTGAGGTCGGACCAGCGTTTTCGGAGATGGTCCTTCGTCGGTCCTTCCCGAACAGCTCCAGGATGGTGGTGCGTAGCTTTTCAAGGATACGATCCTTGCTGGTGTTATTCTTCCTGCCGTAAGGGCCCTTACAGCAATCGTAATCTTTGCAATCCAAGATGCGGACCAGCTCCAACATCTCCTCAAATGCCAGTAACTGTTGGCAGTTTGCCATCCTTGGCATGTTCCTTCCCTATTCATATTATATATTTCCCGTTCATATGTTGTAAATAAATTTTCTATTTTTTCACTATTTTCCTGTTTGTGTGTGTTGCTTTTCCTTACTTAATAAGTTAATATGTATTGCTTGGTTCCACACTGTTAAAATTATATGTACATAAATGTATTGACATTTCTATGGACCCTTTGTCATAAATTTGTCAACATATTTGTGGCCATGAATGTGACTGCACATTCTACACTTCCTGCCTGGCCAAAAAATGTCACACACTAACACAACCTTGTTGTACGGCCTTGAGATTTGATTACCGACGTGGCCTGGTTTTGTTAAGCTTAGGCGATGTCACAACAACACGGATTTTTGTCCACAGTCACATTCATTGTATAACCAAGAATTTATCAAAAAATATTGATGGCAGCACTGCGTGAAGTCTTCTCCGACACAACCCAAAGATCCTTAGTGCGGCTCAGGTCTAGTTTATTTGTCCCTGTTTGCAGCTTCACACAACACCTCCTCCCAGCTATGAGCTCTCTCTCTTCCCACCGCTGCCCGCTAAGACGCTGCCCGCCAACATGGTCACGTCTTTGCAGGAAGACAACAGCGTGGGGGAACAGCAGCTGCTGACAGTCCCAAGACCTCGTCACAATGACATCAGTTTTGGAGTTAACCCCTAACTGTGACCAATGGTGGAGATAGGGGGTTCATTGGAACCCCTATCTCCCGATCCGCGGCAGCTATCGGTTGGTTAATGTTTGGTATCTTTGGATCGACCAGAGCATGCCTTTCCAACAATACCAAACATGACAATGTTAAAAATTTTAAAAAAAATTTAATAAAAAAAAAAAAACCATACATATGATAATGATATATTATGAATCATCTGCCGAGTCTGCCGGAAAGAACGATATATAACATGTCTGGGTCATATTATAAAAGAAGGCTTCAAAACGCGTTTAAACAAGAGGAGCGAAACTGTTAAAAATTAGCTCAGCAGCAGACCGCAGTGCCGCACACAGGCGTGAAGGGAGCCGTGAAATGCCTCAGCAGCGAAAGGGTTACTTTATATTTTTGTCTGTTTTAAATCATTTTATTTTATTATTTTTTTCATTTCAGATCATTTTGATCAACTATTTTTCCGTTTAAAACATTTTTGTTCTGGTTTTTATTTTTAAAGTCAGACCATTCGGGTCAGTTTACCGTTTTTTAAATCGTTTTGTTCTTTTTTTTTTGTTCCTTGGCTTTCATACCATTTTTTTAATGTGATTAAATAAATAAAGTTGTGAAATGTATATTCATAAGAAAAAAAGGATCTTTATTTAATAAAAAAAAAAAACACGATAGAATCGCCAGAATTATCGTATCGTCAGAATGAATTATCGGATCCGAAAAACAAACCAAAAATTTATTATAAAAAAATATATAAGTATAAAAAAGTAAACCATAGTACTTTACATCAAAACGAATAGAGTTAGACACTTTGAAACGAGGAGAACAGACGTTCCGAAAAAAGAACATTTCCGAAATCACGAAAAGTCGATACAAAAAACGAGCAAAGTGACCCGAAAATACGAAAAATGGTCGATATTCCAAAAAATTTACACAATCGAAAATTTTAAACATCAGAACAAATCGAACCGAATCGAACCGAAAAAAAAATCGGTGCACAAGCCTATTAATATCTGACATCCCGATGTGAAACATCAGGACTTTTGCATTAGATTTCGACCATTTTTATTTTTTTAACTTCTGGATAGTCGAAAATCGAAATCTATCCAAAAAAGTCCCAATGTTTCTCATCATTCTGAACTTTGTTTGGATAGAGTAAGTCCGTGGGCGTGCGGCGTTAAATGTATATACCAGTGGCGTCGCTACGTGGGGGTGGGGGGTGCGGCCCACACCAGGTGACACCCGCCTAGGGTGACACCGTCACCCTAAGGGCGGGTGTCTCACCCTCCGCCGCGTTTTTCGCTCCCTGCGAGCGTCCGAAGCATGCAGCTTCGGCGCTCGCCTGGAGGAAACACGTCACCAGCCAATCGCAGCTGGTCACGTGGCTCCCCCTGGCGAGCGCCCAAGCTGCGCGCCACCGGACGCTCTGAGGGAGCGAAAAAGGCGGCGGAGGTGAGCTGGGGCCATTATCATGAGGTGCTGGGGCATTCCATGTGCTGGGGCAAATCCATGAGGAGCTGGGGCATTTCCATGAGGAGCTGGGGCATTCCATGTGCTGGGGCATATCCAGGAGGAGCTGGGGCATATCCACGAGGAGCTGGGGCAAATCCATGTGTGAGCTGGGGCATATCCACGAGGAGCTGGGGCATGTCCACGAGGAGCTGGGGCATGTCCACGAGGAGCTGGGGCATGTCCACGAGGAGCTGGGGCATAACCACGAGGTGCTGGGGCAATATCCATGAGGAGCTGGGGCATATCCATGAGGATGTCGGATGTCGGCCAAGCTTCCGGGAACTCCCCCTGAGGACTGGCGTCATCGTGCATAGCACGATGACGCCAGTCCTGGAGTTAACCCCTAGCTGCCACCAATGGTGGAGATAGGGGGTTCCAAAATGAACCCCCTATCCCCGATCCGTGGCAGCTAGGGGTTAAAGTTTGGTATTGTTGGATCGGCCAGAGCATGGCCGTTCCAACGATACCAAACACGAATGGGAAAAAACGTTTGTAAAAAAATAAAAAATAAAAAAATATTTTAAAAAATTTATAAAAAAAAATAAACCATTTTTTTTCTTTTTTTTGGTTTGTTAATGCAGCAATATTGTTCCCATTTCAATTATAATCTGAACAGTGATGCTGCACTAACGATTTTTGTATGCGGTGCGTTTGTTAAAAATTTTGTAATTTTCCCCAAAAAAAAATGTAACGAGACCCCATCTCTAATTTTTTTAACAAGCGCACCCCATAAAAAATACAACCGCAATTGCTCGCATGTTAAAATGGGAAAAAAAAACACTTTACACGTTGTAAATTATTGAAAAATCATATTTTATTGCATTTTTTGTTATAATATACAGACATGACATAACGTATACATATAATAATGACATATTATGAATCTGCCGAGTCTGACGGAAAGAACGATATATAATATGTCTGGGTCATATACTAAAATAAGCTTCAAAACACGTTTAAACATGATGAGCAAAACCGGTAAAAATTAGCTCAGCACAGAGGTGTGAAAAGCCTCAGCAGCGAAAGGGTTAATTAAAAAAACACGATAGAATCGCCAGAATTATCGTATCGACAGAATGAATTATCGGATCCGAAAAAAAAAAAAAATTTATTATAAAAAATATATAAAGTAGTATTAAAAAAGTAAACCATAGTAGTTTTCATCAAAACGAATAGAGTTAGACAGCTTTGAAACGAGAACAGACGTTCCGAAAAAACGAAAAGTTCCGAAAAACGAAAAATGGGCGATATGCCGAAAACCATGTACAATTCCGAAAAACGAAAAGTTCCGAAAAACGAAAAATGGGCGATATGCTGAAAACCATGTACAATTCCGAAAAACGAAAATTTCCGAAATAACGAAAAGTCGATACAGAAACCTAGTAAAGTGACCCGAAATTACGAAAAATGGTCGATAATCCGAAAAATAAATGTACCCGAAAAACGAATCAAACCGAACCGAATCGAAACAGAAAGTGGTCGAAACGAGCCGAATCGAAAAGTTTAAAAATTCAAAAAATCGAATCGAACCGAAAAAAAAAATCGGTGCACATCCCTACTGCCAGCAAGTATTTTGGGGGTCACAAATTTCTACAAAACATTTGGGAATTGAGGTGATCTGTCTCTTGTCACACAGCCAGTACCACGCAGTATTTTTGGGGTCACTAATTGCTACAAAACATTTGGGAATTGAGGTGATCTGTGTCTTGTCACTGCCAGCAAGTATTTTTGGGGTCACAAATTTCTACAAAATATTTGGGAATTGAGGTGATCTGTGTATTGTCACTGCCAGCAAGTATTTTGGGGGTCACTAATTTCTACAAAATATTTGGGAATTGAGGTGATCTGTGTCTTGTCAGACAGCCAGTGCCACGCAGTATTTTGGGGGTCACTAATTTCTACCAAATATCTGGGAATTGAAGTGATCTGTGTCTTGTCACACAACCAGTGCCACGCAGTATTTTGGGGGTCACTAATTTCTACAAAATATTTGGGAATTGAGGTGATCTGTGTCTTGTCACTGCCAGCAAGTATTTTGGGGGTCACTAATTTCTACAAAATATTTTTTGAATTGAGGTGATCTGTGTCTTGTCACACAACCAGTACCACGCAGTATTTTGGGGGTCACTAATTTCTACACAACATTTGGGAATTGAGCTGATCTGTGTCTTGTTACACAGCCAGTACCACGCAGTATTTTGGGGGTCACTAATTTCTAAAAAATATTTGGGAATTGTTATAATCCGTGTGTTCTCACTGGCTGCCACCCATCAGGGGGTCTCACTGATTTATAGGAGGTTTCTGAGACTTGTAATCTGTGTCTTCTCACTGCCACCCATCAGGGGGTCACACTGATTTATAGGAGGTTTCTGAGACTTGTAATCTGTGTCTTCTCACTGCCAGCTATCAGGGGGTCACACTGATTTATAGGAGGTTTCTGAGATTTGTAATCTGTGTCTTCTCACTGCCACCCATCAGGGGGTCACACTGATTTATAGGAGGTTTCTGAGACTTGTAATCTGTCTCTTCTCACTGCCAGCTATCAGGGGGTCACACTTATTTATAGGAGGTTTCTGAGACTTGTAATCTGTGTCTTCTCAGTGCCACCCATCAGGGGGTCACACTGATTTATAGGAGGTTTCTGAGATTTGTAATCTGTGTCTTCTCACTGCCAGCTATCAGGGGGTCACACTAATTTATAGGAGGTTTCTGGGAATTGTAATCTGTGTCTTGTCACTGGCTGCTATCAGGGGGTCACACTGATTTATAGGAGGTTTCTGAGACTTGTAATCTGTGTCTTCTCTCACTGCCAGCCATCAGGGGGTCACACTGATTTAAAGGAGGTTTCTGAGACTTGTAATCTGTGTCTTCTCACTGCCACCCATCAGGGGGTCTCACTGATTTATAGGAGGTTTCTGGGAATTGTAATCTGTGTCTTGTCACTGGCTGCTAGCTATCAGGGTGCCTCACTGAGTTATACCAGAGTTCTGTAAATCTTTAATCTTTGTACCAGAGTTGAATCAGAGTTCTGTATATATTTAATCTATATATCACTCACCATGTCTGAAAGAACAAAAAGGACAGGCGGACGCTCCCAGACACAGATAAGAGGGCAAGCAGCCCCTGTGTCGGGAGGCTGTGCCTCTGGTCGTGGTGGACATGGTGCATCCTCTGCAGGGGCACACTTGTCCTTTCTAACTGGTGCTGGCCGTCTTCTTAAGCAGCATCAAAATACAGAGGATTTGGTGGATTGGCTAACCAGCCCATCCTCATCCTCCGAGTCCTCTGCCAGCCAGGCTTGTAGCGGTTTACAGACCACCTCAGCTGCCAAAGCATCTAATGCAGCCTCCATGTCCACAGCTACTCCTGCCGTAGCCTCACTATCACACACGGAGGAGTCAGCTGAATTGTTTGACTACAATGAGAGTGACATGCTGCTTGAGGATGCGCAGCAAGTACAGTGCTCTGATTCAATCTCTGAGGTTGAGGAAGGGAGTATAATCAACCTAGAGGAAGGGGGTGCCAGTGATGACACACAAATAACTGGCACTCATGTTGCCCCAGCAGCTGCAGCATACTGCCAAGTTGGCTCCAGTGACGAGGAGATAGGGGGTGATGATGACAATGATGATGAGGTCACTGACTCCACCTGGGTGCAGATCGAACAGAGGAATCAAGTGAGGAGGAGGGGGAGGAGGAGGAGGCACAGTAAACACGAGGCACAACATGCTCTATGACCAACCATAGCACTAGCCAGTCCAAGGCATCAGATGTCAGAGCTGCTCCGGTGCAGAGCGCTGTTGTCTCAAAGCACACATGCAGGAACTCTGCTGTCTGGGAGTTCTTTAAGAAATGTGCAGCAGACCCCACCGTTGCTATTTGTTGTCACGGTTCCCAGATCCCACCACGCAGTACTTAACACCCCACACTCCACAGAGACCAGAAGCTACCAACAGAGTAGCCGTGAAAGATCTCTAACTGTCTGGTCCTTAGAATTGGCCAGGTAAACTAGCTAGACAGAAAGGGTTAACAACACAGGGAGTAGTCAGCCAAGCCAGAATCAGGAATACAGAGTTCAGAATGGTCAAATGGAATAGCCGGGTCGATATCAGAGCAGTGGCGTAGTACAAGAAAATGGTCTAGGGCAACAGAAGGCAGAATAGTCAGAAACAAGCAGAGGTCAATAACGGGTTAATTCAATATAGCAGTCAGGTACAAGGAGCTCAGGTATGGACAACCACGATCTGGCAACTGCTGAGAATACACTGAGGGTTTTTAAAGACCTTCACCAGGCCACGCCCCCCACTCAAGCCGCGCCTCATGCAACCACCTCCCTGCCTGTCTCCATTTAAACCGGGCATTGGTCAGCGAGCAGCATCAGACATGCTGCCCTCAAGCACACAGGTAGGGCTGGAAGCTCCCAACGTTACATTTGTAATCTATGTCAGATGAGGCTTAAGCGTGGGAAAGACACCGGACGCTTGGCTACCACGTGCTTGAGGCAACATATGACCTCCTGCCACACATCCCATTTTCGCAAAACTTTGCGTAGGTCCTCCTCCTCCTCATCTGTCTCTACCCCCACTGTATGTCCTGCCATGTTATTGCCTGCTACAACCTCCACTGACAGGGATGATGCTACAGTAATGGATGTACCAGCTCCTTCACAATGTGACAGCATCCCATCAGCTGAATATTTACGCAGTCAGATTACGTTGCCCCAGCTGCTGCAGCGTAAGAAAAAATATAGTCCCAACCATCCCCAAGCACAGCGTCTAAATGCCAGTTTAGCAAAATTACTTGCATTGCAGCTGCTGCCTTTCCAGCTGGTGGACTCTGCTTCCTTCCGTGAATTTGCTGAATGTGCTGTACCACAGTGGCAGGTTCCAAAACGCCATTACTTTTCACGCAAGGCCATTCCAGCACTATACCAGCATGTGGAAGACAATGTTATGGAGTCATTGGGAAAGGCAGTCAGCAGCAAGGTGCATGTGACTTTAGACATGTGGTTCAGCAAGCATGGACAGGGTCGTTACACTTCCTTCACGGCACACTGGGTAACTCTGATTGCAGCTGGGAGGGATCCAAGATGGGGCTTTGTGCTGGAGCTTGTTCATCCACCACGCCTCCAGAAAGCTGCTTGTATGAGGTCTGTCTGCTCCACCACCACCTCTCCCACTTCCTCCTCCTCCTCCTTCTGTGTCTCTGGCGAAGTGGCAGTTAAACCGACGCCTCACAGGGGCTACGCAATGGCTCAAGCAAAAAGAAGCCATACTGTGCTTGAGCTGGTTTGTTTAGGGGACAGGAGCCACACCGGGCCAAAAATTCTGTCAGCTCTGCAGGGGCAGGTGCAGAGATGGTTAACACCATGCCAGCTTCAGCTGGGAATGATGGTCTGTGATAATGGCAGAAACCTTCTCTCCGCCCTACGCAAGGGTAAACTGACGCATGTACCATGCCTAGCACACGTCCTAAATCTAGTGGTACAGCGTTTCCTAACCAAGTACCCAGGGCTGGCAGAGCTTATCAGCCAGGCCAGAAAAGTCTGCAGCCACTTCAGACGGTCATTCCCAGCAAGCGTTCGCCTGGCAGAAATTCAAAGAGAATTCCACCTTCCCGCAAACCGTCTGATCTGTGACATGCCCACCAGGTGGAACTCGACATTAGCAATGCTGCAGCGTCTGCACAAGCAGCAGAGGGCCATCAACGAGTACCTGTGTGAGTATGGCACAAGGACAGGTTTAGGTCAACTTGTTCCCCCCCGCAGTGGCTGATGATCAAGGATGCATGCACTGTACTGTCACCATTTGAGGAGGCAATGAGGATGGTGAGCAGGGACAGTGCATGCATCAGTGACACAATTCCTTTAGTGTTCCTGCTGGAGCACACTCTGCAGGGAATTATAGATGTGACTCTAGAGGCAGAGCAGCAGGAGGAAAAGGAGGCCTTCCCTAGCTCTCAAGGCCCCAGTCTTTCCACATACAGCATTCCAGCGGGTTCTACTCAGATCAGACAGGAGGAGGATGAGGAGGAGGAGGAGGAATATTTAAGTAGTGGGGGCATTGAAGGTGGGGATTCCTCAAGGGAGGGTTTCGTGTGCCCAGAAACACAAGGGCTAGTGCGTGGCTGGGAGGAGGAAGTGCACAATGGGTTAATCCTCATTGACCAGGAAGACTTGGAAGCTAATGCCACCTCCAACCTACGGTGCATGGGCTCCCTTGTAATGCAAAGCCTGCTAAAGGACCCCAGGATTCGTGCTATCAAGGAGAGGGATCATTACTGGTTGGCAAGCCTTCTTGATCCACGATACAAGGGGAAAGTTGCAGAGCTCATCCTGCCCGCACAGAGGGACCACAGGATGAAAAAACTTGAGGACGCTCTAAAGCGACACTTGTGTAACACCTTTCCAGGCACTGGTAGATTACCAAGTGATGACACACCTGCTTCTGAGGCTGCAGATGATCAGAGGAATAGTGGTGAAAGCCAGGGCCGCTTGACTGATGCATTTTTAAAAAATTTTAGTCCACAACGCCCAGGGACGTCAAATGTAGGCACCCATTGCCAGCGTCTTCACCTTATGGTGCAGGACTACCTAGGGGTAAGGGCAGACCTGGATATGTTTCCAGCAGATGATCCACTGGCTTACTGGGTGTTGAGATTGGATCACTGGCCAGAACTTAGCCAATATGCTATGCAGCTACTAGGTTACCCTTCATCTAGCGTGCTTTCTGAAAGGACGTTCAGTGCTGCTGGAGGTTTTGTCACAGACAAAAGAGTGTGTTTGTCCTCCGACTCTGTAGACCGGCTGACATTTATAAAAATGAATCAGTCCTGGATCAGCAGTTATCAATCCCCTGATACTGACGTAACGGAATAGATCGGGATGTCTTCTGCATTCACAAAACCTCCAGCACTGAACTCTTCCACAATACCACAAAAGGGTTACGGTGTGAATGCACTTGCTGCCATGAAAGGCACAATATTTGGCTGCACCGTCGCCTGTGTCAGATTTATATCATTTTAATTTTTTGAACCGCAGGGTCCAACCCTGCACTCTTCCACAATACCACAAAAGGGTTGCGGTGTGAATGCACTTGCTGCCATGAAAGGCACAATATTTGGCTGCACTGACGCCTGTGCCAGATTTATATCATTTTAATTTTTTGAACCGCAGGGTCCAACCCTGCACTCTTCCACAATACTACAGAGGGGTTACTGTATGATGGTACTTGCTGGCCTGGCAGTCTGGCACAAAGGCACAATATCTGGGTGCACTGATGCCTTTACCAGATTCATATCTTTTTAATATTGGACCGCAAGGTCCACCCCTGCATTCTCCACAATACTACAGAGGTTACTGTATGATGGTACTTGCTGGCCTGGCAGTCTGGCACCAAAGGCACAATATCTGGGTGCACTGATGCCTTTACCAGATTCATATCTTTTTAATATAGGACTGCAAGGTCCACCCCTACATTCTTCCACAATACTACAGAGGGGTTACTGTATGATGGTACTTGCTGGCCTGGCAGTCTGGCACCAAATGCACAATATCTGGGTGCACTGGCGCCCATTACCAGATTCATATCTTTTTAATATTGGACCGCAAGGTCCACCCCTGCATTCTTCCACAATACTACAGAGGGGTTACTGTATGATGGTACTTGCTGGCCTGGCAGTCTGGCACCAAAAGCACAATATCTGGGTGCACTGACGCCCATTACCAGATTCATATCTTTTTAATATAGGACCACAAGGTCCACACCTTCATTCTTCCACAATACTACAGAGGGGTTACTGTATGATGGTACTTGCTGGCCTGGCAGTCTGGCACCAAATGCACAATATCTGGGTGCACTGACGCCCATTACCAGATTCATATCTTTTAAATATAGGACTGCAAGGTCCACCCCTGCACTCTTCCACAATACTAAAGACGGGTTACTGTATGATGGTACTTGCTGGCCTGGCAGTCTGGCACCAAAAGCACAATATCTGGGTGCCTGACGCCCATTACCAGATTCATATCTTTTTAATATAGGACCGCAAGGTCCACCCCTGCATTCTTCCACAATACTACAGAGGGTTTACTGTATGATGGTACTTGCTGGCCTGGCAGTCTGGCACCAAAAGCACAATATCTGGGTGCCTGACGCCCATTACCAGATTCATATCTTTTTAATATAGGACCGCAAGGTCCACCCCTGCATTCTTCCACAATACTACAGAGGGGTTACTGTATGATGGTACTTGCTGGCCTGGCAGTCTGGCACCAAAGGCACAATATCTGGGTGCACTGACGCCCATTACCAGATTCATATCTTTTTAATATAGGACCGCAAGGTCCACCCCTGCATTCTTCCACAATACTACAGAGGGGTTACTGTATGATGGTACTGTTGCCGACGCTAAAGGCCCAATTTTAAAGCACCTATTGTTACTTTCATCCAAAGCCTGCATAAGTTTCACCACAATTTAGCCAAAAAATCACTAAACTTTTTCTGCGTGTCCGAAAATGTCTCCTCTTTTCATACAGACTGCCGCCCCAAGCAGTTGTTTATGGATAGATTAAAGGAAAACCATTTACCGTCATTTGAAATGTCATTTTTTGGTTTTTACATATTTCTATACATCCTAGAAATCCGCCACTTCACGGGCAGGTTATTGGGACCTCCTAGGCACGATATTTGAAGGATTTTTTCATTTTTATTTTTAACCCTTATCTCATGGAAAACTCACTATCCCTTTAAAATCTTTTTTTTTTTACTTTTTGTCCTTGTTTCCTGTCCCCCAGGGCAATACACCTTTTATGGCAAATATCTAGCTTTTATGCCCTCTTGGAGGGCACTCTAAAAATCGAATTTTGAGTCCCATTGACTTGCATTGAGTTTGAGTTCGAGTTCGAATCCGAAAATTTGAAAAGTTCGAGTTCGAATGTGAACCGAACTCGGGGGTGTTCGGCTCATCCCTACTGACTACGGACCAAGGTGCAACGTGGAGTTTGTAACTGGATTGCCTAGGGAATTCAGGATTTATGTTGACTGTGTTTCTGTTTAGTGTACATTTCTGTATTAGCTTTCTTCTGTCTGTATAGTGTACTCTTCTGTATCTACCTTCCTCTCTGTATAGTGTACTCCTTTGTATCTACCCCTTCTTTGTATATTGTATACTCGCTGCAGCTGTAAGAAGATTCCTTTTTTTCCTTCTAGGATCTAGCAGGCAGGTTAAGATAAGAATGCATAGGTAAACAATCCAGTGTGTTGAATGTCTCTTCCATTGTTCTGTACTGAAGTTATCTGATCTAACCTGAAATGTATTCATGAAGGGGGGTTGTCTCTCAGCTGTGTTTTAGCTGTGTGATTTTAAAATAAGCAGTCAGTCTTTGTTTAGCTGCTCTATAATACTGGTCGTGCCTGGTGCTTTTAGAGGAGGTTTGGGGCTGCTGAAGTTGGATTTTGGGGTCTGACTTGGAGAAAACTAGAGCTTGACAGAGGCACAGGCGGTCTGCCGCATTATCTACTCAGATATTGGTCATCATTGGTCGTGTATGACACCATTGGTCACATTGCAAGTTATTAAATAGGTTCTCTGGTAGGAAAAACCACATACTGGAATATTATTTGCACAGTGTATTAGATTCCACCTTCCTTAACCTCTCTGTAATCATTTGGCTCCTTAACTCCGGCGTCCTACTATTCACAATGGCTTATCGCGCTTATTTGAAAAGTTAATAAAATAATGTGTTATGGTTACTTTGTGTCGTATCTATTTTACGGTCATACATTACTTGTCACAGCCGTGCTTTTCCAAAAATATCCGAATCACATATTTGGAGAATAAACATAAACACTTCGACGCATAACATAAAAAAAAAAACGTAAAATTGTAAATACAATAACATTTTCTTTTAGTTCAAGTCGGTTGGCTAAAGTTGTGAGTTTTCGGGGGAAACAAAAAAATTTGCTTTCTACACGTCGGCAATCTTTTTATAGTATTTTATGCCCCATTAGTATTATTGCAAGTCTCAGGACCCACACGTTAGGGCACTTAATCAAAGGCAATGGGTCGAAAATCATGTTCTAGCTTTTCTCGTATTTGATTCATTCCTCCCAGATACAGAGAAGTAAAAAACACATTACGTGCATCAAAACAGCACATGCATTATCCGTTAAGCAGTTGAGAAGGCTATCATTGGGCTTTATCCCTCTGGGTATGAGCGAGGCTGGACATGTATTTTTCAACTCATCCATTTAGATACGATGCCGCAATTTTTCATTTCTTTTCCCTCCGCTGACAGACAATTCTTTATTTTGTTCTTAAATCACTTCTTAAAGATGTAGTCCCCTCCTTTATGTCACTTATTTAATTGCCAGCTGCAGGCTGAAAACTAAATGGAATAGCAAACTACATTCGGCATGTATATGATCGCAAAAAAAAAAAAAAAAAGGCCTCATAAGATCTACAGAAATGGAAAAAAAATATATAATTTCCACAAACCAATGGTTTATTTTATTCTTTTGTAGATTTCATTATTTGCATTTAAAATGAATGTATAGTCTGATTTACCTTTTGTTTCAAGACATATAACTTCTTTGGACTCTTCTTAAGGGGTTATTCAGAGAGCACTGAAATGTTATCGACATTGTCATCGACATTTCGGGGCTCTCTGATTCGCTGCACTACGGCGAGTCCATTTCGCTGACCCTGCGGTGAATTCAGCAATCACCGCAGGGACCCTGAAGATCAGGGAATCGCCTGCCGGACAGCTGCCTTCAACCCGCCAGACAGCAGAAAATGCAGCAGCCGAGAACAGCGGCGACCAGCCGCAGAAAAAAGCCGACAAGCTGACGGACTGGTGGAAAAAAAATAAAACAAAAAAACGATTGAAAGTGTCAAAATTGAAACGCTGCTTGCAAAATGACTACTGAACGAAAATATCTGGAATTAACATGTAAGGTCCTATGAATGATAATAAAAAGGTCTGTTACAGAAAAAAGAAAAAACGCTATTTAAATAAAATCGGTATTTAATAAAATGCGGGAAAAACAATTGGTGAAAAAAAATCCCGAAAAATACCTAAAATATCCTAAAAATTCAATAAATAAAGAGACTTTTTGCTGCAGATTAAAACAATAAACGGTTTATTAGATATTGGATAAAAACGGGAATATTTTTAACAATGAAGCCTATGGGATTCGCCTGGTTAAACCTGTCGAATGAAACCACCGAACATCTGGGCATTTCACTGTCATTTCTCTGTTGTTCGGTGTCTGTGAATAGATTAACCATTGCGTCTCTATGGGGGATTTCACTGCTGTGGAATAGGCACCGTATTTGCTGTTAGTTTGCCAAAATTTGACGAACTGCCTGCTCTCTGAACAGCCGAATGGCCCTGAAATGTCACCGTACGGGGAAATTCACTGTTCGGTGCATTTTCGAGGCAAGTTCGAATCTCTGTGAATTACCCTGTATGTTTCGCCTGAATAAACCTGCCGAATGAAAATCAGGGCATTTCACTAACATAGATTAACCATTCCTTCTCTATGGGGATTTCACTGCCGTCGAAAAGGCACCGTACTTGCTGGCAATTCACCAAAATTTGGCGAACTGCGTCTTTTCTGAATAACCGAATGGCCTCGAAATGGCCCCGAAATGCCACCGTACGGGGAAATTCCCTGTTCTGTGCCAGATCGACTCTCTCTGAAGACGTCAGGTCATGCCGGACCTGCGGGCTTACCTGCCCCCGAGTCCCGAGCCGCGACCCCACGCTGATGTTCCGGGCCCCCCGCGGCCTCCCTTGCAGCGGTGGGGGCTGCTCCCGCAGCGAAGTCACTCCCAGCGTCAGCCGCATCATGCTGGGGACCCCTCCAGACACTCGCGCACCCCCGCGGTGCCATGGATCTCCCTCGCAGCGGCACACCCCCAACATCAGCGACCGGGTACCTCAGCGTCCCACGTGGTTCCTCCAAGATGGCGTCACCAAGTAAGACTCCAGGAATCCCAACCAATCAGAATCCAGTATCCCCAGGTAACCAGATAGCATTCTCTCCTGATTGGTCCAATTCCCACAGGCACACTATTTAAACCCCAGTCTCTCCAAAACTCATTGCTTGGTTGTCCTGTTCCTTTCCCTCAAACACCCTTACCTGAGTATACCTGTCTATGACCTTTCTGCCAGCCTTGCCGTGTACCGAACCACTGCCTGTACCACCGACTACTCTCTGCCAGCCTTGCCGTGTACCGAACCACTGCTTGTACCACCGACTACTCTCTGCCAGCCTTGCCGTGTACCGAACCACTGCCTGTACCACCGACTACTCTCTGCCAGCCTTGCCGTGTACCGAACCACTGCCTGTACCACCGACTACTCTCTGTCAGCCTTGCCATGTACCAAACCGCTGCTTGTACCACCGACTACTCTCTGCCAGCCTTGCCATGTACCGAACCACTGCCTGTACCACCAACTACTCTCTGCCAGCCTTGCTGTGCACCGAACCGCTGCTTGTACCACCGACTACACTCTTCTAACCCTGCCAGGTACCGAACCTTTACGTTGTTTACAGTACGCCTCGCCACATCCAGGATTTCCCCTAAACGGCTTGTCCCGCATCCTGAACTCCACAAACACGAACCTGACAGAAGAACTTTGTTAATCACTAAAATGATTAGATAGATCTAGAAAGATGTTTTCTTAAAGGGAAGCTCTGCACATCCACTTTAACGTGTCAAAGTGGCCAGGCTTTGTGAAATGCCTCACCCCTCCACCCTTGACCTTTGCTTCCTTTGTCACCAGGCAGCCGGGATTTTGAATTCCTGGCTGGCGATCACCATATCCGCCACCGGTGACGTCATCAAACTCTCTCAGACCACCAGCAATAGAGAGTGCCCTGGGAGAGGCAGCCAATGGATCGGTTTTCCTCATGCAAGCGTATCTCCGATCCATCGTTCTGCACAGGTCCTACAGAACTTGCATACATAATGTAGGCATGTTCCGATCGATGTGCAATTCACAAAGGTGCGCAAATTGTGTAGAAAAGCTGCAGGGCTGGAAAGCTGATTCTGATTACCGTCATTGGCTGTTCAGGTAGTCCTCCTGCATTCAGTGATGCTGATCAGCCACTGGGAGGGAAGAAAGGCCAGAAAGTCATGGGGCATAGGACTACTCGTGGCACTAAGGGATTAATCAGAAAAGCATGTGGACTGACGGGAGGCCCTCCTGCTCCCTACACCACCCAATCCATAGTCAGCAGTTGGCGGGTAGATCAGAGTAGGTCATACAGTACTTCTGCTCTGATTTAACAGCTCTGTTGCTAGACATGAGTGCGGTGTGTTTGGGTTTTGAGAGTTTTGGTTTCAATTTAAGGTAATGCACCCACAAACTGTACTCGCGGGTGCACCCGCAAAGCCTAAGCAAACAGCAGAAGTGAAAATTCATATTTTAATTCATTTTTTCGATGCGATCATTGAGGTGGCCTTTCATTGATTCGTGGTGTGGTTGAGTAGAGACATTGCCCACATTTTGATAGAATTGCTCTTCATCCAGAAACAATTACACATGTTTACTAACAACAACATGACCTTCATAACTGTCAATGCCAATATAATACTCATCATGTCACATATTAAGCAGATGACTTGGAACTTACAATGATATTCAGCCGTTTGACCCCAAGTCCATACTCATGAAGTCCCCAAGGATAATATTTGTTGCCTCCCCTCATTCAGTGTGAAAGGAGATAATAATTACTAATGACAAGTCAACAATTCCATTACAAGGCTTAAATGTCTTGACATATTATGACCTCTCACCACTTACACATCAGACCCAATAGGTCCCATTCCAGGATGCCGAACTGGCAATAGAATGGAAAATACCTGTTTCCGAGGACTCTTGTTTCACCTACAAGCACATAGAAAAAGCTAGAGAACAACAATGATGATGTCAATAACTCTACAGATCATTAACTCAAAGTATAGGTCAAAATCCTTACAAGACAGGAGTCAGAGGTCTAGTGGCTGTCCAACCTGGGTTGATGGGTCGAGTCCAATGGAGAGGTCTTGGAACTAATAAACAAAGAGCTATTTTGAAGACGTACAGATGGATCTGACTAAAGATTCTCATCATTCCAACTCGAGGATAAAGGCTTTAAAATTAGTGTTTTGAGTCAATTCTACAATTTTCTAGACCCAAGACTAATCTAACTGCAATGTAAAGTCCTCGCAGAAGTTACTGATAACCACCCGGAAAACACAAAATTACCCATGTAGATACCGTTGTTTGAAAATGATTGGCCAACCTTGGCACCCCAGATGTTTTTGAACTACATGTGTCATGATGCATAGTCACATGTAAGGCTTCCTGAGCAACATGGATTATGTAGTTCAGAAACATCTAGAGTGCCAAGGTTCGCCATCACTGGCTTAACCCTTTACTCGCTGCTGTTTGCGGGAAAGAGAAGGATTCGACCAACTATATGAGATGCTGAAAGAGTGCACTGGGGAATTCTCCAAGATACATTGGACCAAAGGTCTCACTTGACTAAGTTCAATTACAAATTGATAATTCTGCAAACCTGATGAAGAGGGTTGCTGTAAATAAGGAGGTGTGTTAGACACCACTATCCACAGTTGTTGGGAGCGCCCAAAACGTAGACTTACGCTAATGGACGATATATGGGGAACTAACCACGACTACTGGCATACCCCCCTCCCACACAAACACACACGCTCCTTTTCTTCCTCGTCTATTAGCTGTAGAAATGCAAACTCATAAAAGATTGCTGGCTAAAAATGAGAACTACGCTAGACAACTTAAGCAGAAACTATGGTGAAAAGAATGGTGAAAAGTATGGCGAAATATGGTACAGATCCCTAAACAGTGACATCCCCATAGGTTCAGGGTACTCGATCCACCGTAGTCTCCCAAAGTTCACCAAAAAATGTACTTTGTATTACAATTGTGTTAGACATTTCGTCCGTTTTAATGCAATGTGAACTAAACTGGCACACAATGTCTTACCATCCCATTGCATGAAAGATGTCCCATGTGTCATACACATACAGATTCATAATTTATATATTTAAGGTTTCTGTGATGAGTCTTACCTTGCTACAAATATGCAGGGTGTCCATAAAGTCTCTTTACAATTTCAACAATTTATTCCAAAAGCAAATAAAAAGACAGATAATTGAAAATTATTACAAAATGAGACGTATATATTTAAAGCTTTTTAATACACCTCTATATGGGGACCATTAGTTGCATGAAACACATCAAGACGGTACTGGATTTCTTGCCATGTTGGCTGTAGCTTCCCCTCATCAATGGTGGCAATGGCGTCAGTGATCCTCTGCTTTAAATTAGTGATGTCCCTTTGTTCCATATACCATAGCTTTAACATAATTCCATAGAAAGAAGTGGAGGGGAGTGATATCTGGTGAACGAGGTGGCCAGGGAATTGGGTCACCCCTTCCAATCCACCTCTCTGGAAATGTTTCATTTAGGAACCCACCAACATGCCGTCCGCAATGTGGTGGTGCAGCATCTTGCTGGAAATTGATGGTTGGTTGAAGGTCGTGCAGTTGTGGTTACATAGTTACATATAGTTACATAGTTACATAGGCTGAAAAAAGACATGCGACCATCAGGTTCAGCCTCTCCCACATCACCTACTGCTGTTGATCCAAAAGAAGGCAAAAACCCCAGTCTGAAGCACTCGCCAATATGCAACATACTGGGAAAAAATTCCTTCTTGACCCCAGAATGGCAGTCAGATTTCTCCTTGGATCAAGGAGCTTTTACCCATATATTAAATATTATAATTAATATTCTGTGTCTGCAGGAAGTCATCCAGTCGTTTTTTAAAAGTCTGTACAGTCTCTGACCCAACCACCTCAACAGGCAGAGAATTCCACAGCTTTATTGTTCTCACCGTAAAATAACCCTTCCTATGCTTTAGGCTGAATTTCCTTTCGTCCAGTCTAAATGGATGACCTCATGTCCTGTGTATAGTCCTGTTAATGAATAGGTTTCCAGACAATGGTTTATAATGGCCCCGTTTATATTTATATAAAGTTATCAGATCCCCTCTAAGGCCCCGAATAAATTTATATAAAGTTATCAGATCCCCTCTAAGGCCCTGTATATATTTATATAAGGTTATCAGATCCCCTCTAAGGCCCTGTATATATTTATATAAGGTTATCAGATCCCCTCTAAGGCGCCGTTTCTCTAAACTAAACAGGTTTAAGCTTGTTAGTTTTGCCACATAACTTAACCCTTCCATTCCCCTTATTAATTTAGTTGCCCGTCTCTGCACTTTTTCTAGCATTATAATATCCTTTTTTAAAACAGGTGCCCAAAATCACTCGGCATATTCAAGGTGCGTCTTACCATTGATTTATACGAAGGTAAAATTATGTTTTCATCCCGAGAGTGAACTCCCCTTTTAATGCCAATACT
This sequence comes from Leptobrachium leishanense, assembly GCA_009667805.1. Taxonomy (NCBI): domain Eukaryota; kingdom Metazoa; phylum Chordata; class Amphibia; order Anura; family Megophryidae; genus Leptobrachium; species Leptobrachium leishanense. The sequence goes on from CM019063.1 coordinate 43,177,881, forward strand.
TTGCTGACCTTGGCGGCTGCTGTTTGACATTGCGCATTGTGTTACTTAGTTTGAAGTCTATGATTATTCCCAAATCCTTCTCCTGCTTGGATTTCTCTAACTCCGTACCATTTAGGGTATAAATTGCTTGTGTGCTTTTTAATCCAAAGTGCATAACTTTGCATTTATCTACATTAAATTTCATCTGCCTACTCTATCTTTTAGCCAGTTTTCTATCCAAGAACACGTATTTTCATCTAGACCTATTTTTCTTAATTTCAATAGTAGCCTCTTGTGTGGAACTGTGTCGAAAGCTTTGGTAAAATCCAAGTAAATCACATCCACTGCGATCTATACTTCTACTTACTTCCTCATAGAACGCAATTAGGTTAGTCTGACATGATCTGTGTTTCATGAAACCATGCTGATTTTTGCCAATTACATAATGGTGCCGCGTATTCCGTCAAAAGGTCACGGAAAACATTTGCAGTAATTGATGTCTCGCCGAAGAAAAACGACTTCTTTCTATGGGGTTATGTTAAAGATATGGGGCAGTATTACAATGTTGGTGCTAACTTAACCAGAGCTGTTGTAAACTGAAAACCTCCATAGGCTACAATGGCTCTGGGAAGTTTACAACAGCTCTGGTTAAGTTAGCACCAACTTTGTAATATGGCCCATGGTGTTTGGAACAAAGGTACGGGGATCACTAATCTAAAGCAGAGGATCACTGATGCAATCTCTGTCTTTGTATTTTGGCAAACCATTTTCCATCACGGTTGGCATGGACTCATTCCAAGTGCTCTGGCGAACAGCCACCCACAAACCATAAATTAGTTGCCATAGACCACTAGCCAGTCAGCTTTCCAAGCGGATCTGTTGTTCCTGGAGTCTGTCTCTGCCTGTAAAAATAAAAGGTAGTACAATTTAGGGATGTGCGTTTCGGGTTTCAGAATTTTCACGAAATTTCCCGATTCGTGTTTTCGGATGCGGCCGATTTTCCGAAAATTTTTAGATCCGAAAATGGCAGATCCGAAAAGTTTTCTGAGCCGAAACGAAATATTTTCGGAATTTTCGAATGGACTTCAAATGTGTCAATTCGAAATTTATTTTCGCTCTATTCATGATTTCGGTTCCATTCGTGATTTCGGTTCTATTTCGGTAATTCTGGACATCGTATATTTAACTATTATCGGTTATATCGCTGATTCTGTAAATTTTGTATTTGTAAATGCGTATCACTTGTTTCTTGTGGCATTCGGGTCAGTTTAGCGTTTTTTAAATCGTTTTGTTCATTTTTTTTGTTCCTTGGCTTTCATATCATTTTAATATGATTAAATAAAGTTGTGAAATGGAAAAACAAACCAAAAATTTATTATAAAAAAATATATAAAGTATTAAAAAAAGTAAACCATAGCAGTTTCCGTCAAAACGAATAGAGTTAGACACTTTGAAACGAGGAGAACAGAGGTTCCGAAAAAAACGAAAATTTCTGAAATCTCGAAAAGTCGATACAAAAAACAAGCAAAGTGACCCAAAAATCCGAAAAATGGTCGATATTCCGAAAAAAAAATGTACACGAAAAACGAGTCGAACCGAACCGAATCGAAACAGACATCGGTCGAAACGAGCCGAATCAAAAAGTTTAAACATCCGAACGAGCCGAACCGAATCGAACCGAAAAAAAAATCGGTGCACAAGCCTAGTACAATTGCTCCTTCCGTAACTTTTTTCAATACGCAATAATTATTTTCTGTGCTTCCAAATATCATTTCGGATAATCATTTCAAGTCTCCTCTGTAGCGAAAGCTACATTACACGCAACATTACGGAATGAAGAAACACTAATTAGAGGGGAAGTTTTGATGTTAATTGGTTTAGCATCATGAATTAACATGCGTATAATTTTATTTCGGTGTTGTTTATTATTTATTATTTCTTTTACGTGCTACAATATTGTAAATATTTACTGGCAAGCTGAGCATTGCGCGCTTACCCAATGATTCTAATTAAACAAACAACAATAAGCAAACATGTGAGGGGTGGGGAGCTTCTGACAACAAGCATGATTAAGTGCCGCTTGAGATGCCTAGAACTACAATCTGCTAATTAAATATTATAGTAATTAATCAACAAAAAATACTGCGTGAATCGCTGTGATCACGGAGCAGTATTAGGAATTAAAAGGGGGCATTGTATTGTAGCATTTTCTGCACACGCACAAACAGGCATTGCGTGGATATTCTGAATTATGGCCGCAGAACCTGTCATTGCTCCTACTTAGTCTACAAATATGTACACAAACTATATACAGAATGGAGGATATGCGCAAGCTAATATGTAACAGAAAAAACAAGTAACGCAGACTGCAACTATCACTGTTTTAAATGTAATCTATAACTCACTACGCTCTCACATCATTTCAAACCGAACCCTAATTTCTAAGCCAAACCCAAAATTCAAACTCTAACCCTAACATGTTACCCTACCTTAATGTCTAACCCTAACTTCTAACCCAAACCTAAATTTTAACCCAGACCCTAATTTCTAACCCTAATTTCGAACCTTAACCTAATTTCTAACCCTACCCCTAATATCAAACTCTAGCCCTGACATGTTACTCTAGCTTAATTTCTAACCCTAACTTCTAACCCAGACCCTAATTTACAACCCTAACCCTAATTTCTAAACCAAATCTTAAATTTAAACCGAACCCTAATTTCTAAACCTAATTTCTGACCCAAACCCTATTTTTTAATCCGAACCCTAATTTCTAACCCAAACCCAAATTTCAAACTCTAACCCTAACATGTTACTCTAGCTTAATTTCTAACACTAACTTCTAACCCAGACCCTAATTTCCAACCCTAACCCTAATTTCTAAACCAAATCTTAAATTTAAACCGAACCCTAGTTTCTAACCCTCATTTCTGACCCAAACCCTATTTTTTAATCCTATCCCTAATTTCTAATCCAAACCCAAATTTCAAACTCTAACCCTAACTTGTTACTCTACCTTAATTTCTAACCCTAACTTCGAACCCAGACCCTAATTTAACCCAGACCCTAATTTCTAACCCTAATTTCGAAATTTAACCTAATTTCTAACGCTACCCCTAATATCAAATCCGAACCCTAATTTCTAACCCAAACCCAAATTTCAAACTCTAACCCTAACATGTTACTCTACCTTAATTTCTAACCCTAACTTCGAACCCAGACCCTAATTTCTAAACCAAATCTTAAATTTAAACCGAACCCTAATTTCTAAACCTAATTTCTGACCCAAACCCAATTTTTTAATCCGAACCCTAATTTCTAACCCAAACCCAAATTTCAAACTCTAACCCTAACTTGTTACTCTACCTTAATTTCTAACCCTAACTTCGAACCCAGACCCTAATTTAACCCAGACCCTAATTTCTAACCCTAATTTCGAAATTTAACCTAATTTCTAACCCTACCCCTAATATCAAATCCTATCCCCAATTTCTAACCCAAACCCAAATTTCAAACTCTAGCCCTGACATGTTACTCTAGCTTAATTTCTAACCCTAACTTCTAACCCAGACCCTAATTTACAACCCTAACCCTAATTTCTAAACCAAATCTTAAATTTAAACCGAACCCTAATTTCTAAACCTAATTTCTGACCCAAACCCTATTTTTTAATCCGAACCCTAATTTCTAACCCAAACCCAAATTTCAAACTCTAACCCTAACATGTTACTCTAGCTTAATTTCTAACACTAACTTCTAACCCAGACCCTAATTTCCAACCCTAACCCTAATTTCTAAACCAAATCTTAAATTTAAACCGAACCCTAGTTTCTAACCCTCATTTCTGACCCAAACCCTATTTTTTAATCCGAACCCTAATTTCTAACCCAACCCAAATTTCAAACTCTAACCCTAACTTGTTACTCTACCTTAATTTCTAACCCTAACTTCGAACCCAGACCCTAATTTCTAAACCAAATCTTAAATTTAAACCGAACCCTAATTTCTAAACCTAATTTCTGACCCAAACCCAATTTTTTAATCCGAACCCTAATTTCTAACCCAAACCCAAATTTCAAACTCTAACCCTAACTTGTTACTCTACCTTAATTTCTAACCCTAACTTCGAACCCAGACCCTAATTTAACCCAGACCCTAATTTCTAACCCTAATTTCGAAATTTAACCTAATTTCTAACCCTACCCCTAATATCAAATCCTATCCCCAATTTCTAACCCAAACCCAAATTTCAAACTCTAACCCTAACATGTTACTCTAGCTTAATTTCTAACCCTAACTTCTAACCCAGACCCTAATTTCCAACCCTAACCCTAATTTCTAAACCAAATCTTAAATTTAAACCGAACCCTAGTTTCTAACCCTCATTTCTGACCCAAACCCTATTTTTTAATCCGAACCTTAATTTCTAACCCAAACCCAAATTTCAAACTCTAACCCTAACATGTTACTCTAACTTAATTTCTAACCCTAATTTCTAACCCAGACCCCAATTTCTAACCCAGACCCTAATTTCTAACCCTAATTTCGAAATTTAACCTAATTTCTAACCCTACCCCTAATATCAAATCCTAGCCCTAATTTCTAACCCAAACCCAAATTTCAAACTCTAACCCTAATATGTTACTCTACCTTAATTTCTAACCCTAACCTCTGACCCAAACTCTAATTTCCAACCTTAACCCTAATTTCTAAACCAAATCCTAAATTTAAACCAAACCCTAACTTCTAACCCTATCACTAAATTGTAACCCTAATTTCCCATACAACCCTTAATTTGTAACCCTTACAGGGTTATTCAAAGAGAATTGAAAAGCCACCGGACGTTCGGTGACTTTTCGTTCTCTTCAATTCGGTGCGATTTGGCGATCCCATTTCGGCCACCCTGCGGTGTATTCAGCAAGCACCACAAGGCCGTCATAATGCAGGGAAAAAGCCACCGCAAACCCGCCGAAAACTCACCGCAAAATGAGGGCGAACGCACACGAAACCTGGAAAAAATCATCTGGATTAACCCGGCGAAGATGCTGGAGAAACTCGAGCAGAAGCCGATCAGAGCACAGAGCAGCTGCCGGAAAACCCGACACCGCAGACGAAGGAGGTGAAGAAAAAAACAAAAACAGTACGCTTGAATGTTTGAAAAGTGAAACGCTGTTTGCAAAGAAACTACTGAGCGAAAATGCCTGAAATTTACATATAAGATCCAACGAATGATAATAAAAAGGGCTGTTACAGAAAAAAGAGAAAATGATTTTAAAAAAACCCAGAAAAAAATGTTTGCAAAAAATCCCCAAAAATGCCTAAAAGGACATAAAATAATCTATAAATAAATAGACTTTATACTGCAGAATATTTTAATCAACGGTTTATTAGATATTTTATTAAAACGGGAATATTTTTAGCTTTGAAGCCTATGGGATTCGCCTGAATAAACCTGCCGAATGCAAAACAAGTTTAGTGATTTTTTTGTCTAAATTATGGTGAAAATTATGCAGGCTTTGGATGAAAGTAACAACAGGTGCATTAAAATTGCATGAGCATTAACGTTTGCTGCGGCGTTCACCGCATATTTGAAACAGACCTGGTAGGATCCCTGGTAACAGACCTCTAACTAGGCTTGTGCACCGATTTTGTTTTCGGTTCGATTCGGTTCGATTTGTTCGGATGTTTAAAATTTTCAATTCGGCTCGTTTCGACCGATTTCTGTTTCAATTCGGTTCGGTTCGGTTCGGCTCGTTTTTCGTGTACATTTTTTTTCGGAATATCGACCATTTTTTGTGTTTTCGGGTCACATTGCTCGTTTTTTGTATCGACTTTTTGGAAATTTTGGAAATTTTCGTTTTTTCGGAACGTCTGTTCTCCTCGTTTCAAAGTGTCTACGATAATTCTGGCGATTCTATCGTGTTTTTTTTTATTAAATAAAGATCCTTTTTTTCTTATGAATAATTGAATATACATTTCACAACTTTATTTAATCATATTAAAATGGTATGAAAGCCAAGGAACAAAACGATTTAAAAAACGCTAAACTGACCCGAATGCCACAAGAAACAACAAGTATACTTCTGAGAAGATACGTTATTAGTGTAGCGGGGAAGCCGGCTGCGCATTTTGCATTGCTCCCTCTACACTAATAGCGTATCTTCTCAGAAGCTTCACACAGCGCACCGGTGTATGCAGCGTCTAACAGCGTGGGAGATGGGAGGCTGCGCTTGTTGGTGGAACCAGGAATCAGGTGAGTATTAGAAAGAAAGAAAAAAAAGTTTTTATTTAAAAATGTACTCGGATTTAATTTTTTTTAGAAAAGTGTCACCTTACCTTAGCCTGGTGGTCAGTCAGTGGAGACTGGTTGTGGTGGGGGGGGTCTGCCGTGGCGCAGGTGCAGTGGCTTCTTTCCCTGCGCCTCCTTTCTGCCACATGCACCCAGCCGGCCTGCCCGCACAGTCGCAGCTCTGTCATCTGGCGGCCGCATGCTCCTCAAGGGATCCTTGGGAGTCCCCGGCGGGCTGCCCTCTACAGTGCCTGATTAGAGGGCCTCGTCTGCCTGATGTTTTAGCAACAAGATTGTTTTATCCCATAGGCTTCAATGTTAAAAATATTTCCATTTTAATTCAATATCTAATAAACCGTTGCTTATAATATTCTGCAGTAAAGAGTCTCTTTATTTTTTCTATTTTTTTTTTTAGGATTTTTATGCATTTTTAAAAAAAAAAATCTAAATTATTATTTTTTTTAGAACTTTTTGAGAACGGCCTGAAATGTTCGAAGTTCGCCGATTGGCCGAACGGGCGATGTTCGAATCAAACTCATGTTCGAATACCAACGATACCAAACATGACCATGTAAAAAGTTAAGAAAAAAATAAAATAAATAAAAAGGTAAATAAAAAAATATTAATAAAAATATATAAAAAAATAATCCATTTTTTTTTCTTTTGTTTTTATTAATGCAGCAATATTGTTCCCATTTCAATTATAATGTGAGCAAGGATGCTGCACTAATGATTTTTGTATGGGGTGCGTTTGTTAAAAATCGCGTGATTTTCCCCCCCAAAAAAATGTAACGATTCCCCATTTCTAATTTTTTTAACAAGCGCAACCCATAGAAAAAATAACCGCAGGTGCTCGCGTGTTAAAATGTGAAAAAAAAAACACTTTACACACTGCAAATTATTGAAAATTCAAATTTTATTGCATTTTTTGTTATAATATACAGGCAGGACATGACGTATACATATAATAAGGATATATTATTAATCTGCCGAGTTTGCCGGAAAGAACGATATATAATATTTTTGGGTCATGTAATAAAATATGGCTTCAAACGCGGTTAAACATGATGAGCGAAAGCGGTAAAAATGAGCTCAGCACACAGGCGTGAAATGGCTCAGCAGCGAAAGGGTTAAATCTTTTAACCAATGTCTTTTTTAAATGCATCATTTGTCGCGCGCCGCGTCTTTTCTTGACACCTTTTTTTTTCATGTGTCTTTTCCATGGATTACCCTAAGAATCATCGCCATTAGAAAGTAACGAACAGGAACAGAAAGAGAAAAGACATACCGGTGTCCAGTGGTAGCACATGATCATGATCTCACCCAACCCCACCGAGCAGAAACGGACAACAACTGCTGAAAGCACCACACCGGAGTATGGAGTGACACCTCTGACTTCTGTTATTTTACTGTGTGTTTTGTGTAGCGTTGTTGTACCGATACAGGTCCGCATTTTTTTCCCTGCAGAAATCGCACCTGACAATGATGGAACGCTTTGGGGGATTAATTCCTGTAGCTTTTAATCTAATTATTAAACATTTACATCTTCTTCAATGCGGGCCCCGTGTGCAGGGCTGTCCAAAAAAGAGTGGTCCAAAGTGAAATGCCAAGAACCGCAACCCCCAACAGTTGTTTAGGTCTTGGTAGGCCTCATCATGCATCATAGCTGATACTTCTCTAGGTACCTTGAGCAAGGGATCCACTTTTGGATCACCCTCTACACTCATACAGGGTTATCCAAAGAGATTCGAAAAGTCACCGCACGTTCGGTGACTTTTCGTTCTCTTCAATTCGGTTCCTTTTGCCGATTGCATTTCGGTGACCCTGCGGTGTATTCAGCAAACAGCACAGGGTCCCCGAATTGCAGGGAAAAGCTGCCGCAAACCTGACGAACACTAACCGAATGCACGCTGGAAACAAGCAAAAACATCTGGATTAACCTTCGAAGAAGCCGAACAGGAGCCGAACAGGAGCCGAATCACACAGAGCCGAAGCAGCTGTGACGTGGAGGAGGCAGTGAATAAATTAGCAAAACCATTTGTATGAATCTGTGAAAGTGAAACGCTGTTTGCAAAGAAACTACTGAGCGAAAATGTCTGAAATTTTCACAGGAGGTCCAGGGAATGATAATAAAGAGGGCTGTTACAAAAAAAATAAGTAAACTGAAAAAAATAATTAAAAAAATCGGACTTTTTAAAAAAAAAAAAAGAAAAATGCTTAAAGTATCCTAAAAAATCTATAAATAAAGAGACTTTTTGCTGCAGAATTTTATAATGAACGGTTTATTAGATATTGAATTAAAACGGGAATATTTTTAACATTGAAGCCTATGGGATTCTCCTGAATAAACCTGCCGAATTAAACCACCGAATGGCAGGGCATTAGGGGAACCTTTCACTGCTGGTTTGTGTTCTCTGAATAGCCGAAGCATTGCTTCTCTATGGGGATTTCACTGCCCTCAAACAGGCACCGAACAGGCACCGTATGTGCAGGCAATTCACCAGGATTTGGCGAATTGCCTGCTCTCTGGATAACCGAATGGCCAAGAAAGGTAACCGAACACTGATTTTCAGCGTTCGGTTACCTTTCTCAAGCAATTCGGATCTCTTTGGATAACCCTGTATGTGAACAAAACCAATCAGTATTGCAAACAATGGGGGAACAAAGGTAACTGGAGTTTTTAAAAAAATAAAAATAAAAAAAATAATAAAAAAAAAAAACTGCAGCACCTTTGCCATACCTAGACCCCCCTCCCACGCACACACGCACACACACACATACACTCAGGATAATCTTGACACTCCATACAAGCTTTTTTTTACAATTTTATTTAGTTTTTGTGCCAAAAAACTGGTAGGACGCTGCCCCAACTGTCCCAATGGTTGAGCCTCCAATGATATTTACATTGTTACCAATGCCTTCACTGGCTCCATTTTTGACCACAGATTCAACAAATATAAGGTTCTGATTTTGTTGGGTTTAACCAAACACAGTAGCGGTTGTTCAGAGAGAGCCGATCTGGCCCCGAGATGTCACCGAACAAGGACTTTCCCCGTACGGTGACGTTTCGTGACCAGTCGGCTATTTAGAGTGCAGGCAGTTCGACAAATTTTGCCAAACTGCCAGCAAGTACGGTGCCTGTTCGACGGCAGTGAAATCCCCCATAGAGAAGCAATGGTTAATCTATTCAGAGACACCGAACAGCAGTGAAAAGTTGCCGAATTGCCCTACTGTTCGGTGTTTTCATTCGGCAGATTTATTCAGGTGAATCCCATAGGCTTCAATGTTAAAACTATTCCTGTTTTTGTCCAATATCTAATAAATTGTTTATTATTTTATTCTGCAGCAAAAAGTCTCTTTATAGATTTTTTACGATCTTTTAGGCATTTTTTGGATTTTTTTCAGCAAATTTTTTTTCCGTTTTTTTTTCTATAAGTGTTTTTTTTCTTTTTCTGTAACAGACCTTTTTATTATCATTCATAGGATCTTTATATGTAAATTCCAGACATTTTCTTTTGGTAGTTTTTTTGCAAACAGCGTTTAAATTTTGACACTTTGAAGCGTATTGACCCCGTTCCTCAGGTTGTCGGCTTTTTTCTGGTGGCTGCTCTGCACTGTGATCGGCAGCTCGTCGGCTTTTTCCGGCGTGTTCGGCGGGTTTTCGGTGTGTGTTTTCGTCAGGTGTTCGGCGGGATCTCGGCGGGTTTGTGGCGGGTTTTTGTGGGGAACTTTGATTCCCCGAAGTGCAGGGAACTGTGGGGAACATTTCGGCTACATTTCGGTGCTCTCTGAATAACCCCCAGTGTTTATGTTTTACTATGAAGTCTGGCGAACAAAAAGCTCAGTAACTGGTAACTGTATCAAGGTGGAAGTTTCCTCACTTCGGGGAAAAATCGTGCGGTTTCTCGTTGGATACATTAATCTTCCGAAGAAAGATAAAAGGACACAGAGTATCTGTATCTGTCGCTTCCTAGCCTGATCAAATTAAAACGCAACGGGAAAAAAAAAATTAAAATAAGGCTTGTAGATGTTATTGGTTATGATCCAAATGTCTCTTCTGCGCGTGAAGAAAACATTTCCGCATATGAGCAGCTGGCAACGCAGGAAGGGTACTCACATTCAGAAATGTCCAATTCACAGTGTGATACTAATTCAGAGAAAGAGATGGGTGCCCAAGAGCATCGCTGATTAATCCGGAGCTGTGAATCCAGGCATACTGTGCCGCCGCGCCGAGCTCTTACGGAAGTTTTAATATCTGTAGATAAAACGCAATCCATTAAACGATTTCTCCGAAGATCCGCGCGTAATGTTCGCTGTAAAAAAAAAAGTTTCATAAACCACCCACAAACAACTGGCTCCATCTGTGCTTCCACAATGAAGAATCTAGTGTGCGCCGAACATTTATAAATCGGGAAAAAAAATGGCGGATTTGTTTGATACATCTCATTATGGAATGACAGGCGCCCATAGTATTGATCGGTTATCAGTGCGCCAATTACGGTTAAGAGAAAGACGCTTTCTATTAATGGCAAAATATTCAACTTTTTTTCCGCTTGAATTATCTAGATTTTGGCGGTTAGGTGAGTTGGGGTCGTTAGAAGGTGACATATAAGATCATATTATTAGAATAAGTGTCATATTGCTACAATTCACCGATATATGAGAATTGTTTAGGATGATATTGGTAGAATATATGGCTGATGAATTCACCTGCTGCACAACCAGCAAAGAACCGGATTAGGAAACATTCAGGGTTATTCAGAGAGAATCGAAAAGTCACCGCACGTTCGGTGAGCTTTCGTTCCTCGCACTTCGGGGCGATTTGGCGATTCCTAGTTCGCCGACCCTGCGGTGTATTCAGCAAGCACCACAGGGCCCCCTCTAGTACAGGGAATACTCGCAAAACACTCGCCGGACACTCACCGAACACTCACTGAAAACCCACAGAAACCCTGCCGGACACGCCGGAAAAACCCGACTAGCCACCGTTCACAGCGCAGAGCAGCTGCCGGAAAAAAACGACACGCAGATGAACGGGGTGAAAAAACATAAAACAGTACGCTTGAAAGTTTCAAAATTGAAACGCTGTTTGCAAAAAAACTACTGAACGAAAATGTCTGGAATTTACATATACGATCCAAGGAATGATAATAAAAAGGTCTGTTACAGGAAAAAGAGAAAACGCTTAAAAAAACCGGAAAAAAAATCTTGAGAAAATCAATAAATAAAAAGACTTTTTGCTGCAGAATAAAATAATAAACGGTTTATTAGATATTCGATAAAACCGGGAATATTTTTAACATTGAAGCCTATGGGATTCGCCTGAATAAACCTGCCGAATGAAACCACCGAACAGCAGGGCATTTCGGCAACTTTGCTCTGATGTTTGGTGTATGAATAGATTAACCATTGCTTCTCTATGGGGGATTTCACTACCCTCGAACAGGCACCGTACGTGCAGGCAATTCGCCAGAATTTGGTGAAGTGCCTGCTCTCTGAAAAGCCGAATGGCCCCGAAATGTCTCTGTTCGCTGAAATTCAGTGTCTGGTTACATTTCGGATCTCTCTGAATAACCCCCATTATCTTGATGATATACAGGCTGAGCACTCCCTAATCCGCAGTGTTTAGGACCCTGAGCATTCCAGATTTTGGATTCTTCTGGATTTCAGAATCTGGGAGAATCCAATGTTTGAGAGAAATTAGTTCACGGCTCTCTCTGTTTGCAGCTACCAGCGTGCGCCCAAGCTGGAAAAACTGTGCAGGGTTTCTAAGCGGTCTGCTACATCTGTAGGGTCTTCTACGTCATTTGAGGTTCATACTATCGACCTGTCTGGAGCGCCCCTAGACCAGAATTACTAATATCTGGAAGGCTCCAAAATTTTGGGTTTTGAGACTCTGCCAGATTTGAGAATTCTGCACAAAGGGTGTCAACCTCTGACCAAATTTCATCATATCGACCACTGTATCTCAAACCGGTAGAGATGTGCATTCGTTTCGGAAAAATTTGGAATTTGGAAAGAAATTTGATAATTCGTATTTCGGAAGTACTTCCGAATAACGAATTCGAAACGAAACGGTATGTAAAAAATGTAATTTGTTTTACACTGTGTCATCATCATAAAAGAAAAATTTGAATAATTGATATCCTCGATCTAATTTGAAATGAACTATCAAATGGATATCAACAACTATCGAATCGATTCAAAATTTCAAATCAATCCAAAACTAAACGAAATCCGAAACAAATTTAGTTACGAAATTCCGAAAACGAAATTATTTAAAAACATAACGAAGCGAAACTAAACAAAACTAATTTTTCAGCCATGCACATCCCTACATCCCGGTATTGGAACGCCCACCAGAAATGGGCCTTTAATGGTGGCAACGCCGTCAGTTCCATCCCTCATGAAGAAAAATTGCGTCTTGGCTGTCTCAGGCGATGGACAAAGCATTACCTTTGGATCCCTGGACATTCTTATCCAGACTCAAATTTGAGTATCACACTATCGACCTGTCCGGAGCGCCCCAGTCCAGAATCACTATTATCCGGAAAGGCTCCACAATTTGGGGTTTTGAGACTCTTCCAGATCCTAGAATTCTGCATAAAGGAGGTCAACCTGTATTACTCTGACCAAATTTCATCATATTGACCACCATATCTCAAACCTGGGCTGGAAATGCCCAACAGAAATGGGCCTTTAATAGTGGTAAAAAAGGGGGTAGCAACACAGCAATAAAGGAGATCACATATACAGGAAAAGTGCTTCCCTCGGGTGGCTCCTCCTCCTCCCCCAAATCAATAAATAACAGAAAAGATTAGGGTGCACTTTAGCTCAAATCTCGTAATCTAATAATGCTTGGATAAAATATATATGACAATCTTTATAGATAGTATATATTAATCAGACTTATCTAACAGATGCTCAGCTCCTTTTCTTTAAGGCTAGGGTCAGACGAACGCATTTTCACGTTGTCTGTGAAAAAGTGCGTTCGAACGAATGGACGCATTTTTTCACGGAGTACGCGATAGCGGTCATACGATGCGCATTTGCATCCGTGATTTTGTACGGATCATCAATAAAACACTTTGTGCATCTGGACGTTATGTTGGCCGGACATTAGCAGTGTCTGACATCTCCAATTCACGCACACACGCCTCTAGCGGACGCAGCGCACTCTGTACAACCGTACTAGAGGTTTGACGTTCGACAAAATGCGTTCGTTTTCCACTTGCGTTGCGCAGCCGGACATTTGTGCGACCGTACTTCGTATATTGGCCGTCATTGCCTGGCATTTGCTGCTACTACGGCCGTGATTAAGTGCGCCTGCACGCGCGTTCGCACTGCGCTCGTCTGACCCTAGCCTAAACGATTTTGATTTCCTTAAGGAACAGCATTCCTGACGAGCCATTCTTGGCGAAACGCGCGTCGGATGCATTAACAGGCAGGACCCCTCGGCTTAATTTGTTACTCCGCAACTGGTGATCCAATAATAATATTTTTCTGGGTCTATCATATATATACATGATAAATTGACCATTGCTGCGGCGTTGTCTGGCTAATCTAGCTGTTTATATTCATACACCTTTTTTCAATAGGGTATTCCTGCCTTAGTGTTGCTTGTGGTTTTTTCTTGCGTTTCTGGCTTCTGACTCAATGTAGCCTTTTTTCAATTCATCCCATGTTGGTTACAATACTTTGAGATGATCCACTGAAGGTCATCTGCTGTATTGAGATTCAATTAACATCAATTTACGCATTGAATACCACTTCTTCACTGGTTCTCAGTTTTTAATTGTTTTCTGTATCAAGCACTGTCCTTTATGTTTATAAGTTAGTCCATTTTAATTTTCCATTAAAAGTTAATTTTTACATTGGTCTCAGTGAGACATTAGTATTCTGTTGGCTCCCCACAGAATAACTGTATTTCCTTAAGGAACCCAACTCCGCTTTCTCTTTAAATTCCCGTGGAAATCCACTGTTGTTGGTTGTGTCAATCTTGATATATATCTCACTGTCAGCAAACTCGGTTCCAGGGATCCTTTGGTACAGTTATATAAGCTGAGTCTATAATTAATTTATTAATACAATATAATTAAAATAAATATAATATACTTAAAACAAATAGCAACATTATCCGACGCGTTTTGTCCTTAAAACTTTATCAAAGATACTCCTTTCCAACCAGGTGTTTAAGAGATTTTCTGGGAATCTACCACCCTACCTGAATAGGCTGCTTCCCCTAGCAAGTTCCCTCATCCTATAAGCTCTGATCCAGGACCTGCACCTTACTTACAATACCAAAAAAAAAAAAAGAAAGTGTCTCGATGCTCATTTTCCTACAGAGCACCGCAGTTATAGAATAACCTCCAAAACACCATCAAATCTTCCCCCAGTCTTAAGTCACTCAAGAGCTCCTTACTAACATACCTCAATACAGAAAGCACCTGTAAACATGTAACACAGTGACTATATACAGAATGCACCTGTAAACATGTAACATAGTGACTATATACAGAATGCACCTGTAAACAAGTAACATAGTGACTATATACAGAATGCGCTTGTAAACATGTAACATAGTGACTATATACAGAATGCACCTGTCAACAAGTAACATAGTGACTATATACAGAACGCACCTGTAAACATGTACTGTGTAGCATAGTGACTATACAGACTGCACCTGTAAACATGTAACATAGTGACTATATACAGAATGTACCTGTAAACATGTAACATAGTGACTATATACAGAATGTGCCTGTAAACATGTAACATAGTGACTATATACAGAATGTGACTGTAAACATATAACACAGTGACTATATACAGAATGCACCTGTAAACATGTAACATAGTGACTATATACAGAATGCACCTGTCAACATGTAACATACTGACTATATACAGAATGCACCTGTCAACATGTACTGTGTAGCATAGTGACTATACAGACTGCACCTGTAAACATGTAACATAGTGACTATATACAGAATGCGCCTGTAAACATGTAACATAGTGACTATATACAGAATGTGCCTGTAAACATGTAACATAGTGACTATATACAGAATGCACCTGTAAACATGTAACACAGTGACTATATACAGAATGCACCTGTAAACATGTAACATAGTGACTATATACAGAACGCACCTGTAAACATGTAACATAGTGACTATATACAGAATGCACCTGTAAACATGTAACACAGTGACTATATACAGAATGCACCTGTAAACATGTAACATAGTGACTATATACAGAATGCGCCTGTAAACATGTAACATAGTGACTATATACAGAATGCACCTGTAAACATGTAACATAGTGACTATATACAGAATGCACCTGTAAACACGTAACATAGTGACTATATACCGAATGCACCTGTCAACATGTAACACAGTGACTATATACAGAATGCACCTGTCAACATGTAACACAGTGACTATATACAGAATGCACCTGTAAACATGTAACACAGTGACTATCAGGGTTATTCAGAGAGCGTGAAAAGCAGGAGAATGACTGGAGAATGAAAAATTCTAGGTCAAAATAGCCAAACCAGAAAAATTCTCCCTGTCATCTCACTTTCCAAATTGACTATTTGGACCTAGAATTTTTCATTCTCCTGCTTTTCATGCTCTCTGAATAACTCTGTATATTTGCTACATATTTATTTTCTGTGTTAATCTGTATATTTGTGTTTTGTTTTTAATATCTTGCATTTATTACTTTGTATTTCTGTAACGACTGTAGCAATTCAATGTTCTTGAACCCAGGACCTACTGAAACGAGAGAAATCTCAATGTGTCCTTCC
This sequence comes from Leptobrachium leishanense, assembly GCA_009667805.1. Classification (NCBI taxonomy): domain Eukaryota; kingdom Metazoa; phylum Chordata; class Amphibia; order Anura; family Megophryidae; genus Leptobrachium; species Leptobrachium leishanense. Next base: position 43,193,975 of record CM019063.1, read on the forward strand.
TGTAAAATACGTTATAAATAAATAAATAAATAGATATCAAGATTGACAGGACCAACAGCAATGGATTTCCACGGGAATTTGAAGAGAAAGAGTTGGGTTTCTTAAGGAGATCAAAATCGTTTAAAGAAAAGGAGCTGAGCATCTGTTTGATAAGTCTGATTAATATATACTATCTATAAATATTGTCATATATATTTTATCCATGCTTTATGAGAGTTGAGCTAAAGTGCACCCTCATTTTTTCTGGTCCTTTAATGATGACAATGCCCTCAGATCCATCCCTCGTGGAGAAAAATAACCTCTTGGCTGTCTCAGGCGTTTACCTTTGGATAACTGGACATTCTTACTGTCCAGACCCAAAGATGGTTACTGGTCATCTGAAGACAAGCTGGTGGCCAAGGTCACATTGGCAGCCACGGCAGACAATCCCTAGACACAGGAAGCAACCCAAGCTACCAGGAACTGTGTAAAATCCTCACGGATGTTGTTAGAGATATGGGTAGATACTAGACATGGATTGATAGAGAAATATGGGTAGATACCAGATATAGATATGGGTAGATACTAGACATGGATTTATAGAGAGATATGGGTAGATACTAGATATGGGTAGATACTAGATATGTATTGATAGAGAGTTATGGGTAGATACTAGATATGTATTGATAGAGAGATATGGGTAGATACTAGATATAGATAGATACTAGATATGTATTGATAGAGAGATATGGGTAGATACTAGACATGGATTGATAGAGAAATATGGGTAGATACTAGATATAGATATGGGTAGATACTAGATATGGATTGATAGAGAGATATGGGTAGATATGAGATATGGGCAGATACGAGATATGAATTGATAGAGAGATATGGGTAGATACTAGATATGAATTGATAGAGAGATATGGGTAGATACTAGATATGAATTGATAGAGAGATATGGGTAGATACTAGATATGGATTGATAGAGAGATATGGGTAGATATGAGATATGGGTAGATACTAGATATGGATTGATAGAGAGATATGGGTAGATACTAGATATGAATTGATAGAGAGATATGGGTAGATACAAGATATGGGCAGATACGAGATATGAATTGATAGAGAGATATGGGTAGATACTAGATATGGATTGATAGAGAAATATGGGTAGATACTAGATATAGATATGGGTAGATACTAGATATGGATTGATAGAGAGATATGGGTAGCTACGAGATATGGATTGATAGAGAGATATGGGTAGATACTAGACATGGATTGATAGAGAAATATGGGTAGATACGAGATATGGGCAGATACGAGATATGAATTGATAGAGAGATATGGGTAGATACTAGATAAGGATTGATAGAGAGATATGGGTAGATACTAGATAAGGATTGATAGAGAGATATGGGTAGATACTAGATATGGATTGATAGAGAGATATGGGTAGATACTAGATATGGATTGATAGAGAGATATGGGTAGATACTAGATATGGGTAGATACGAGATATGAATTGATAGAGAGATATGGGTAGATACTAGATATGGGTAGATACGAGATATGAATTGATAGAGAGATATGGGTAGATACTAGATATGAATTGATAGAGAGATATGGGTAGATACGAGATATGGCCAGATACGAGATATGAATTGATAGAGAGATATGGGTAGATACTAGATATGGATTGATAGAGAGATATGGGTAGATACTAGATATGAATTGATAGAGAGATATGGGTAGATACTAGATATGAATTGATAGAGAGATATGGGTAGATACGAGATATGAATTGTTAGAGAGGTATGGGTAGATACTAGACATGGATTATCTGGCCTCCCTCTGTCCCGCCTCTCCCCCCTACAATCCATCCTGAACGCCTCCGCCAGGCTAATTCACCTCACCCGCCGCTCTGTCTCTGCCGCTCCCCTCTGCGAGTCCCTTCACTGGCTCCCCATCCACTGCAGAATTAAGTTCAAAATCCTTATCCTTACCTACAAAACCCTCACTAACTCAGCTCCCCACTACCTGTCCTCACTAATCACCAAATACACCCCAGCCCGCTCCCTAAGGTCAAAGAGCGACCTGCGCCTAGCTTCTCCCCGCATCACCTCTTCCCATGATACACTGCAGGATTTCACACGTGCAGCCCCCACTCTCTGGAACACTTTCCCCTAACTTCTCTTCCTTCAAACGTTCCCTTAAAACATTCCTATTTAGGGAAGCCTACCACCCAACTCACTGACACAACCATCAATCACTCTCACCTTGCAGTCCTCTCCTCCTGTTTCCAACCCCAACACTCCCAGATTGTGAGTTACGGGAATAGGGCCCTCATCTCCTCCTGTACTGTTTGTCAAATGTTGTTCAATGTATTGTAACCCGTCTATACTGTGCCTATTGTACAGCACTGTGGAATATGCTGGCGCTTTATAAATAAAGAATAATAATAATAAATAATAATTGATAGAGAGATATGGGTAGATACTAGATATGGATTGATAGACAGATAGATATAGATAGATATGGATTGATATAGATAGAGATATATAGATATAGATAAATCGATAAATAGATATGGATAGACAGATAGATATGGATAGATGTAGAAATAATATATGGTCAATAAAACCTTTGTACAGTAATTTAGCTCCAAATCAAATTGAAATAATAATAATTTATATTTGACTGTTTTGTGTGTGTGTGTTTGTGTGTGTGTGTGTGTGTGTGTAGGTGTGTGTGTGTGTGTGTATAACCTTGAGAAATGCTCACATCTGAGCCGATTTTTTTTTTTTTAATGTTTATTCAATAAAACGATAATTTTTTTTAACACAAGTCTTCGAGTGCATCCCTTGCTGTGGAGTTCTATATATATTCACCTATATACAGCTTGTAATAAGTCCGTGGCAGGACTCAGGGCACTCATCGCAATAAAAGAAAATCTTTTAATCCTGAAGCTTAAAACCCTGCCGTGCGCCTCTTTTTAACAGATATATATACGTATGTATATAAATAATGATATTTCTCAAATAATTCATCTATAAATTGAATTCATTGCACTAAACGTTCCTTTGACCCTGGCAGACGAGGCGCATCTGTAAAACGCACGACACATCAAAGTAACTATTCGGTCGGAGCAATAAACACTTGTACGACCGAAATGTAAATGTAAAACTAAAGTGTAAGGGAAATGTCGAAAAACCACAAAGTGTTTTTTTTTTTTTTTGTGTGTGTGTGTGTGTTCCGAGTTCTAGAATTGCGCCGGGCCTGGAGATGAATTTTATGAATAGAATGAAAGCTACATTAAAGATCAGGCCCCATCTGGTCACTAGTACAACTCAATTTGATCTCATTCATTGTCCTTTTGTACTTCTCACTTTACAACAGATTTCTGAAAATTTCAGGCAGCCACTAGGGCAACCGTTTAATGTCCTAAATTACTATTAAAAACAGCAGGCGGAATGCGGAGACAATATTGAGGCAATCTCGGCGAAGGTATCATTTCGCCCAGACCTTTACAATCCTGAGAGCAGAAGCCAAAGACTTGTCCTTTGGCTGTTTTTGTCGGGATTTAAAATATCTGTACAGAGTGCAGCTGAGCTATATCAATGGGATTACGAGTGTTTCTTTCAGCTTTTCATCGTCTTCTTTGATGCAACAATAGCGAAGGGCCAGGGTTAGACCAAGACTCTTTTATTGTCTTTTTTTTTTTTTTCTTATTTTAATTTAAAAAGAGCACAGAGGGTTTTGAGTACTAGGATTTGATTAAAAAAAAAAAAAAAAACCTCCGCCTTAGATAAATAGGTTTCAGTTCTCTAGCAAAAGTAAAAAAAAAAAAAAGCGTTTTAAATTAAACGTCAGGGAAGGAATATTCAGGGTGATAAGTCCTGCCGGTCGCTGACTGGATTTGGTAAACTGAAATGGTTTGGTTGTATCTTTTTTTTTATAAATTTTTGGATAGTTTAACATTCAGGTTAATTATTAAATTGAATTAAATAAAAAATGTATAATTAGAAATGTATTTTAATTTTTTTTTTTTTTTAAAGATTGCAGTCATTTTAATTATTATTATTATTATTATTATTTTTTAAGACTTTATTTAGAATGAGCGGAACATAAATATAATAACAAGCACAAAGTCACCCCGACCCGGCAATTTTAATTATTTTAAAAAATGAAAAAATAAATGAGTTAAGAATGTAATTTAAAAAATTTACTAAACTTTGTATTTATTATTATTTTATCATTTATATTATTAATCAAAATAGTTTATTAAAGTTAGTTACTATTATATTTTTTATTGGTTTTATTAGTTCATTGAATTGAATTCTTATTATATTATTATTTTTATTATTGCATTATTATTTAATATAATTAATAAAAATTAACTAATGATGGTTCCTCTTGGCAGATTTGAGTTTGCAAACATACGTGTGTATATTTGTGTGGAATATTAATATAGGGGTTATTCAGCGAGCACTGAAATGTCGCCGCAAAAGTAAAAAAAAAATGCGTTTTAAATTAAACGTCTGGGAAGGAATATTCGAGGTGATAACTCCTGTTGGTCGATGACTAGATTTGGTAAACCGAAACGTTTTGGTTGTATTTTTTTTTAATTTTTGGATAGTTTAACATTCAGGTTAATTATTAAATTGAATTAAATAAAAAATGTATAATTAGAAATGTATTTTAAAAAAGCTATTTTTTTTTAATGATTGCATTCATTTTAGTTATTATTATTTTTTTTTTTAAGACTTTATTTAGTACGAGCGGAAAAACATAAACATAATAACAAGCACAAAGTCATCCCGACCCAGCAATTTTAATTATTTTTTTAAATAAAAAAATTAATGAGTTAATGTAATTTAATTTAAAAAAATACTAAACTTTGTATTTATTTTTATTATTATTATTTTATCATTTATATTATTAGCTTATTAAAGTTAATTACTATTATATTTTCTATTATTTTATTTTTTTTGAGAAAGGATTTTACCAGGAAGGATACATTGAGATTTCTCTCGTTTTCAAGTATGTCCTGGGTGGCGAGTATGTACTGTTAGGTGTCTTGCCCAAGGACACTTACTGGAGAGGTGCTCGTTGGGATCGAACCCCACAGACTCTCTCCATGCAGAGCAGTGATGTTACCTCTACTCCACCCAGCCGGTATAATTATATTATTATTTTTAATATTATTATTATTATGCATTATTATTTAATTACAATTAATAAAAATTAACTAATAAAGGTTCCTCTTGGCAGATTTGAGTTTGCAAACATACGTGTGTATATTAGTGTGGAATATTAATACAGAGGTTAATCAGAGAGCACAGAAATGTTGCCGACATTTCGGTGCTCTCTCTTTCCCCGCACTTAGGGGAATCAAATTTCCCGACCAGGCGGTGAATTCAACATTCACCGCAGGGTCCCTGAAGTGCAGGGAAAAGCCACCGAACGGATGCAAAAAGAATCGGCGAAAATCCGACGATAACCCACTGATACGATCCGTAAAAAATCGGATTGGTACAAGCGCCGCAGAAAACCCGCCATACATACCCAACGATCTGCCACAAACCCGCCGAACGTGTCTGAAAAAGCCTACGATCCACCGAACACAATGCCAACCAGCTGCCGGAAAAAGCCGACAAGCCGACGAACAGAGTACTGGACGAAAATGTCTGGAATTAGCGTATAAGGTCCTATGAATAATAAAATAAAAAATAAATAATAATAATAAATAGTCTAATAATAAATAATAAAAAGGTCTGTTACAGAAAAGAAAAATATCAGAGAATTGTTTTTGCAGAAAAAAATCCCAAAAAATGCCTAAAAAATCCTAAAGAAATAAAGAGCCATTTTTGCTGCAATTTAAAAGAAAAAACGATATTGAATTAAAACGGGATTATTTTTAACATTGAAACCTATGGGATTTGCCTGATTAAACCTGCCAAATGAAACCACCGAACATCAGGGCATTTCACTGACATTTCTCTGCTGTTCAGTGTCGCTGAATAGATTAACCATTGCTTCTCTATGGGAGATGTCGCTGCTGCTGAAGATCACCCGTATTTTGCTGGCAATTCGCCAATATTTGGTGAAATGCCAGGTTTTAAAATAGCTGAATTGCCACGAAATTGCACCATATGGGGAAATTCACAGGTCGGTGCAATTTTGGGGCCAGTTCGGCTCTCTCTGAATAACCCTGTAAGTGTTTGACTAGCATTTGCAAGGTGACAGTGAACATAAAGTCCATTATGCGAGGCCCCTATATGAGTGAGACCTGGGGCGTCTGCCTATTGTGTCTAATAATGGAGCATTTATTCTCCATTAATATAAATTATTAGGCAAAACAGGCCGTCGTCCCAGGCCTCAATCATGTAGGGGCCTCACATAATGCTTTGCCGGGAGCAGGGTTAAGCAGCCTTTGCCCTCCAGATGTTTTGGAACTACATCTCCCTTTAGGCTCAGCAACTACTTAGGTAGACAGAGCTCCATGGGAAATGTAGTTCCAAATCGTCTGGAGGGCCAAGGTTGCTGAACCCTGCTCTTGGAAAAGCATGGGAGCCAATGACGCTGATTGGCTTTTGGGAAGGGAGTCGAGCCAGAAAGTCAGAGGGTGTGCTATGCCGACTCACGGCTGTTTAAGCTTGCCTGCTGTTTGGACAGTGAGCCGACACATCAGCTCCTCGGTGAGGTTGAATTGGATAAGGAGACCCTGGACGCAAGGAGAGTAGGATGAGGACAGCACCCTGGAGATAAATAAGGTGGAGGTCAGCGCCTCAGGCCACCATGAGCATCCAAGAGACTTCAACCTGATAAAGCTAGAGCAGCGTAGGCACGTGGGGTGGGGAATTCACTCAGCCACGAGGACCAAACACATTCATAATGGGCCATACGGTCATGAATAACTGCAGTGAACCTTTCCATGTGAAGGATGTACCAGATCTTTGTTTCGATCTGAGTCCAATTCGGGGGTGGGGACCGTTTCACGTGCGTGCTAGACACAACCGTGTTGCACTGCAAATTCTAGAGATCAGGTTATTGGAGCAGCGTTTGCAGAGGCAGTTGTTGATCCAGTAGGTTAAGTAGGGCCGTTGTCACGTTCGCTGTCCCGCTCACCCTTTATAACCGTGGTGGGGATCCTTTTGGACAGATTTCTAAGCCCTCGGATCCTTGAATGGTCAGAAATGCTAACCCTATCACTTCCAGCCAGGGAGAACAGGCACACCAGCAATAATGAGTATAACTTTGCAACAGCAGGTTTCAAGACAGATTGTGTACTGGGGTTGAAAGGGTTAACTTCACCAACAGCTGGGGAGCAGCCTGAGTAAGGCATGTGCAGTACGTTTATACACCAGGGGTCAGAATAAGCGTGGTCATATAAACAGTCCGGATTGGCAACAGACAGGGTTATCATACAGACTGATTGGGCAACAGGCAGGGTTCTCATACAGACTGATTTGGCAACAGGCAGGGTTCTCATACAGACTGATTTGGCAACAGGCAATATCGGTATTTTCTCTAAGTCAGCGTTATGCAGGTTTGAAATACACTCTGAGTCGGCGTGGCGTAGAATCAACAAACACTCTGAGTCTCCTCTGGGAATAACATACTGTACATACATAACATACTGTACATGGTCAGAGAAAGAATGGTCAAGAAGGTAGTCCGAGTCAGCAACAAACAGAGTCCTCATACAATCCGGTTCAGTGATAGAGCGATATGAATCAATGTATCAGTGATTCGAGAAATGAAAACACCAAGCGATGCAGGAACCAACTCCACGTCAAGGCAATGAGTCGATTTGTGCACCCTGTCTATAAGTCCGGCGGCTCTGCGTCATCATGCTGCGCCCCACCCCCTCATTAGGTGCACAAACACCGGGATCAGCTTGGACGCTTGGCACCTGGCCAGCCAGCGATGCCGCCGGGTGCCTGGCCCCCTCCCGAGACCCCTCAGGTGCCGAGGGTGTGACAGCCGTCCACGGGTCCGGGTGAAGTCTGACCCCCAAACACTTGCTAAGATCTGTAAAAATAGTGTCCAAGAGTGGTTTATTTCTGTCACATTGCCACCACGACTGCAGATGGGTGGCGCTGAGGAGGCCACCTCGGAAACACTGAGTAGATGCCCCTGGATGCAGGAGGACCAGTCTATGGGGATAAATATAACATTGCGAGAGGACTTTGAGCCATTTTGTTGAGTAACCATACAGGCCTGAACCTAGAAGAGCCATCCCAAATCTCCATCCATGCTCCAAGGTCTCCTCCAGGTCCACCTTCCATTTGGAGACATGAATCGGGGTATAAGGGAAGGTGGTCTGTAACAGGTGTGAGTAGAGCTGTGAGATCAGGGCCTTCATGCGAGTGAGGGATATGCAGTGACGCTCATAACACGTCAGGGGGCACCTGGTTTATTCTTAAAGGGATGCTCTCTTAAAATGGAGTTCCATTTCTTTGCCCTTAACCCCTTAACCCCAGGAGGAGGATAACGTGGCGGGGCGTGCTAGTACCGGCCTCTTCAGCAGGCGCTTCCTTCGGCCAACGCACCGAAGTTCCGTAGCGCCTGCGCACGGCGACGTATCAGAGCTGTGCGCATGCTCAGATCCGATCTATTGGCTGCCTCTCTGAGACCACACGCTAATGCTGATGATCTCAGAGGGTGATGTCATTGTGCTCTATGTGGGCTGATGTCCCTAATGACCGATCTGGTGGTGACCAGCAGACAGTAAATTCTAAATCCTGGCTGCTGGTGATGTTGGGTGGGTTGGAGGAAACTCCTCAACTTCACTTGGCGTTTCTGCCAGGGGAGCTGAGAGGGGGCGGAGAAGGGGGGCAATCCTCACCTCCTGACCACTTTAAAACAATAAAGTGGTTGGGATGAGTAGAGTGTCCCTTTGCTGCGTGACTCGATCTTCCTCCTCATTTTACCACCTGCAACAAAGAGCCGGCTCCGAGAGCTTCTAAAAACTGCATTAGAAGAAGAGATACTGGGTTTAATATGAAATATGAATCCGAAGGATCGATACATGACATTTCCAGACAAACCAGTGTCTCTCCATCAAACCTAATGGAATTAATCCATAGAAAAAGGAGACTAAACCAAACGTCGGATCAATGGAAAACGTCATAACAAAAAGGTTAATGGCAGAATAGTCAGCAGGAGACACGAGGCCGATATAAAGAGTGATACTATTTTTACGTGTCGCGGTCTCCGGTATTCACTCACCTGCCACGGTGAAGCTCATCAGCTCAAATCTCTGCTCGGGGAAAGTGATCTGGGACATAATTGTGTCGGATGAACTCTCCCCTATCATGTTAATCATTAAGGATAGTGGAACGGTCATTTTTAATAGAAATATACGATTTTTCGCACAGATTATATCTCAGGAAATGTCACCGGCCACAGGTGAGGAATTCTGTGTTTCAGCCGCGATTTAACATTTTTGCAATTTCTAAGGAATACCTGTGTTTTCATGTGAAATATGGGTGTGATTGGCCGGAATTGCCACATTCTGCAAGAAATAGTGTGATATGATTAGAAACGCATTTCCAGCCGCATGTGGACCATTATTATATTATTATTTTATTGCTGAGTCGTGTGGCACCCGGGAGGCATTTCAATGTACAGGAGACATGTTGCTCGCTAAAAGTCACTTACTTAGGTGGGCTTTGCAACAAAAAGAGTAAACAGGCATTGCAAATGTTTGTTAATGGAATCGTCAACGTATGTGTGAGAAGGCAAATAATGTGAAGGTGCATGAACGCCACCAAATGATAATAAGAATAATAAAATAATAAACATTATGAATCTCTTCAAACATTTTAATTATACTGTAATATAATTATTACCTACCAATAGAACAGAGAGTTATAAAACATAGATAAAAAGACAGACAGATAGAAGAAGGACTGCAATGGATAGAGAGATGGGTAGATGACAGAAATATAGATGATTGGATAGAACGATATGGATAGATAGATAAGGATAGATAGATATGGATAGAAAGATATGGATAGAAAGATGTATAGATAGATATGGATAGATAAGGATAGATAGATATGGATAGATAGATATGGATATATATGGCTAGATAAAGATAGATAAGGATAGATAGATACAGATCGATATGGATAGATAGATAAGGATAGATAGTGTGATAAAGTACACGGTATGGTCTGTGACGGGGTGTATATTCCCTCTAAACTGTATAGGGAGGGATATGATATTTAGCTCCAGGGGGAGCATTTGTACTATATATGGAAGCCCAAGAGGTTATTTTACTCTCCACACATTGTTCAGCTGGAAGTAATTTAGCAGCAGTGAAAAGAAATCACTGCCTGCTTTTTCACTCTGAGGGAGGTGCCCTTGGTGGAGAGGAGCAAAGTGTTTTGGTTCCTGGCTGAAGCTTGATTGCTAACATAACAGTTCTAAGGTTGGTGAAACCTATGTTTGTTTAGTTTAGAAAAGAAGCCCTGATAGTAAGGGACCTTTAAGTGAGTCAGCGCTCAAAGGAGCTAGAGTTTGTTTTTTAGGGATGTGTTTGTTTTGTTTTTGAATGCTGACACTGCTGTCTGCTAAACAGCGGTTAATTCAATAAAGGACTTGTTTATGAAATCCCAAGAGGACCGTGCTTTCTTAAGGATATAACACCCAAGGCGGGTACAAGGATTACAATATGGTGTTTGGATGCGGGCAGAAAGCACATAAATGGTCTATGGGTATGTGAAGCTCCTGCTAATCTGCATATGGAAGATATTTTTTTCTTTTTCTGTGACCTGCTGACTTTTTTGGCTCTGTGGATACATTGTTATTACTTGCCTTTGGAATAAGGATGGAGGTTCCTTTTGAGCGGATCGCAATGGACCTAGTAGGGCCTCTGCTTAAGTCCGCTAGGGGACATCAATACATTTTAGTTGTTGTTGACTATGCAACCCGGTACCCCGAGGCAGTGCCCCTACGGAATGCAAACTCTAAGAATATAGCAAGGGAGTTAATAATGATGTTTAGCAGGATGGGTATACCAAAAGAGATCCTCACAGACCAGGGTACCCCATTCATGTCCAAACTTATGAGTGAGTTATGTAAAGTACTTAACATTACTCAGCTAAAAACTTTGGTGTACCATCCTCAAACAGACGGACTGGTGGAGAGGTTTAACAAAACACTGAAGGCTATGTTGCGTAAGGTGGTAGATAAAGACGGGAAGAACTGGGATCATCTATTACCATACCTTATGTTTTCCATTAGGGAAGTCCCACAGTCTTCCACTGGGTTTTCACCGTTTGAATTATTGTACGGCAGGCATCCCAGGGGCATTTTAGATGTTGCCAAGGAAACATGGGAACAAGAGCATACCCCCCACCGAAGTATAATAGAACATGTAGTTCAGATGCAAGAACGGATGGAGGCTGTAATGCCCATAGTTAAAGAAAATATGGAAAAAGCTCAGAAAGCCCAATAAGCCAGATACAACAGGAACGCAAGGCTGCGAGTATTCAAGCCAGTAGATCGGGTTCTGATCCTTATCCCCACGGTTGAAAGCAAATTCCTAGCCAGCTGGCAAGGCCCATAAGAAATCACTGAGAGGGTCAGTGACGTAAACTATAAAGTGAGACAGCCAGGTAGATGTAAGGCAGAACAGATCTACCATATAAACCTAATGAAGCCATGGGTAGAAAGGGAGGTCCTCATGGTGACCAAAGGCAAACCTATGCACGTTGCCCATGGGAATGATCCAGAGGTCTATATCGCCGAAACTCTTGCTTCCCATCAGAAACAAGAAGTTAAAGATTTTGTATCCAAAAACAGAGAGGTGTTTTCCCCAGTACCAGCGAAAACTCACATCATCAAGCATAATGTCATTATGGAACCCGGAAAGAAAGTCAATCTGAAGCCCTACAGGATACCCGAGGCTAGACGGGAAGCAGTCAGTGCAGAGGTAAAAAAGATGCTTAAGTTAGGGGTCATCGAAGTGTCACAAAGCGAGTGGAATAACCCGATCGTGTTAGTGCCTAAACCAAATGGGGAAATACGGTTCTGCAACGATTTCCGTAAGTTGAATGACATTTCTAAGTTTGATGCTTACCCCATGCCTCGGGTGGATGAACTGATAGAAAGATTGGGTAAAGCCCGATATCTTAGTACAATGGACTTGACCAAAGGATATTGGCAGGTGCCCCTGACCATGAGAGCCAAGCTTTTTCTACCCCTGAGGGTTATACCAGTATAAGGTGTTACCATTCGGGCTGCATGGTGCCCCAGCCACCTTTCAGCGCATGATGGATAAGATACTCCAACCCCATAGAGAGTATGCAGCTGCCTATCTGGATAATGTGGTAATTCACAGTGCGGACTGGGAAACACATCTGTTGAAGCTTCAGGCAGTACTGGATAGTATACGGACTGCTGGTTTGACAGCTAACTCCGCTAAGTGCTCTTTAGGCCTAGAAGAGGCTAAATATCTGGGGTACACCATCGGGCGGGGGCTCCTTAAGCCACAACAGAGCAAGGTAGCAGCCATCTCTGGTTGGCCACGTCCAGTAACAAAAAAACAAGTCAGGGCATTCCTGGGCTTAACGGGATATTATCGCAGGTTTATGCCTGACTTTGCTACTATTGCTAACCCCCTGGTTGAGCTCACCAAAGGTAAAAGCCCGGTTATGGTTAAATGGTCCCCAGAAGCAGAGTGTGCCTTTCTGATCCTGAAAGAAGCTCTGTGTGCTGATCCTGTGTTGGTGGCTCCAGATTTCACCAAATCGTTTGTAGTACAGACCGATGCGTCTGATGTAGGCCTGGGTGCAGTGCTTTCTCAGGTACATGGGGGAGAGGAACATCCAGTCATGTACCTGAGCCGCAAACTAAACCCCCATGAACAGAGATACTCCGTGGTGGAGAAGGAGTGCCTGGCTATTAAATGGGCTTTAGAATCCTTGAGGTATTATCTGCTAGGGCGGCGGTTTACACTGGTTACTGATCACGCACCCTTAACGTGGATGAGGCAGAACAAAGAAAAAAATGCCAGGGTGACTAGATGGTTCCTGAGTCTCCAGCCATACCAGTTCACTATGGCCCACAGGGCTGGTACTGCCCAGGGTAATGCGGATGGCCTCTCCCGTGTTCACTGTTTATGGTCCGAGGCCGCTCACCCTGATGGGCCTGAGCTGGGGGGAGGGATATGTGATAAAGTACACGCTATGGTCTGTGACGGGGTGTATATTCCCTCTAAACTGTATAGGGAGGGATATGATATTTAGCTCCAGGGGGAGCATTTGTACTATATATGGAAGCCCAAGAGGTTATTTTACTCTCCACACATTGTTCAGCTGGAAGTAATTTAGCAGCAGTGAAAAGAAATCACTGCCTGCTTTTTCACTCTGAGGGAGGTGCCCTTGGTGGAGAGGAGCAAAGTGTTTTGGTTCCTGGCTGAAGCTTGATTGCTAACATAACAGTTCTAAGGTTGGTGAAACCTATGTTTGTTTAGTTTAGAAAAGAAGCCCTGATAGTAAGGGACCTTTAAGTGAGTCAGCGCTCAAAGGAGCTAGAGTTTGTTTTTTAGGGATGTGTTTGTTTTGTTTTTGAATGCTGACACTGCTGTCTGCTAAACAGCGGTTAATTCAATAAAGGACTTGTTTATGAAATCCCAAGAGGACCGTGCTTTCTTAAGGATATAACACCCAAGGCGGGTACAAGGATTACAATAGATACAGATAGATAGATACAGATAGATAAGGATAGATAGATAGATAGATATGGATAGTGTGACGGTGTGCAGGGGTTGGGTAACAGGATGTCTGGGAGAGTAATCAAGGGAAGGTATATAGGACCCAGAATCCTGAACAGCCTCTACCCTCTCACACATGTGTTGCCAATTAATCAATTAAAGCCTTGTCTGCTCTTTGCTGCTACAGTATTTGCTGGCATAAAAGACCTCCAATTTGCACAAGTTTCAAGTCTGCAGCTGTTTCTTCTCTAGAGGACCGTGTTGTTTGGCTGGAACCAAGGATCCCGAGCTGTTGCTATACTACATTTGGTGGAGAATGTGAGCACAACACTGAAAGGTCTGTGGGTTTAAAAGTATTTCGCTGGAAACTGCTGATAAAAGACTTTACCGTGAAGTTGTTTGCATGAACGATGGAGGATCTAGTGAATGCCTTGGTGCAGACTACTGCAGTCCAACAGGAGACTAACCGCTTGCTGCCTGCCCAAGTTAGCAGTATACTGGAGGCTCAGAGGGAAGATAGAGCTGCACTAACAAATGTCCTGCAGCATGTACTGTCGCCTTCTGCTGTTACCCAAACAAGGGATAATGGACAACGTATTAAAATTAATGACTTTATGCACAAGATGACAGATGATGATCAGATGATGTAGAGGCCTACCTCACCACCTTTGAAAGGGTTGCTACTAGAGAGATGTGGCCAGAGGAATAATGGGCAGAGCTACTAGCCCCATGTCTGTGTGGAGAAACCCAGAAGGCCTATGAGGATTTGTCTCACAGCCAGGCCCAGGATTATGACCGGCTGAAGAATGAAATTCTAACTCGCCTTGGGGTTACTAGGGATGTGCGTTTCGGGTTTCGGAATTTCGGAATTTTCACGAAATTTCCCGATTCGTGTTTTCGGATGCGGCCGAATTTCCGAAAAATTTTAGATCCGAAAATTTCAGATCCGAAATGTTTTCCGAGCCGAAACGAAAATTTTCGGATTTTTCGAATGGACTTGAAATGTGTCAAACGAGAACAGATTTTCCGAAAAACGAAAATTTCCGAAAAACGAAAATTTTCTGAAAAACGAACATTTAGTAAAAACGAAAATTTAGTAAAAACGAAAATTTAGTAAAAACGAAAATTTCTGAAAAACGAAAATTTTTCGAAAAAACGAAAAGTCGATACAAAAAACGGGCAAAATGACACGAAAAATACGAAAAATGGTCGAAATTCTGAAAAATGTGCAATTCCGAAAAACGAAAATTTCCGAAATTACGAAAAGTCGATACAAAAACCGAGCACAGTGACACGAAAATACGAAAAATGGTCGAAATTCCGAAAAAAAATGTACCCGAAAAACGTGCCGAACCGAATCGAATCGAAACCGAAATCGGTCGAAATGGGCCGAATCGAAAAGTTTAAAAATCCGAAAATCGAACCGAATCGAACCGAAAAAAAAATCGGTGCACAAGCCTAGGGGTTACTCCAGCAATTCGGGCCCAAAGGTTCAATAAATGGACTTGTGAGGGGAATAAAGCTCCTCGAATGCAAATGTAGTATAGCAACAGCTCGGGATCCTTGGTTACAGCCAAACAACACGGTCCTCTAGGGAAGAAACAGATGCAGACTTGAAACTTGTGCAAATTGGAGGTCTTTTATTCCAGCATATACTGTAGCAGCAAACAGCAGACGAGGCTTTAATTGATTAATTGGCAACACATGTGTGAGAGGGTAGAGGCTGTGCAGGATTCTGGGTCCTATATAGCTTCCCTTGATTACTCTCCCAGACATCCTGTTACCCAACCCCTGCACACCGTCACAATAGATAGATAGATAGATATGAATAGTTATGGATAGATCGATAAGGATAGATAGATACAGATATATATGGATAGATAGATAGACATGGATAGATAGATAGATAGATAAGGATAGATAGATACAGATAGATATGGATAGATAGATAAGGATAGATAGATAGATACAGATAGATATGGATAGATAGATAAGGATAGATAGATATGGATAGATACAGATAGATATGGATAGATAGATTGACAGATAGATATGGATAGATAGATAAATACAGATAGATATGGATATATAGATTGACAGATATATATGGATAGACAGATAAGGATAGATAGATACAGATAGATATGGATAGATAGATATGGATAGATAGATACATATGATATGGATAGATAAGGATAGATAGATACATATAGATATGGATAGATAGATAGATAGATAGATAGATAAGGATAGATAGATAGATATGGATAGATAGATACAGATAGATACAGATAAATAAGGATAGATAGATTGACAGATAGATATGGATATGGATAGATTGACATGGATATTTAGATATGGATAGATAGATAAGGATAGATATATAAGGATAGATAGATACAGATAGATATGGATAGATAATGAAAGATAGATAGATACAGATAGATATGGATAGCTAGATAGATAATTATATACAGATATGGATAGATAGACAGATAGATATGGCTAGATAGATATGGATAGATTGATATGGCTAGATAGATATGGAAAGATAGATAGATAGATAGATAAGGATAGCTAGATATGGATAGATAGATAAGGATAGCTAGATATGGATAGATAGATATGGATAGATAGATATGGATAGATAGATACGGATAGATAGATACAGATGGATATGGATAGATAGATATGGATAGATTCATAAGGATAGATATATAGATATGGATAGATAGATATGGGTAGATCGATAGATATGGATAGATATGAGATAGATAGATATGGATAGATAGATAAGGATAGATAGATACGGATAGATAGATAGATATGGATAGATAGATATGGATAGATAGATACGGATAGATAGATACAGATGGATATAGATAGATATGGATAGATATATAGATATGGATAGATAGATACGGATAGATAGATACAGATGGATATGGATAGATAGATATGGATAGATAGATATGGATAGATTGATAAGGATAGATATATAGATATGGATAGATAGATATGGGTAGATCGATAGATATGGATAGAGATAGATAGATATGGATAGATAGATAGATAGATACGGATAGATAGATAGATATGGATAGATAGATACGGATAGATAGATACAGATGGATATGGATAGATCGATAAGGATAGATATATAGATATGGATAGATAGATATGGGTAGATTGATATGGGTAGATAGATAGATATGGATAGATAGATATGGATAGAGATAGATAGATATGGATAGAGATAGATAGATATGGATAGATAGATATGGATAGATAGATATGGATAGATAGATATAGATAGATATGGATAGATAGATAGATATGGATAGATATGGATAGATATGGATAGATAGATATATAGATATAGATAGATATGGATAGATGGATAGATAGATAGATATGGATAGATAGATATGGATAGATAGATATGGATAGATAGATATGGATAGATATGGATATAGATAGATATGGATAGATAGATAGATATGGATAGATATGGATAGATATGGATAGATGGATAGATAGATAGATAGATAGATAGATATGGACCAGTCCATCACTCCCACCTTGCAGTCCTCTCCTCCTGTTTCCACCCCCAACCCTTCTAGATTGTGAGTTCCTACGGGAATAGGGCCCTCGTTTCCTCCTGTACTGGTTTGTCAAATGTTGTTCAATGTATTGTAACCCTGACTCTATTGTGCCCATTGTACAGCGCTGCGGAATATGTTGGCGCTTTATAAATAAAGAATAATAATAATAGATAGATATATAGTCAGATATGGATAGACAGATACAGAGAACAGAGAGATATACAGATCCAAATTTTAAATATATAAATTATGTAAAATGTTACAAAGAATGTTTCTAGTCTCATGGAGCTGGGATTCCGAAACCTGATAAACCGTGTCCCCTATAGAAGAATCCGCTGAGTTGCACTGTACATTTAGCTTTTATTTGTAAGCAGCAAGTGCTTCTCCTTCCTGTCCTGATAGTTCTTATTACCGCGCGACGGTCTTAATTTATTCCTTCCTGACATGTTATAACTAGTTATATATTGAATTATTCTTTCTTACCGCGGGTTCCCAATTATTAAAATGCACATCATTGCCAAGGGAATCCATTAAAGTATACACTTTAAAAGATGCATTAATACACCAACATTAGGCCAAATATTGGATTTTTTCCTTACGCAGCAATCAATTGATTCAATCAGATTTACGAAAATAGAAGAGGTTGAGACAATTAATTTTTCATAGGTAAAAATAATACATGCTAATACTGTGTGCACCTGTTAATCAAGGGGACAGGAAATGATTCAGCGCTCTCTTTAATTAATATCCCTTTCTGTCTCTTATTCAGCTTTTCTTTCCTTTTGTAAAACATTTACACATTATTTACAAGTTAATTTATGGACAAAACATAAACATCCAAGTCTTGGCATTCAATGTATTAAAATAATGAAAGAAAAATAATATTATATGAATGCCATTATTATTGTTATTCCTTATTGACATAGTGCCAACATATTCTGCAGCGCTGAAAAATGACTTTCTGTGTAGCAGCTTTCATCAGAAGCAGAAACAATTAGGACGTGCAACCAAAGTAAAAACAAAATGAAACTAAAGCGTACAGGGTGCAGGAGAGCAATACATAAGGGGTTATTCAAAGAGAGCTGATCTGGCGCCGAAAATGTACCGAACAGGGAATTTCCCCATATGGTGCCATTTAGTGGCTATTCGGCTATTCAAAAGATGGCATTTCACCAAATATTGGCGAACTGTCAGCGAATTGTGGTACCTGTTTGAGGGCAGGGAAATCCTCCATAGAGAAGCAATGGTTAATCTATTCAGAAACACCGAACAGCTGAGGAATGTCAGTGAAATGCCCTGCTGTTCGGTGTTATCATTCGGCAGGTTTATTCAGGTGAATCCCATAGGCTTCAATGTTAAAAATATTCCCGTTTTAATAAATATTTATTAAAACCGTTTATTCTTTTAAACTGCAGCCAAAAGTCTATTTATTTATATATTCTTAAGGAATTTTTTTCAGCAAAGTTTTTTTTTCTATTTTTTTTAAATAGCAATATGGTTTTGTTCTGTAACAGACCTTTTTATTATTATCCACAGGACCTTATATGTAATTTTCAGGCATTTTCGAGCAGTAGTTTTTTGTTAAACACGTTTTTAAAGTTGATATTTGTTTTTTTACCC
This sequence comes from Leptobrachium leishanense, assembly GCA_009667805.1. Lineage (NCBI taxonomy): Eukaryota > Metazoa > Chordata > Amphibia > Anura > Megophryidae > Leptobrachium > Leptobrachium leishanense. The sequence continues at coordinate 43,212,917 of CM019063.1, forward strand.
GTACGGCAGTTTGTCGTTTTTTTCTGCAGCATTTGGCGGTCCATTCGGTGGCTCGTTGGCTGCTTATGAATACGTTTGGCGGCTGTCCGGCGGGTTTGCGACGTTAGCCAGCAGGTTTGCGCTGGCTGTGCGGCAGGTTTTGGGGCAGAATTCGGTAGCCGATTCTCCGCAGTTTGGGGACCCCGCGGTTAATGCTGAATTCACAGCAGGGTCAGCAAATCGGACTCGCTGAAGTGCGGCGAATACATTCCGTGAGAGGTGAAGGGGCTCTCCCCACCAAACCCCTTGGCTGTGTTGAAATTGTTTGAAAAGCTTGCAGATTTGTGTTTTCTTCACAGAAACACGGAGCCCAAGCTCTACTGTTCATGTATTTGCACTTAAAAACCTTCGGGCCGGCTTCAAGGAAGCCAGACCGACGTGGGACCTCGGCCAGAGAGGTGAGTATAAGGAGAGAGGGGGGCAAAGGAACGCTGTCTTACATAGTACATCCTTGGTTCTTAAGGGGAATTTTCCCCAGGTCGTACTATGAACGTCAGTAGTCGTTACGGGGTTAAATACAGTTAGACACAGTTATTAATATGTAGCTGGTTGCTTAAGTTGGATTTGTAATAATTCATATTTTAAAGGTTCCAATGTGTAATACTGATTGTGTGATTGAAGGTTAGGGTGTCCAGGAAAGCTGCTCTTTCTTTGCCATACACAAATTACCACCTCTATGCTGATGACACTCAGATCTCTCTCCTCCTGTCCTTTCCAAATTCAGTGACTGTTTATCTGGCATTTCCTCCTGGATGACCTCTCACCAAATAAAGATTAACATGTCCAAGACTGAACTCCTACTAATTCCTCCCTCTAATGCCTCCCCACCCCCTGACTTCTCCATCATGGTTCGCTGTTTCGGAGTTACACTTGACTCGGCTCTTTCCTTCATCCCCCACATCCAGTCTCTTTCCTCCTCCTGCCGCTACCAACTACGTAATATTTCCAGAATTCAACCATTTCTTACTGTTGACACCACAAAACAACTCATACACGCCCTTGAAATCTCCCGAATTGACTATTGTAATAATCTTCTAGCTAGCCTCCCTCTCTCCCGTCTCTCCCCCCTACAATCCATTCTGAATACTTCTGCCAGGCTCATCCAGCTCACCCGCCGCTCTGTCTCTGCCGCTCCTCTCTGCGAGTCCCTTCACTGGCGCCCCATTCACCTCACCCGCCGCTCTGTCTCTGCCGCTCCCCTCTGCGAGTCCCTTCACTGGCTCCCCATCCACTGCAGAATTAAATTCAAAATCCTTACCGTGACCTACAAAGCTCTCACTAAATCAGCTCCCCACTACCTGTCCTCACTAATCACCAAATACACCCCAGCCCGCTCCCTGAGATTAAACAGTGACCTGCGCCTAGCTTCTCCCCGCATCACCTCTTCCCATGATAGACTGCAGGATTTCTCACGTGCAGCCCCCATCCTCTGGAACGCTCTCCCTCGTACTGTCAGACTTTCCCCTAGTTTCCATTCCTTCAAATACTCCCTTAAGACATTCCTATTTAGGGAAGCTGACCACCCGACTCACTGACGCAACCATCACTCTCACCTTGCAGTCCATCACTCTCACCTTGCAGTCCATCACTTTCACCTTGCAGTCCATCACTCTCACCTTGCAGTCCATCACTCTCACCTTGCAGTCCATCACTGTTTCCTTGCAGTCCATCACTCTCACCTTGCAGTCCATCACTCTCATCTTGCAGTCCATCACTCTCATCTTGCAGTCCTCTATTCCTGTTTCCACCCCAAACCTTCTAGATCGTAAGTTCCCACGGGAATAGGCCCCTCATTTCCTTGGTTTGTCAAACGTTTTTCAGTCTCATTACATTGTAACCCTGTCTATATTGTGCCCATTGTTCAGCGCTGCGGAATATGCTGGCGCTATATAAATAAAGAATAATAGTAATAACGCAAACGCTCTGTGTTTGTTGGGTTTTAACCCCTTCACTACCAAGTGATTCTCATTTTCATAAAAATAATTCATTTTAATCACTTATAAAGTAATAAATATTTTGGAATATTCCCAATGTATTCCTGACTGTAATAACCTATGTGACAGGGAACTGTCGCCATCTGCTGGCCAAGCAGAGTTACTGCAGTTGGGGTCTCCATGCAGGATCAGCTGGGAAGATGTCATTCAGACACATTCCCAGCACCCAACAGTGTTCGCACCTCGGGCATCATGCCCATGGTGCTAAAACGTTAGTGTCATGTTCTGGAGCCCAAACACAAACAAAATGAATGTGCAACAAAAGCATTTCATTTGCAATGTGACAGCACAGCCCCAGATTGTGTTAACATGATCTTGGGCCGATGCGTCTGCTTCTGCTGATCCTGTTATGCACAATCACGACAGTGAAGGGGTTAAACAGTTGATCCCTAACTAATATAAAGCGAGGTATCAACATTAATCTGATTATTTGAATTAACACGGAACTGTTGTTTTAATAAAAAAAAGGTTTTACAGGGTTTTTTGATCAGAGTCGCAGACAGTATCGTTTGACGGTTCAATATGGCGCATAATAACAATTACCAATGACCTCTATCAGGTTGTCCGGTCTCATTACGGGGAGAGAATTCGGGATCTGCCACCTCCAATTTGCATCAAGCAAAGGCTTCATTCAGCGGGATATGACAGTGCGGTAAAGCAATCTTTTCCATTTAAATGGTTTAATTGAGGGAAAGCTGTCAGATGTTGCTCGATTTTAACGTATAGAACGATTCGCTTTTCCCATTTCTTACCGGTTTAGATGAAGGAAAATGACACCTAGTTCTTGCAACAACAAAAAAATTGGAGTAAAAAAAAAAAATGCAATTACTGCGTCTCCTTCGACATATCCAAAACGTAAAATAAATTTCTAAAAAGTAAATGTCAGGTAGTAAAGAGAGCCGTCTGATCTGCTGCCGGGTAATTTGGTTAAGCGCGAGGTTGTACTATAAAAAGCTGTTTACGGCGGAGCATTAAGTCACTGATATGTTTGTCCCTTTAATACATTAAAGGGACAGTGTACTTAATTTTTTTAAAGTGGTCAGGATGTGAGGAGGGTCAGCCCTCCCTGCTCCCCTGATCTGGTTTTAACGCTGGCTGAAGCAAAGGAGTTTCCTCTACCCTACCCAACTTCACCAGCAGACGGGATTTTTGAATTTCCCGGCTGCTGGTCACCGGATCGATCACTAGTGATGTCACATACAGAGAGCATACCGACGTCACCCTCTGAGACCAATCACAGTAGCGAGTGGTCTCAGAGAGGCAACCAATGGATCAGATTTGAGCATGCGCCTAGCTCCGATCTATCTCTCGGCGCCGGCACTACGGAACTTACGTAAAGTGTGCAAGTCCTGTAGCGGTGCAGAATTTGCGTTCCCTTCGCTACACATGTTGCATAGGAGCGCAAATTTTATTTATTTATTTATAACGTATTTTACAGGAAGGATACATTGAGATTTCTCTCCAGTATGTCCTGTGTTCAAGAACATTGAATTGTTACAGAAATACAAAGTAATAAAATACAAGATATTAAAAACAAAACACAAAAATACAGATTAACACAGAAAATAAATATGTAGGAAACATAGTCACTGTGTTACATGTTTACAGGTGCATTCTGTATATAGTCACTGTTACATGTTTACAGGTGCATTCTGTATATAGTCACTGTGTTCCATGTTTACAGGTGCGTTCTGTATATAGTCACTGTGTTACATGTTTACAGGTGCATTCTGTATATAGTCACTGTGTTCCATGTTTACAGGTGCATTCGGTATATAGTCACTGTGTTACATGTTTACAGGTGCATTCTGTATATAGTCACTATGTTACATGTTTACAGGTGCATTCTGTATATAGTCACTATGTTACATGTTTACAGGTGCATTCTGTATATAGTCACTATGTTACATGTTTACAGGTGCATTCTGTATATAGTCACTGTGTTCCATGTTTACAGGTGCATTCTGTATATAGTCACTGTGTTACATGTTTACAGGTGCATTCTGTATATAGTCACTATGTTACATGTTTACAGGTGCATTCCGTATTGAAGTATGTTAATAGAGATCTCTTGAGTGACTTTAGACTGGAGGAAGATTTGATGGCATCTGGGAGGTTATTCCATAATTGCGGCGCTCTGTAGGAAAATGAGGATCGAGACACTTTCTTTTTGTATTGTGGTATTGTAAGTAAGGTGCTGGTCCTGGATCAGAGGTTATAGGATGAGGGAACTGCTGGGGGAAGCAGTCTATTCAGGTAGGGTGGTAGCTTCCCAGAAAAGCTCTTAAACACCAGGTTGGAAAGGTGAAGGGTGCGTCTATATTCCAGCGACGGCCAGTTTAGTTCTTTTAACATGTCACAATGGTGGATGATGTAGTTACATTGTAACAAGCGGCAGAATGAGTTATACAATGTAGTAAGTTTCTGAAGGTGTGTTTGCGGGGCAGCTGCATACACTACATCTCCGTATTCAATAGCAGGCATAAGCATTTGTTGTACAATCTGCTTTCTTACCGTGAGGGCTCAGGCAGGATTTGTTTCTGTACATGGCACCTAGTTTTGGGTAAAGTTTAGATGAGAGTTTTTGATGTGGGGCCAAAGGATAGATTTGTGGTCAGCATGCCATTTGATTTTGTCCTGACACATAGATGGGGCATTTGCAATGTATGTAGTTTAGGTTCTATTCCAAATAGCATCGTAACAGTTTTGTCAGTATTTAGAAAAAGGTTGTTATCTGCAATCCACTTTTCTACACAGCCTCACAGAACAACCTCAAGATCTTTCCATTTACTAAGGGACAAAAAAAGGAGCTCTATTTTTAATAGCGTGTCCCTGTAATATTTAGTGCTAGGTTCATTGCAGTGATGCTGAAGCGAGCTCCGTACAATCGCAGTGTCTGATTTTCCTGCAAACCTTTCTAAAGGCTCAGAAGCAAAGCAGTGCTTACAGTTTATATGGGCCGTACAGAGCGCAATAATTGTTTTCTTAATGTTTTCATTTTTTTTAATGTAAGAATAATGAACGCAGCTCTGCTTGATATCATATTGCAGATACTTTAAGGTGCTGGGCTCGTGCCAAATGGTGTAATTCCCAATGAAAAAAAAGGAATGCGGAGGATAATTTTTGCTTCTTAACATATTTAATTAAGATATCTACAGTCGCTGCTTAAAATGTACTGTAAGCTCGCGAGCGTAGGTTCCCATCCCTGACCGTAAATTCAATATTTTTTGCTGTTTTTTTTTTAAATTTAATTTACTTACGTTGAGTGTTCAGCTTTAACTGTGGCTTCTATTCTCCGTTACTGTTTAATTACCTAGAATAAAGCAGGATAAACGTCATTTTATGCCATTTTTGTAATTCTATGATTAGTGACTTGAGCGCTAAATAGCCTCTAAAATGTGAATTAACATCTGCTGGCTGAGGGGCTTCCCCAGGGCAAGCCCAGGACGAAGGCGGTCGAGTTTTCTGGCAAGGGGGTATGACCGAACGGCACTGGGAGAGGAGGGTACACCCCCTTCGACCAGCAATCTGCCATACAGAGGCATGGGAAGGAGGAGAGAGGGGTGGGACTGGGGTGTGTCCTCAGACATGGTGCCTTATTTAAACCTCCTTCACAGAGGGGACAGTGTTCAATAGTTGTTCTCCTTGAGCTTCTTTTCAGCACTCTTTCCTATTATTGATTACATGTGTTTGACCATTTGGTTTGTGTATTGGCTATGATTGCTTGCGGCCTGGACCGACCTTTTGCCTGTTTGACCACAAACCTGCTCTTCAATTTGGCTTTACCGCCTGTACATCCATCCTACTACCCTCAGTCTAGCTGTAAGGTACTGCACCGTGGGCTCTAGCCCCCTCCCTATACACCAAACGTGACAGACACTGTACATCTAGTCAGTAGAGTGATTGGAGTTTGTAGAAAAAACCCATATTGGACTTGGTTTCTAGTTGCTATGTATCGTTCTCAAAACTCTGCCCATGGTTTCTCTGGCTAATGATTGTTCTTCTGGAACACAAAGTCCATGATTGACATTAAAAGTGTATCAATACCCTCCTTTTGATTACACTCCTTTTGACCCATGCATAGATTGTTCATAGTATCGGCTACATTGGTCAGTATTGATTCTAGTCTTGACTTTGACTTCTTATGGTTATCGGTTTTCTCTACTGGTTTGTCACTTGTGTGGTATGCAACGATGATTCTTACATTCCTTCAAATTATAATGGTTTTCATTCACAATACTAGGAGTCAACACACAGAGCCTAGGCCCAAAAACTCCCTAAAGCGTTTACCAGTCCAGTAACCACAGAGTAACTGGGTTGCACGCAAAGCCCCAAAAACGAGAGCAGAGAAAATAAATATAAAAAACACGCTGATGACATAAGTAATACAGAGAGACATAATATCTGTCAGATGTAATGTATACTTTCGTAACGTGGCCCGGGCACAATTTTAAAGCTGTTTTCTGTTTCTGACGTCAATTGTTGTCCATGAAGTCAGGTCAGTGTCATTCTGCAGCTTTATGTCCGTTACACGCTTGTAACGCTGGCTTTTAATTTTTACGATACTTTCACTTTCGGCGCGTAGTTATGCCTCTACTGTGTCAAGTTGCTGACGCACGCAATGGTTTCCTGGCACTGTATTGTGGTGTTACAACCTATACCTTTTAGCCTCAATCATCCATTTTGGTGTCGTCGCATCGTGACCTCTGCTAATCTTGTTTGGATTGCAATGGTTTCCTGATATCGTGACCCGGCTTGTCTTTCATTTATTCTGCTCTCTGGAATCCTGACCTTGGCTTGTATATTAGCTTTAAAACTGCAGGACGGAATAGTACATTCTGTGCGTCTGAAGCCTACCGCCTGTCCAAGACGGGCGAAATGATGTCAGTTTCAGGTGCCCCCTGCCGGAACAGGGGGAGCACCTGAAGGGGAGGTTGGGTCCTTTGGATCCCTCTATCTCCCCATCACCAGGGGGTAGAGGTTAATACCGGGCAACCCTGGAAAGGTTACAGTCTGGCCTTTCCAGCAATGCATTGCATTTACCTCTTAATTGTCACTAATCTGCGCCGAATCACAGCCTATTTACTTTGGGGGCTGCCATTTTGAATGGTAGCCCCTCCTCCGAATCCCCCCTCATCAACTGACTCATCATGCATGGCGAAATGATGTCAGTTAACCGGGCAACCCCTAGCTGCCCAGGGATTTCCTAAGAAAATCCTATGCTGGAGATAGTGGTGTTATTTGAACCCCCATATCTCCCGATTGGCAGCTAGAGGGTCATATGTGCAATCATTGAAAGGGCCAGAGCATGGCCTTTCCTATGATACCAAACATGTTAAAAGTAAAATTAAAATAATAATAATAAATTAATAAATACAAGACAATCTTGAACTCACCATTGGTGGAGCTTCCCAAGCTCGAGGTAGAACGCCTATGGATTTGTTATAGGGTCAAATCCAAGAAAACCACCACAGAAGCAGGGACTTGATCTTGAAAAGATTTAATAAAATATATTAAATCAAATTAAAAAGGCTGAACAGATATATTTTAATATATTTTAATAAATCTTTTCATTGTCAAGTTCCTGCTTCCGCGGTGGTTTTCTTGGATTTGACCCTATAACAAATTCATAGGCGTTCTAACTCGAGTTTGGGAAGCTCCACCAATGGTGAGTTCAAGATTGTCTCAAGATTGCTTCTAATTCTATAAACTGGATCTACACAAGGAGATTTTCTTTTCACCTTTTTTATATATCCACTGTCGCGGCGAGACATAATTCCAACAAGTTGTGGGTTACCTTGGAAGAGTCCCGAAAATCTACCCAGACGCGCTGATCCACTCAGTGCCAGTGATAGGGCTCTAGACTTGTGAGTGGAACTAATACACACTATATAGGATTAACAGTCTAATTGTGATTTACTGCCCCATTATATGTTTTTGTTTCTTTTTGTATATATACCCATTTGAATTATGTTATTTATGGGAGTCATCCGAACCCTGAGGGTGATTTTGATTCACGCTGACCAGATACGTATACATCTCTGTTTTTTTGGTTTAGGGGAACCACTAATCATTTTGCCAAGCTTTGGGGTTCCAGTGGTGGTACATGTTGTGGGCGCTTACCATCTCTTTTTTCCATCATAAAATATGACTAAATCTAAACCGCAATTTAGTCAACGGACTATGACTAAAACTAAGTTCAAATTTTGCCCTCTCTCACATTTTCATCTAGTTTTTATAAGTTGATGGAAATGTCAATAGATTTTTATCAATATTTTAGTCGTTGACTATAAGGACTAAAATGCCATTTAGGTTAGTCTTAAAGTGTTGTGAATAAACCAAAATTAAAATGAATTCCTTAATTTAGTCATATTTTAGTCAGCTAAATCTAAACCGCAATTTAGTCAACGGACTATGACTAAAACTAAATTAAAATTTTGCCCTCTCTCACATTTTCGTCTAGTTTTTATAAGTTGATGGAAATGTCAATAGATTTTCAACATTTCCTTCAACGTTTTATTTTAATGTTAATAGATATTTTACATACAGGGTTATTCAGAGAAAGGTGAAAAACAGGAGAATGACTGGAGAAGTAAAAATTGTAGGTCATAATAGCCAAACCAGAAAAATTCTCTCATTTATCTCACTTTCCAAATCGGCTGTTTGGTCTACATTGTTCTCTTCTCCTGCCAGTTCTCCTGGTTTTTCACCTTTCTCTGAATAATCCTGATAGTTATAGTCTAACGTTAATAGAGTTTTGTCATAGTTTTGGTCGGTGTCTAAAAGGATTCAAATGTCATTTAGCTTTAGTCCTAAAGGTCTATGACTAAAACTAAATTAAACTTAGCCCCTCCTAACATTTTCATCTAGTTTTTATTAGTTTGAGATTTCTCTCGTTTTCAGGTATGTCCTGGGTGGCGAGTATGTACCGTTAGGTGTCTTGCCCAAGTACACTTACTGGAGAGGTGCTCTTGCCGGGATCGAACCCATGTCTCCACAGGCTCTCTCCACGCAGAGCAGTGATGTTACCTCTACTCCACCCAGCCGGTGTCAATAGATTTTCCTCATGGTTTTAGTCCAACGACAATATATTTTCGTCAACGTTTTAGTTGTCAAATACAGTGTCACGTATATGATCCTCGTACGTGGCAAGTCTATCCTTTCCCTCCGATCCTTAGAATTGGTCGGTATGCAACTGTACCCAATGCAAGTATAAAGTACAGAATACACAGATACAGATAGGATGTCAAACGAAGTCAGGGGTCAATATACCAGAGAATATGTCAGCCGTTTGCCAAGGCTCAATATGTCAGTGAGTATCAGCCAGAGAATATACAAAATATGCAGCACTGAGAGGAATGAGAAACCACATCGGGGCAATGAGAGTATGTGGTCAGTGCACCAGGCTCCGCCCCCACATCCCACGTGATTGCCGCGGTTCCCCTCTTCACTCATCATCCGGCCAGTGAGCAGCAAGGACGATGCTGGTGGGCACCGGTGGACACCAGCACGATACCGTGACATACAGCGACTGAAATGCCATTTAGTTTTAGACATAAAGGACTACGACTAAAACTAAATTAAAATTGAGTCCTTCCAAACATTTTCATCTAGTTTTTTTATTAGTTGATGAAAATGTCAAAATACTAAAAAGACTAAAATGCCATCTAGTTTTAGTCATGAAGGACTATGACAAAAACGGAATTAGAATTAAAGGGTTATTCAAAGAGATCCGAATGGCTGCCGAAAGGGAACCGAACGCTGAAAATCAGCGTTCGGTTACCTTTCTTGGCCATTCGGCTATCCAGAGAGCAGGCAATTCGCCAAATCCTGGCGAATTGCCTGCACATATGGTGCCTGTTCGGTGCCTGTTCGAGGGCAGTGAATCCCCATAGAGAAGCAATGCTTCGTCTATTCAGAGAACACAAACCAGCAGTGAAAAGTTGCCAAATTGCCCTGCCATTCGGTGGTTTTATGCAGCAGATTTATTCAGGCGAATCCCATAGGCTTCAATGTTAAAAATATTCCCGTTTTAATTCAATATCTAATAAACCGTTCATTATAATATTCTGCAGTAAAGAGTCTCTTTATTTATAGATTTTTAGGATCTTTTAAGCATTTTTCTGATTTTATTTTTTTTTAAAATCTGATTTTTTTTCATTTTTTTTTAACTTTACTTATTTTTTCTGTAACAGCCCTTTTTATTATCATTCCTTGGACCTCATGTGTAAATTTCAGACATTTTCGCTCAGTAGTTTCTTTGCAAACAGCGTTTCACTTTTCAAACATTCAAGCGAACTGTTTTTTTAATTTATTCACTCCATTTGTCTGCGTCGTCGGGTTTTTTGGTTCATGTAGGACCACATTAGGACACATAGGACCACCATGGAAAATACTGGTACAAAAAAATGTGACTTAAAAAAATAAATAAAAAATAAATAAAACAAAAACAGAAATCCACAAAAATGCATAAAATGTACAAGGCCACAGAAACAGTAGGTTATCAACGTCTTTATATACGATACCCGCCGAATTGCATTTGCATACGCCAAAGGTTTCCTTATTGCATGCCATTTAACAGCAAAAAATAATAAATACACTGGTATGTATATGAATTGTAAAATAAATAATGGAGAATTATGCAAAGTTTATGTAAGGGGAGGAGGACTGGTATAAAACCATAGAGCTCCAGGCTAAATGGAATGAGAAAGATAAATAGTGAAACGCAATATCAATCTACAGCAAACATAACTAGTGAAACGAACAATCGAAAAATGTAAATGAAATGGAAGGTAATTAGAAGAGATGGGAAAACTTGATTTGTTTTAAAAAAATACACCACTTTTAAACCTGTTTTTGCTTGTTGCCAATTTTTTACTATGGCTCTATTTCTAAACGAGCAACGATCGTTAAAGAAAAATTGTAATAATAAAAGAAATTGGATGACAGATTGTGTTTTACCTGAACCGATTGCGTTGACAGGAATGGTGTGGGGTTAACATCTGTATTTGGCCACAGTCCAAGGTCACTGTTCCTAAAGCTCAATTAACAAAATCTGATTGACTATGTGGTCGTACATATTAAAAAAAGTCAACTTACACAATGAGTAAAAATGGTCCTATTCAAAGTTGTAGTGGACATGTCTGGCCATAGCAAGTACGTCTTTATTATGGTGTCAACCTGCAAATGACGTTGGATCGTTTACCAAAATTATTCTTTGACTTAATGTAGATACTCGAGTATACCGCTAGATTTTGGTGACAAAAATTTACCTTAAAATTGGAGGGGGTCGCGTTATATTCGAGACCTCTGCACCTTGTGTAAAAAAAAACACCTTGCTCTGGATCCCAAGTATCCCGGAAGTTCCGGTAGTCTTGCTGAAGTGAATACGGGGTTCCCTGATGCTTGCAAACACGTCAGGAACTCCCAGATTCGAGAGATTTGGGATCCATCACGGCCAGAGGGCACGCTCGGTTTAAGCCAATCGTTCACCTCGCTCGCCTCCGCCGGCCATCTAATCGCTAGTAAAAAAGACGTGTGGCCAGCGGCTTCATACATAGTAACATCTGCAATCATTCTAGAGCAGAGCACCCTGACCTGAGGGGGAGCCTGACTGTGTTAAGAGAACCTGGAAGGATTTTAATTGTTTACCGGCAAAGTAAAATTTTGTTCCTCGCGTTATATTCGAGTCTTGAGTATTCTCTCATTTTCATAATAAATCCCTATCCATCGCGTTATATTTGGGTCGCGCTATACTCGAGTATCTACGGTACTTGTTGTTGGCTGTAAGGAACGCAGTCTGGCCATGTATGCCATTGCCTCTTCTCATAAGCTTGTTTTTGCTCTGCAAGAGCCAAGGTAAGTAGACACCTCACTCAAGGTATCTAAGGAGGTATCAGCGTTACCCTCCTGACGAGACCTAACAAGGCCAAAACAATCTTCGGGTGTGGCTGTATCTCTCGTGTAGAAGAGACTTCCTTGGCATTCAATTCTGGACTCCCCTTTTCATCGATGGCAGACTGATTTACATACGGTAACACCTTCTCCGTAATGGTACCACCAACCTAAAACCTAATGAATCCTTAGCAGGGACCCACCGTAGGGCAGGCCACTAACGCGACTGCCAATTCTCAGTGTTCTCATCAACTTGTTTATGCTGTTTATGAACCTAGACTGGAACCAACCTCCAAATATTATTTTCCAACTTGGCCCTACATAACACTAGAATTCGATTTTTAAAACATGGGGGGGGGTGACCTTCCAAAAGTCATCAAGCATCCAGGGTGTCCCTGATGGCTTAGATCCCCTAAAACTCTTTCAGAGAAGATGGTTCCTCCCTAACAAAAGTGAGAAAGACCCTGAGATTTGCTAAACTTTCCTTCACAGTGTATTACCAGGAACGTATAATTAGATGTCAGCTAGATATCGGCGTCATTTACTTATAGAAATTCACACCTGCGTCACGTGCCGTATGCCACTCATAGACCTCTAGGCGTAACAAAAACTACGCCAACCAATGATCCTGCCCCTACTGATATTTAAGACCAGCGTACCATTTCATCCATGCCGTGTCTAGGTTTATATTGAACCGGGAGTGCATTCCATTTTATTTTTTTGCTTTTCCAATCTACCGACCTTGACTGATTTCCCATTCTGTCTGATCTCTGTTATCCTGATTTCAGGCTTGTGTGACTACCTCCTTCGGCATCCTGCTTTTTGGCTTGTAGTACTGCCCACTCTGGTACTTTGACCTCCAGGGTGTCTGACTTGGCTCTAAAGTTCACGTGTATTTGTCACGGATTTGTATCATGCTGGTACCGGCTTTGCATGGTGCAAGCCGGGTGCCACCATGGCACCAAAGAGATGAAAGGAACTCGATCTTAATAGATGGTCCTCTAGAGTCCATGACTTGAGAGAGGACCATTCGTCTAATCCCTGGAAAATCCGCATACAGTTACACACATTTTAAAGAAATGATTAATATAATTTGCCTTTTTGTCCAGAACGCCCCAACATTTCATAAGGGGTTATTCAGAGAGAGCCGATCTGGCTCCAAAATGTCACCGAAAAGGGAATTTTAGCGAATTGCCAGCAAGTACGGTGCCTGTTCGACAGCAGTGAAATCCCCCATAGAGAAGCAATGGTTAATCTATTCAGAGACACTGAACAGCAGAGAAAAGTTGCCGAAGTGCCCTGCTGTTCGGTGGTTTCATTCGGCAGGTTTATTCAGGCGAATCCCATAGGCTTCAATGTTAAAAATATTCCCGGTTTTATCTATTATCCATTAAATCGTTTATTATTTTAATCTGCAGCAAAAAGTCTCTTTATTTATTGATTATTTTAGGATCTTTTAGGCATTTTTCAGGATTTTTTTGGCAAAATTTTTTTCTGTCTTCCTTTAAATCGTTTTTTCATTTTTCTGTAACAGACCTTTTTATTATCATTCATTGGATCTTATATGTAAATTCCAGATATTTTCATTCAGTAGTTTTTCTGCAAACAGCGTTTCAATTGTGAGACTTTCAAGCGTATTGTTTTTTTTTTTTTTTTACCCCGTTTGTCAGCTTGTTGGCTTTTTCCGGCGGCTGGTCTGTGCTGTGATCGGTGGCTCGGCAGATTTTTCCAGCGTGTTCGGCGTGTTTTTGGCTGCGGTTTCGGTAGCTTTTCGGTTGGTTTTCGGCAGTCTTGCGGCAGGTTTTACCTGCACTCTGGTAGGCTTGTGCACCGATTTTTTTTTCGGTTCGAATCGATTCGATTTTTCGGATGTTTAAACTTTTCGATTTGGCTCGTTTCGACCGATTTCTGTTTCGATTCGGTTCGGCTCGACTCGTTTTTTCGTGTACATTTTTTTTTCAGAATATCGACCGTTTTTCGTATTTTCGTGTCACTTAGCTCGTTTTTTGTATCGACTTTTCGTGATTTCGGAACTTTTCGTTTTTCGGAATTGTACATGTTTTCGGAATATCGACCATTTTTCGTATTTTCGTGTCACTTTGCTCGTTTTTTGTATCGACTTTTCGTGATTTCGGAAATTTTCGTTTTTTCGGAACGTCTGTTCTCCTCGTTTCAAAGCAATAAATTTCGATTTGACACATTTCAAGTCCATTCGAAAATTCCGAAAATATTTCGTTTCGGCTCGGAAAACTTTTCGGATCTGCCATTTTCGGATCTAAAATTTTTTCGGAAAATCGTCCGTATCCGAAAACACGAATCGGGAAATTTCGTGAACATTCCGAAATTCCGAAACCCGAAACGCACATCCCTACACTCTGGGGACCTTGCAGTGAATGCTGAATTCACCGCAGGGTGGGAAACTTTGATTTCCCCGAAGTGCAGGGAAGTGCAGGGAACGAGAAAGCACCAAAATGTTGGTGACATTTCGGTGCTCTCTTAATAACCCCATAGTTTATTTTTTCATACATCTTCCTTTGATAAGTATTTTTTACAAAAAAAATAATATTGTGAAGAATGTGTTGTTAGCATCACGTTTATCACATGATATCCTTCCGGCCTGCATATCTTCATGACATTTGGAGACCACTGGAGCAGTAAATTCCAAAATTGACAAATTAGAATAAAAGCTTCAGAGGACTATTCACTAATGTCCGAATTTGCCACCGAATTGCACCATATCTGCAATTTCATGGCAATTCGTCTATTCATTAACCTGTATTTTTGCCAAATACCGTCTAATTGACAGCGAACTAAGGTGCCTTTTGCTGAAATTCTGTGTGACTCGGCAGTGTTTTGCGGCACCAAAATTGGCCCATAGAGAACGAATCATTCGTCTGTTCACAAATAGCAGAAATTCACCCCGATTTCAGCGAAATAACCTGATTTTGGTGATTTCAATTCAACAGGTTTAAACAGGTGAATCTTATAGGTTTCACTGTAATAAATGTAATAACTTTTCTAATATAATTATTTTTAAAAGACCATTTATTGGGCTCCATTACATTCTGCGCGCAAATGTTAACGCGTGCGCAAAAACGCATTAACGCGAGGGGCAAAACCTCGTATTACAACGTCCACGCAAAAAATGCGTGTTAACGTCTACCACTAGTGAACCTGCGCGAACCCTTTGCGAGCGTAATATACTGCGCGCGTCCTATGCTTAACATTGCGAGCGCAAATGCGTTTGTGCGCTGGTACGTGGATTGTATTACAATCTTCGCGCAAAATTTAACACACAGCGTTTGCGCACATAATTCTAACGTCTTTTAAAAGCTGGTGTTAACGGCAAATCTGAACGTCCTGACCGAAACCAAATAAACCAGCACAAAAAAAAATACGCAGCAAAGTATAGTTACACATTCTACACATACCCAAACAATAAAATATAGAAGTCGTGCGTGTTTTTTTTCATTGCTGCAGCATATATGCTCAGATTGACTTTGACAGGCGCAAAAACTTAACGGGAGACAATTGTGGTTCTTAATTCTGATTGGCTGAATCACGTGAAAAAAACAGTCTGCACGCCGATTTCTGCGCAACGTTAATGCAAGCACATTTCTGCTCGTGTTATTTTTCTACGGATGAAAAAATACGCTCGGATTATAATACCAGCATTAATTTACGCGCGTTAACACATAACGCTTGGCGCACAAATTAATGAGCGTTTTTGCGCGAAGAATATAATAGAGCCCATTATTTTTATTTTTTAAAAGACCTTTTTTATTAATTAGATACATTTTTATTTGTCTTTACCTTCCTATTAGGAGAATAGGAAATAACACATATTTTTTCGCCAAGACCAATTCGCCACTTTTCTGCTTTT
The DNA here is from genome assembly GCA_009667805.1 of Leptobrachium leishanense. Lineage (NCBI taxonomy): Eukaryota > Metazoa > Chordata > Amphibia > Anura > Megophryidae > Leptobrachium > Leptobrachium leishanense. The sequence continues at coordinate 43,228,727 of CM019063.1, forward strand.
TTCTGCGTTTATTGCCAATGTTCAATAACTACTTCGGTGAAGCCATTTTCGGTGCAATACGGTTACCATTCAATGAATAGTGAATGCATCGTATTTTCGCCGAATTGGGGCGAAATGCGCAGAAATTAAAATTGCTGAAATTGTACTCGATTTCAGTCTTAGTGGAAAAACCTCTAAATTAAAAATGAAAAATCACCCCAAAACCCGAAGGATCGATCCAAGAAAAACCAACGACCCACCGAACAGACAACTGAACGGCTGCCGGAAAAAGCCAGAAGGAGCCGGCAAACAAAAGTAAAAAAAAAAACGCAACTTTTAAAAGGCGTTTTCAAAAAAAATTCAAGAAAATACCTGGATTTAATATAATTAAAATATAAGGTTCTATGAATAATAATATAAAAGTTTGTTTCTAGAAAAAAAACACCATTAAAAAATAATAATAAAATTAAAATTCAGATAAAAAAAACATGAAAAATACCTAAAAAATCCTAAGGCATAAATAAATAAAGAGACGTTCTGCTGCAAGTTAAAAGAATATATGGTTGAATAAATACTTAATAAAAACAGAGAATATTTTTTACATTGAATTCCATGGGATTCACCTGATTAAACCTACTGACTGAGACACCGAAAATCAGGGCAATTCACTGACATTTCGGTGCGGTTTGGTGTTCTCTGAATAGTTTAACCAATAATTCTCTATGCGGATTTCACTGCAGCCAAAGGTCACCATATTTCAATGGCAATTCGCCAATATTTGGCGAATCACCAGCTTCTTGAATAGCCGAATGGCCACGAAATTGCACCGTATGGGAAAATTCACAGTTCGGTGCAATTTTGTGGCCAATTCGGTGCTCTTTGAAAAACCCCTGTATATGTGTCACCTGGTGCATCCATTGTGTGATATTTTCCTCTATATGTGTCACCTGGTGCATCCATTGTGTGATATTTTCCTCTATTTGTGTCACTGGGTGCATCCATTGTGTGATATTTTCCTCTATATGTGTCACTGGGTGCATCCATTGTGTGATATTTTCCTCTATGTGTCACGGGGTGCATCCATTGTGTGATATTTTCCTCGATATGTGTCACTGGGTGCATCCATTTGTGTGATATTTTCCCTCTATATATATCACTGGGTGCATCCATTGTGCGATATTTTCCTCTATATGTGTCACTGGGTGCATCCATTGTGTGATATTTTCCTCTATATGTGTCACTGGGTGCATCCATTGTGTGATATTTTCCTCTATATGTGTCACTGGTGCATCCATTGTGTGATATTTTCCTCTATATGTGTCACTGGGTGCATCTATTGTGTGATATTTTCCTCTATATGTGTCACTGGGTGCATCCATTGTGTGATATTTTCCTCTATGTGTCACGGGGTGCATCCATTGTGTGATATTTTCCTCTATATGTGTCACTGGGTGCATCCATTGTGTGATATTTTCCTCTATATATATCACTGGGTGCATCCATTGTGCGATATTTTCCTCTATATGTGTCACTGGGTGCATCCATTGTGTGATATTTTCCTCTATATGTGTCACTGGGTGCATCCATTGTGTGATATTTTCCTCTATATGTGTCACTGGGTGCATCCATTGTGTGATATTTTGTGTTGTAAACTGCCCCCTCCAGTATCTTTCCATCACTTGCTCCTCACTGTGTGGCTTTGGCCATAGAATGGAGTGAATGGGTCAGTCACCGACTCACATCATTGTATTGTGTGGGATGTATTCAAAGGACATCACCAGGGGGTAGATTAGAAGTCTTTTAAACTGCCTGTCTTATCTCATTCAGCTGCCAGCTCTTATCGCAGGTGGCTTGGATCACAAAACACCTCCTGCTGCCTTATCTAATCTTTATAAAGTTAAACCACAGCCACAAAGTAAAAATTTTGCACAGCGTTTGGTGAATGTGGCATCATGGGAAAAATCCACAAAATGGAAACAGGAGATAAAAAAACGAACTTTATTTTTCATTTTTACATGCAATTACTTCAGACAAAGAAAAAAAACAGCATCGTGTGCTTTATATTGTGTTTTATAACGTGTATTTCTCTGTAATGCACAAGTTATCTAGTTACAACTTATGTAAGTGGTACTGTCCCTTTAAGAAAAATCAGTGAATACATAGAAATGGTGGTAGACTCCGAGCTATGTCTCGGCATTTTTAAAAAACCCAGATTGATTCACTAGCTGTCTCGCAGAGTGTCTAGTGCAAAATACAGTCGGAATATTAAGAACTCAAATGGATCTGTGTAGAGGCTTGGGGGCATACGGTTATTGAGTCATACTGGTGCTCAACCACCTTGACTTATAAAACCTTATAAACAGCTTTTAAGAAGTAAAAATATTACTGGTAAACACAGAAGAAGCTCACCTTGATTTATCACCCTAACGGCGCAAATGGCCAGATAATGACTAATGAGGCGGGACAACCTCTAAATGTATCTCTGGAAATCCATTTGGTGGTAATAGATTTGTATCTTTGTAAGCAGACTCCACGTCTTCGTATGATCACATCTTGCGTGGGTGAGGGACGTGGAGTTAAAGGAGCGTATATATTTCAGACTTGTAATGTATTTGTAAAAAAAATGGATCTGTGGTTTGTGTTTGGAGAGCTTGACAGCCTTATTAAGAAAAATATTTTCTACGGACAAGCACAAAAATAGTTTATTATTCCTCTCCGTGCGACAATGGGATTCCCGTCAGCATCGTGTGTGTGTTCTAGTACTTTATTCGCTCAACCTCTGTCAACAGTGACCAAAAGGCAGAGGGGTGACTTAAAGAAGCGTATTTCTAGGAATTTGGTTACACAAGACCAAGGATTTCACGACTTGATTACGGCAACTCGCTCCTTATTAATAGTCACAAAATTGCACCGTACGGGGAAATTCATTGTCCGGCTGTCTTTCAATAACCCTGTTACCCTATACAGGGTATTCTACACTGAGTGGCCAGATTATTATGACCACCCCATCAGTACTTGGTTGGGCCACCTTTTGCCTTCAATACTGTGGCGATTCTTCTTGGCATTGACTCCACGAGATGTTGAAAGGTGATGCAAGGAATCTGACACCATGCCTGATGAATAGCACTGTCCAGTTCTGTGAGATTTGATGGTTGTGGAACCAGCTGCCTGATGGCTCTTTCAGCTTCGTCCCACGAATGCTCAATTGGATTGAGATCTGGTGATTGTGGGGGCCACCTAAGCAAGGGAAATTCTCCCTCATGATCTTGAAACCACTCCTGCACAATACGAGCACCGTGGCATGAGGGCGCATTGTCTTGTTGGAAGAAGCCATCTCCATTGGGATACACCATCAACATGATAGGATGAACTTGATCAGCAACGATGCTTTGGTATGTTGTGCTATTCAGACGTTGTTCCACACGAATTAAAGTGCCCCAAACCATAACACTGCCCCCACCAGCTTGAAGGGTTGTACTCATGCATGAGGGGTGCTGCTTTCATGCTGTTTCCGCCAAATTCTCACTCTGCCATCTGCATGATGCAACTGGAAACGGGATTCATCCGACCACATGACTATTTTCCAATTCCCGACTGTCCAATCCTTGTGTTCCTGTGCGAATTGGAGAGGTTTTATCTTGTTAACTGCAGACAGCAAAGTTGTTGGAACAGGGCTTCTGCTTCCATATCCCATATGATGCAGTGTCTGGTCGGCGAACAGTGCGTTCAGAGATCATTTGAGTGGATCCCTGGTTAAGATCGGCAGTAATTTGATTCACTATTGCTCTTCTGTTGTCTTGTACAAGTCTTGCCACTCTCCGTTCTGCCCTAACATTGACTAGTCGCTGACGGCCACAATTCACACGTTCAGACCCTGATTTTTCGGCTCACAGTCCAGTCTTTAAACATTGTAACAACAGCTGCTCTTGAACAGTTAACGAATTCTGCTGTTTTGCTGATACTCGCTCCATGGCTCCGAGCGCCAACAATCAAGCCACATTCAAAAGCTGTTAATCGTGTTGTTTTCCTTATTGTCCTCCTCACATCTCACCACGTGCCCGCTCGACCCCATTCCCTCACATCTAATTCCTCCCCTCTCCTCCTCCCTCACCCCTGCTCTCACACACATCTTCAACCTATCTCTCTCCACTGGCTCTTTTCCATCCGCCTTCAAACACGCGCTAGTTACCCCTTTACTAAAGAAACCATCCCTAGATCCCAACTCTCCATCCAACTACCGCCCTGTATCCCTGCTTCCCTTCACATCAAAGCTCTTAGAAAAACTAACCGCCTCTCCCTCTTCCTGTCCTCCAATTCCCTACTTGACCCCCTGCAATCTGGCTTCCGTCCCCTACACTCAACTGAAACTGCCCTCACCAAAGTCACCAACGACCTCCTAACTGCTAAAAAACACGGCCACTATTCTATTCTCATCCTGCTTGACCTCTCGGCTGCTTTTGACACTGTTGACCACCCCCTCCTTCTACAGACCCTCAACTCTCTGGGTCTCGGTGACACTGCACTTGCTTGGGTTGACTCCTATTTATCCAACAGGTCCTTCTGTGTGTCCTTTGCTGGTAACTCCTCCTCCTCATTAGCTCTATCTGTTGGCGTACCTCAAGGCTCTGTCCTTGGTCCTCTGCTCTTTTCCATCTACACCTCCTCCCTGGGCAAAATCATCAACAGCTTTGGCTTTAATTACCACCTCTACGCTGATGACACTCAGATCTACCTCTCTACCCCTGATCTCTCTCCCCCTGTCCTCTCAAAAGTCAGTGACTGTTTATCTGGCATCTCCTCCTGGATGGCCTCCCACCACCTAAAGATCAACATGTCAAAGACTGAACTCCTACTTATTTCTCCCTCCAATGCCTCCCCACCTCCTGACTTCTCTATCACGGTGGAGGGTATCACCATCTCCCCATCAAACCAAGTTCGCTGCCTTGGAGTTACACTTGACTCTGCTCTTTCCTTCATCCCCCACATCAAGTCTCTTTCCTCCTCCTGCCGATACCAACTGCGTAATATTTCCAGAATTCGGCCATTTCTTACCGCTGTCACCACAAAACAACTCATACAAGCCTAATACATACTCGACTATTGCAATAATCTCTTATCTGGCCTCCCTCTGTCCCGCCTCTCCCCCCTACAATCCATCCTGAACGCCTCCGCCAGGCTAATTCACCTCACCCGCCGCTCTGTCTCTGCCGCTCCCCTCTGCGAGTCCCTTCACTGGCTCCCCATCCACTGCAGAATTAAGTTCAAAATCCTTATCCTTACCTACAAAACCCTCACTAACTCAGCGCCCCACTACCTGTCCTCACTAATCACCAAATACACCCCAGCCCGCTCCCTAAGGTCAAACAGTGACCTGCGCCTAGCTTCTCCCCGCATCACCTCTCCCATGATAGACTGCAGGATTTCTCACGCGCAGCCCCCACTCTCTGGAACGCTCTCCCTCGTATTGTCAGACTTTCCCCTAACTTCTCTTCCTTCAAACGCTCCCTTAAAACATTCCTATTTAGGGAAGCCTACCACCCAACTCACTGACACAACCATCAATCACTCTCACCTTACAGTCCTCTCCTCCTGTTTCCAACCCCAACCCTCCCAGATTGTGAGTTCCTATGGGAATAGGGCCCTCATCTCCTCCTGTACTGTTTGTCAAATGTTGTTCAATGTATTGTAACCCTGTCTATACTGTGCTTATTGTACAGCGCTGCGGAATATGCTGGCGCTTTATAAATAAAGAATAATAATAATAATAATAAAATAATAATATCTTCAGAAAAAAAATCAATTCTACTGTCGTGGTAAACAACCTGCTTCCCTATTTATAATGGTCTGGCCCTCTACCAACTTCAGCGCAAAATTATAGCTAATTTGCCTAAAAAAGTCAGGTGGTCATAATAATCTGGCCACTCAGTGTATAAGAATGTCACCAGCTTGAAGATACGGATACAAATGATGCGTATAAAAAAATCATTAATTTAAAAATGTTCCTTCATCCATTTATGAGCTTTTAAAAAAGTATTATTTGATGCCAATAAACAATGCAGTAGCATTGTTTCTCTGGTGCAACGTTGCACTGTACTTGCACCTTTTGACACCAGTATAGGGGAAAGAAGTTAAAGATCAATATTACAGTTATAGAGTTAAGATCAATATTACAGTTAATATTTTTGCTTCTTTCAGTGTTAGGGTTAGAATTAGATTAGTGTTAAAACATAGGGCTAGTGTTTGGACTTGTATGAAGGTTAGGGTTACTCTGTTGGTTAGGGATAGGGTTATCCTGTTGGTTAGGGTTAGAGGTTACCCTGTTGGTTAGGGGTTACCCTGTTGGTTATGAATACCCTGTTGTTAGGGTTAGAGGTTACCCTATTGGTTAGGGGTTATCCTGTTGGGTAGGGTTTACCCTTTTTGGTAGGGTTTACCCTGTTGGTTAGGGTTAGGGGTTACCCTGTTGGTTATGGCTATGGGTTACCATTCTGGTTAGGGTTAGAGGTTACCCTGTTGATTAGGGGTTAATCTGGTGGGGAAGGTTTACCCTGCTGGTTTGGGGGTTACCCTGTTGGGTAGGGTTTGCCCTGTTGGTTAGGGGTCACCCTGTTGGGTAGGGTTTACCCTGTTGGTTAGGGATTACCCTGTTGATTAGGGTCAGGGGTTTCTCTTCCTGTAGGGTTTGCCCTGTTGGTTAGGGTTAGGGGTTACCCTATTGGGTAGGCTTTACCCTGTTGGGTAGGGTTTACCCAGTTGATTAGGGTTAGGGGGTTACCCTGTTGGGTGGGGGTTACCCTGTTGGGTAGGGTTCGCCCTGTTGGTTAGAGTTAGGGGTCACCCTGTTGGGTAGGGTTTACCCTGTTGGTTAGGGTTAGGGGTTACCTTGTTGGGTAGGGTTTACCCTGTTGTTAGGGTTTACCCAGTTGATTAGGGTTAGGGGTTACCCTGTTGGGTTGGGTTTACTCTGTTGTTTAAGGGTTTACCCTGTTGGTTTGGGTTAGGGTTTACCCTGTTGGCTAGGGTTTACCCTGTTGGTTAGGGATTACCCTGTTGATTAGGGTCAGGGATTTCTCTGTTGGGGAGGGTTTACCCTGTTGGTTAGGGATTACCCTGTTGATTAGGGTCAGGGGTTTCTCTGTTGGGGAGGGTTTACCCTGTTGGTTAGGGATTACCCTGTTGATTAGGGTCAGGGGTTTCTCTGTTGGGTAGGGTTTACCCTGTTGGTTAGGGATTAACCTGTTGATTAGGGTCAGGGGTTACCCTGTTGGGTAGGGTTTACCCTGTTGGTTAGGGTTATGGGTTACCCTGTTGGTTAGTTTTAAGGTTAAACTAACCATCACAATTTGCTTGATTTTCACGAAACAGGTTCTGCTCCTTCTTTTTCTTCTCTAAAAGAAGAAACTGCTCATTTGCTCAATCAGTAATATCCATCGACAGGGTATTTGAAACGTTGATATATGCTACTGCCCTAAAATATTATAAATTTATTTAACGGATTTCAAGAGGAGGAATAACATAAAACCTTTAAAATATTATAAAGCCTACACGCAAAAGCATGAGAAAATACATGAATGAAAAACATTTCCATATTTCCTCTAGTTTTTCTTGTCGGTTGCTCACCACCAGCCAACTCCAGGTATTTTAGTTATTTATGTAATTTTTATATATTTTAATAAGCAAAAAGTCTATAAAGTTAAAAAAAATCCCCAACCTTGCTAAGTGAGTTAGACTTACAAAAAAAACTGAAGTTTTTTTTCCGGAAATAGTTGTACATTTGTATTAACTTTTTTTTTTAAAGGTTTAATAATATTATCATTTACCCTGCTATATTTGCTTTAATTAATATTGTCCTTACTAATCATCTCAGGTAATCAGCAGAACATCTTAATTTAATTATCCCAATAATACGCCTCTGTGAGAGTTGTAAATGGTTTTGTAAATTGAAAATTAGAGAATTAAATTACACAGAGAATATGTTGATATATACTGTCAGATGCCTAGTTTTGCATATTTTAATGAAAGTATTACTGTTCCTATCTGATATATAATGCTTGATGATTCCTTAAACGCTTGCTCGCTTGTATGAGAACTTATACACACAGTGAAAGGCGTCCCTAGAGTTTGTGATTCCAAAGGCGAGGACTTTTAATGCAGAAAATGCAGAAATTACCCTAATAAATGTTAATTAATGAAGGTTCCTCATGCATTCTTGGCAGATTTGAGTTTGTGACCATGTGTATATGTGAGGCATGTCAGTAAGTATCTGAATAGTATTTGCAAACTAACAGTCCACATAAATTTCATTGTGCGTGGCCGCTGTATGAGTGAGGCCTGGGGCGACTGCCTATTTTGCCTAGTAAGGCCCCATTCACACTAAGCGATTTATCGTGTTGTTTTTGCCGTGATATCGCACATATTTCTGTGCGATATCGCTCTATGTAACTTCTCCAATGTATTTCAATGGAGCTGTTCACATCTTACAGCTCAATTTCACCTGTAGCTCGTCACTGTAGCATGTCGCTCGTACATGACCCTTTATTTCGTGCAATTTCCTGTTATTTTCATCAATGGTGTAATTTTTTTCTTTTGAGAAAGTATTTTACCAGGAAGGATACATTGAGATTTCTCTCGTTTTCAAGTATGTCCTGGGTGGCAAGTGTGTACCGTTGGTGTATTGCCCAAGGACACTTACTGGAGAGAGGCTCTTGCCAGGATCGAACCTGTGTCTCCACAGTCTCTCTCCACAGTTATAGAGCAGTGATGTTACCTCTACTCCACCCAACATTTATCACAGTACAATGAGAAGCAGGAAACAGGAACAGAGACAGAGCGGCGGGTGAGGTGTATGAGCCTGACAGAGGCATTCAGAATGGATTGTAGGGGGGAGAGGCGAGAGAGAGGGAGACCAGCTAGAAGATTATTACAGTAGTCAAGTCGGGAGATTACAAGGGCGTGGGTGAGTTGTGTGGTGGGTAGAGGAGAGAGTTGAAAGTGGATCAGAGTCGTTTAGAGAGTCATTTATTTCTACAAGCAGGGCTGGTGCATCCATTAGACTAACTAAGCTGTTGCCTAGGTGCCACTAGGAGCGGGGGTGCCGTTATGAGCTATTGTAACTGCAGGGCTCTATGGGAGAGGTTATGTCTGTTTTGCACTGCCCCAGAGATGCGGTAACTCTCTCCTGCCTTTAGCCAAGGACAGCTGAAAGCTGAGAGCTCTCTAACTGCATGCGCCCTGTGACGGCACAGCCATCACTTAGAGTGTTTTGTATATTAAACTGTCTGAACTGTGTAACTTGAACTGTGTAAAGACTGTGACATCCCACACCATGCTGACCGCAAGGCCCCCTTTGCACCCAGAACTCTGGACTGGGACTCTTCTGCCGGCGCACTGAGTTGGGGCTTAGCCATAGCCTCCTGGAGCTTTTGGGCAGCCAGAGACTCGGTGGAACCCTGCCGTCTATCTAGGCATTCACGTCAGCAACTGAAGACCCACCTGGCCTGGGTTGATTACTAAGGGGGAGCCCCGATGGGATCACCCACAAACAGCCATCTATCCTCACTGAGGAGTAGAACTGCACCCGTGGGCTGTGACTGGGGGTCAGCAACACCAGAATGGGCTCTGGCTGGTGTCTTGAGTGACTGGGTGGGTCGGAAGCTAATTCACACTTTTCCTCAAGTGTCTCCGGAGCAAGGAAGATTCCAGAGAGGGATCTACTCGGTTGGAGTAGTGGGATCTGTCACACACCCTCTGTCTGCGAGCTCACTCCACTATCTCTCAGCGCACAAGATTGCTTTTCCCTGGTCGAGACCCCACAAGAGCATGAGATGTATTAAGGGAGCAGAGACCATATTTGTTGGGGAACACTGGGGAGTGGAGGGCGGCATAATGTTTTCATGCCTACGGTGGAAGAAATCATTGCACCGGACCTGTCTACAAGGGTAACCTGGGTACAGAGTGGTGCCAGCTGCCCCTATCATGGAGGTCATATGGAAAACCAATGCTACGACAGTCCAACTCACTCAGAATGCCGCTAATATAGCCCAAACATCAAACATAGGTATAAAGATCATGCAATGTCTTGAAACGCCTCGTGTGTCACGGACCTTTTTCAGAAAAACAGAACAAAAAGAAAAAACCCAGGAAATTCACCTAGCAGATAAATTGCTGGAGCTGTCAAGGACCTTAATTGCAATCTGTGCAAGTCATGCAACCCAACATTCACAATTAATTTTACATCAAGAATAATGGATTTCCTTGCGATATCCAGCTCAGTGAATCTCAGTGTGCGAGGCCAATCTTTAAAAGGCTGCTGCAACTCTTCTATGGGATTTTAATACATTAAGAGAAATGCCACAGGCTGTATGCTCATTGGAAATGCATCGGAGGGGTCATAAAACAGCCTTTGTTATTCAGGCAGAGTAAATTAAAAGTGCACCAGCCCCTCTCTCCGTCTCTGTAGCTGCTTAAATTTTATGTGTACTTTGGTGATTTATGTTTATTTTACTCATTTTGGAGTATTTTGTTGCTCTCTCTGGAGGAAGTGAGACCCGCGTAAGGAATGTGTTTCTTAACAAACCGAGAGGTTACTATGTTTTGCAACAATTATCTGGTGCAGTTTGCTGAGCGTATGTTGAAGCATGAAAGAAGCTCTTAAGGGATGTTAGCGCGAGGAGGGAGAGAGGATGTTAGCGCGGGGAGGGAGAGAGGATGTTAGTGCGGGGAGGGAGAGCGGATGTTAGCGCGGGTGGGAGAGAGGAAGTTAGCGCGGGGAGGGAGAGCGGATGTTAGCGCGGGGAGGGAGAGCGGATGTTAGCGCAGGGAGGGAGAGAGGATGTTAGCGTGGGGAGGGAGAGCGGATGTTAGCGCAGGGAGAGCGGATGTTAGCGTGGGGAGGGAGAAAGGATGTTAGCGTGGGGAGGGAGAGCGGATGTTAGTGCAGGGAGGGAGAGAGGATGTTAGCGTGGGGAGGGAGAGCGGATGTTAGCACGGGGAGGGAAAGAGGATGTTAACGCGGGGAGGGAGAGAGGATGTTAGCGCAGGAAGGGATAGCGGATGTTAGCGCGGGGAGGGAGAGCGGATGTTAGCGAAGGGAGGGAGAGCAAATGTTAGCGCGGGGAGGGAGAGAGGATGTTAGCACGGGGAAGGAGAAAGGATGTTAACGCGGGGAGGGAGAGCGGATGTTAGCGCTGGGAGGGAGAGCGGATGTTAGCGCGGGGAGGGAGAGAGGATGTTAGCGATATGACCAGTAATTTAATGGGTCGACATGAACTCTATCAATTTCCAAATCCCTCTTATTGATGCTCTAATTGCAAGCTCTGCGCATACACTGTAACTACTGCACTTACTGCACCTCGCTCTACTGTAATGTAACATGTAAAGTGCTGAGTGCACGTGTTACTGCTATAAATATACATGCACTGTATAACTACTGTACTTACTGCACCTCCCTCTACTGTAATGTGACCTGTGAAGTGCTGAGTACACCTGTTACTGCTATATAAATATACACTGTATAACTACTGCACTTACTGCACCTCCCTCTACTGTAATGTGACCTGTAAAGTGTTGAGTAGGGATGAGCTGTTCGGTTCGATCGGTTCGGAGTTCGCATCGAACATAGCCTGTTCGCATGTTCGCGAACTACGAACATTTCCGCATGTTCGCCACGTGTTCGCCCACAATGCACCACAATGGACCAAAATGCACTTTTCCACTGGCCCGAAGCTTGTAATTGGCTACAGGTTCAAGACTATGCCAATCACGGCTCAGAGTCCTGATTGGGCAAATTTTGCCCAATCATGGGCTCACAGAGCTAAGTCCCGCAAAACACTACATAAGGTTTCACACCGCCCTTCAGCACGCGTTTGAGAGGAGATTGTTGTTGTGTTAGTGTGTGTTCTCACTGCCAGTCTGCCACCAGCTACTGGGGGGGTCTCATTTCTACAAAAATATCTGGGAATTGTTCTAATCTGTGTGTTCTCACTGACACCCAGTATTTTGGGGTCAGTAATTTCTACAAAATATTTGGGAATTGAGGTGATCTGTATCTTGTCACTGCCACGCAGTATTTTGGGGGTCAGTAATTATTCCAAAATATTTGGGAATTGAGGTAATCTTTGTCTTGTCACTGCCACCAGCAACTATATTGGGGGGTCAGTAATTTCTACAAAATATTTGGGAATTGAGGTAATCTTTGTCTTGTCACTGCCACCAGCAACTATTTTGGGGGGTCAGTAATTTCTCCAATATCTGGGAATTGAGGTAATCTGTGTCTTGTCACTGCCACCCAGAATTTTGGGGGGTCAGTAATTTCTCCAAAATATCTGGGAATTGTTCTAATCTGTGTCTTGTCACTGCCACCCATCAGGGGGTCTCACTGATTTATAGTAGGTTTCTGAGACTTGTAATCTGTGTCTTCTCACTGCCAGCTATCAGGGGGTCCCACATACTTCTAGCAGATTTCTGCGAATTGTAATCTGTGTCTTGTCACTGTTGCCAGCTATCAGGGGGTCCTATCAGGGGGTCTCACTGACTTGTATCAGATTTCTGCGAATTGTAATTTCTGTCTTGTCACTGCCACCCATCAGGGGGTCTCACTGATTTATAGGAGGTTTCTGGGAATTGTAATCTGTGTCTTGTCACTGGCTGTCAGCTATCAGGGTGTCTCACTGAGTTATATTGAGTTCTGGAAATCTTTAATCTTTATACCAGAGTTGAATCAGAGTTCTGTATATATGTCAGGCACGCTCACGTACCTGAGGGTGGACGAACGGTAGCCCTAAGTGAAAACAGGAGCCTCGAGAACGCAAAAGAGAAACCAGTCCTTGTAGTGGCTGGGTTAACACAAATAATGAGGGCTGCCCTGTCTTCAGGCCAACACCAACCAAGGGTACGTAACGGCAGTGCCGATAAAGCAAGATAGAGTCACAATGCGGTACCAGTCCTTATAGTGGCTGGGTTTCGCACAAACAGGAGGTGAACCTATAAGGCAGGGACACAAGGAGGACAGGAACCAGTCCTTAGAGTGGCTGTGTAAACGCTGGTAAGCCAGGAACGTATATATCAGAAAGCCAAAGGGTATAGGCGAAAACAGAGTCGAGTAACAAGCCGGGTCAAGGGGTATAGAGGTACACAAGTCAGAGAGAGATAGCCAGGTCATACACAGTAAGTCAAATAGTGAAATAAACGAGCACTTAAGGGTCAGACAGGCAAAACCACGAAAGGGCACTGAGGAATGGGAAAAGCAGGTTTAAATCTGGCGCCTTGCCTGCTGATTGGTCCGTCCGGTCACATGGGGATAGGTGACGTCGCGCCGCCGGGGGGCTAAATCCGGAACCGCCGGCGGTGCGCTCGCATACAGCGCACGCACAGGATGCGAAGAGGACGCCGACCCCGGAGCCGGGAAGGAGGACGCCGGGTCGGCGGCCTGGCGGGACGCCGGGTCGGCGGCGCCCGCTGAGCCCTGACAATATATTTAATCTATATATCACTCACCATGTCAGAAAGACCAAAAAGGACAGGCAGACGCTCCCAGACACAGATAAGAGGGCAAGCAGCCTCTGTGTCAGAAGGCTGTGCCTCTGGTCATGGTGGACGTGGTGCATCCTCTGCAGGGGCACGCTTGTCCTTTCTAACTGGTGCTGGCCATCTTAAGCAGCAGCAACATACAGAGGATTTGGTGGATTGGCTAACCAGGCCATCCTCATCCTCCGAGTCCTCTGCCAGCCAGGCTTGTAGTGCTTTACAATCCACCTCAGCTGCCAAAGCATCTAATGCAGCCTCCATGTTCACAGCTACTCCTGCCGTAGTCTCACTATTACACACGGAGGAGTCAGCTGAATTGTTTGACTACAATGAGAGTGACATGCTGCTTGAGGATGCGCAGCAAGTACAGTGCTCTGATTCAATCTCTGAGGTTGAGGAAGGGAGTATAATCAACCTAGAGGAAGGGGGTGCCAGTGATGACACACAAATAACTGGCACTCATGTTGTCCCAGCAGCTGCAGCATACTGCCAAGTTGGCTCCAGTGACGAGGAGATAGGGGGTGTTGATGACATTGATGATGAGGTCACTGACTCCACCTGGGTGCCTGATCGAACAGAGGAGTCAAGTGAGGAGGAGGAGGCACAACAAACACGTGGCACAACATCCTCTATAACCAACCGTAGCGCTAGCCAGTCCAAGGCATCAGATGTCAGAGCTGCTCCGGTGCAGAGCGCTGTTGTCTCAAAGCACACATCCAGGAACTCTGCTGTCTCGGAGTTCTTTAATAAATGTGCAGCAGACCCCACCGTTGCTATTTGTAATCTATGTCAGATGAGGCTCAAGCGTGGGAAAGACACCGGACACTTGGGTACCATGTGCTTGAGGTGACATATGACCACCTGCCATGAATCCCGTTGTCGCAAAACTTTGTGTAGGTCCTCCTCCTCCTCATCTGTCTCCTCCTCATCTGTCTCTACCCCCACTGTATGTCCTGCCATGTCATTGCCTGCTACAACCTCCACTGACAGGGATGATGCTACAGTAATGGATGTACCAGATCCTTCCTCACAATGTGACAGCATCCCATCAGCTGAAGATTTACGCAGTCAGATTACGTTGCCCCAGCTGCTGCAGTGTAAGAAAAAATATAGTCCCAACCATCCCCAAGCACAGCGTCTAAATGCCAGCTTAGCAAAATTACTCACATTGCAGCTGCTGCCTTTCCAGCTGGTGGACTCTGCTCCCTTCCGTGAATTTGCTGAATGTGCTGTAACACAGTGGCGTGTTCCAAAACGCCATTACTTTTCACGGAAGGCCATTCCAGCACTATACCAGCACGTGGAAGACAATGTTATCGAGTCATTGGGAAAGGCGCATGTGACTTTAGACACGTGGTCCAGCAAGCATGGACAGGGTCGTTACATTTCCTTCACGGCACACTGGGTAACTCTGATTGCAGCTGGGAGGGATCCAAGATGGGGCTCTGTGCTGGAACTTGTTCATCCACCACACCTCAAGAAAACTGCTTGTATGAGGTCTGTCTGCTCCACCACCACCTCTCCCTCTTCCTCCTCCTCCTCCTCCTTCTGTGTCTCTGGCGAAGTGGCAGTTATACCGACACCTGACAGGGGCTACTCAATGGCTCAAGCAAAAAGATGCCATACTGTGCTTGAGCTGGTTTGTTTAGGGGACAGGAGCCACATCGGGCCAGAAATTCTGTCAGCTCTACACCAGCTTCAGCTGGGAATGGTCGTCTGTGATAATGGCAGCAACCTTCTCTCCGCTCTATGCCAGGGTAAGTTGATGCATGTACCATGCCTAGCACACATCCTAAATCTGGTGGTACAGCGTTTCCTAACCAGGTACCCAGAGCTGGCAGAGCTTCTCAGCCAGGCCAGAAAAGTCTGCAGCCACTTCAGATGGTCATTCCCAGCAAGTGTTCGCCTGGCAGAAATTCAAAGAGAATTCCACCTTCCCACAAACCATCTGATCTGTGACATCCCCACCAGGTGGAACTGGACATTAGCAATGCTGCAGCGTCTGCACAAGCAGCAGAGGGCCATCAACGAGTACCTGTGTGAGTATGGCACAAGGACAGGTTCAGGTCAACTTGGTTCCCCCCCCCGCAGTGGCTGATGATCAAGGATGCATGCACTGTACTGTCACCATTTGAGGAGGCAACGAGGATGGTGAGCAGGGACAGTGCATGCATCAGTGACACAATTCCTTTAGTGTTCCTGCTGGAGCACACTCTGCGGGGAATTATAGATGTGGCTCTAGAGGCAGAGCAGCGGGAGGAAGAGGAGGCCTTCCCTAGCTCTCAAGGCCCCAGTCTTTCCACAGACAGCATTCCAGCGGGTCCTCCTCAGTTCAGACAGGAGGAGGATGAGGAGGAGGAATATTTAAGTAGTGGGGGCATTGAAGTTGGGGATTCCTCAAGGGAGGGTTTTGTGTGCCCAGAAACACAAGGACTAGTATGTGGCTGGGAGGAGGAAGTGCACAATGGGGTCATCCTCCTCATTGACCAGGAAGACTCGGAAGCTAATGCCACCTCCAATCTACGCTGCATGGGCTCCCTTATTATGCAAAGCCTGCTAAAGGAGCCCAGGATTCGTGCTATCAAGGAGAGGGATCATTACTGGTTGGCAACCCTTCTTGATCCACGATAGACATGTGCACAGCACAAAATTTAGTTTTGAACTAATGGATTAGTCCTAAAATGCAATTTATTTAGTTGCTAAAGAAATTTGTTTTCAGTTCTTTAGTATGAATACTAATTTCATTCATCCGAAAACCAGTGGATACAATTACTATTGTAGTGGCTCCTCAGAGGGCTGAGATCGCTGCTTGTTACAGTATCTCTAACTCTCAGCACAATGTGTCAGGCAAAGCTGTTACAGTAACTGACTGCTGCTCATCACAGCGCTCAGAGTTTCAGTAAAACTAGTAAATAATATTTTTAGATATAAGAGGTTAGAACAATATTATTTCCTTGTTTTACTGAAACTCTGAGCGCTGTTACAGTCATTTACTGTAACAGCTGAGCCTGATACATTGTACTGAGAGATAATATAACAAGCAGTCGATCTAACAGCCACTGGATTTAAAGGGTTAAAAAAAGGCTCCTCTATGTATAATGTATAGAACATCCTCCTGCATTAATACCCCTCTCTGTATAATGTATACAACATCCACCTGCATTAATACCCCTCTCTGTATAATGTATAGAACATCATCCTGCATTAATTAATGCCCCTCTCTGTATAGAACATCCTACTGTATTGGCATGTGGAGGGTGCAGAACTTCAGAATGCAATGCTTATCCAGCACAGGAGAGGGAACTTTTACTTAAACTTTGTATCTCTGTGGGGGAGACACAGGAATATAAAAGCAGGGGAGAGGGAAAATATTAAAGTAAATCGGTCTGAAAGGTCAGAGAAGAGATGACTGGTGAAAAATTATTTTTATTATAAAATAAAGCACTTTAAATCCAGGGAAAACATTGAAATAAATCACACTGAAGGCTCATAATGACAGAGTAACTGTGAGAGCTGGATACTAAATGTATCAGACGTAAAAAAAACTTTATAACAAGCAGCACTTGGAGAGGAGAGGGACTTTATATAAAATGTGTATTATAGATGTGGAAAGGGGGATAGTGTTCCTGGATAATATAAAATGTATCCGACCTAAGCCCCTATTATGCAGAGCGGGAGGGGAGATAACACATGTTTTATAAAGTCCCTCTCTTCTTCCAGCGCTGCTTGTTATAAAGGGGTTTTAACTATCCAGCCCTCCTCTGTTATTAGCTTTCAGTGTAACTTATTTGAATGTTTTCCTTCTCCAGCTGCTTTTATCCTCTTGTCTAACTCATAGACATGCAAGGGTTAAGTAAAGGTTTCCTCTCCTGTGCTGGCTTTCTGTGCTGCGAGTGAGTATTCTGGAGCTCTATCACTGTCAGATTTTCGGGTAGGGGTCGGGAAGGATTACGCATACAAACCTTTTCTGTAGCTTTGCGATGTTGCGCTCTTCATTGCTGGTCTCCTTCACTCATCAATGTAATATCACAAAAAGGACAAACTAAAATGTAGTGCATTTTATTTTAAGTTTCTCTCGTTTTTTGTACTGAGTAGACATGTGCATTCGTTTTAGTACTAAAACGATTTAGTCAGAATTTTGGGATAATTTAGTTTTAGTATGACTCAAGAGAAACGAAACTGCTCAGTACAAAAAACGAAAGAAACTAAAATAAAATGCACTACATTTTAGTTTCAGTCCTTTTTGTGATATTACATTGAGTGAAGGAGACCAGCAATGAAGAGCGCAACATCTGAAGTTCTGCACCCTCCACATGTCAATGCAGTAGGATGTTCTATACAGAGAGGGGCATTAATTAATGCAGTAGGATGTTCTATACATTATACAGAGAGGGGTATTAATGCAGGAGGATGTTATACACATTATACAGAGAAAGGTATAAATTGAGGAGGATGTTCTATACAGAGAGTGACATTAATTAATTAATTCAGGAGGATGTTCTATATATTATACAGAGAGGGGTATGAATTAATGCAGGAGGAGGTTCTAAACATTATACAGAGAGGATCCTTTTTTTCAGCCCTTTAAATCCAGTGTCTGTGAGGGGCATTAATTAATGCAGTAGGATGTTCTATACATTATACAGAGAGGGGTATTAATGCAGGAGGATGTTATACACATTATACAGAGAAAGGTATAAATTGAGGAGGATGTTCTATACAGAGAGTGACATTAATTAATTAATTCAGGAGGATGTTCTATATATTATACAGAGAGGGGTATGAATTAATGCAGGAGGAGGTTCTAAACATTATACAGAGAGGATCCTTTTTTTCAGCCCTTTAAATCCAGTGTCTGTGAGCACTGAGATCGGCTGCTTGTTACATTATCTCTCAGTATAATATATCAGGCTCAGTTGTTACAGTAACTGACTGTAACAGCGCTCAGAGTTTCAATAAAACAAGGAAATAATATTGTTCTAACCTCTTATATATAAAAATATTATTTACTCGTTTTACTGAAACTCTGAGCGCTGTGATGAGCAGCAGTCAGTTACTGTAACAGCTTTGCCTGACACGGGGCAGTATTACAATGTTGGTGCTAACTTAACCAGAGCTGTTGTAAACTGAAAACCTCCATAGGCTATAATGGCTCTGGGAAGTTTACAACAGCTCTGGTTATGTTAGCACCAACTATGTAATATGGCCCACATTGTGCTGAGAGTGAGAGATACTGTAACAAGCAGCGATCTCAGCCCTCTGAGGAGCCACTACTATAGTAATTGTATCCACTGGTTTTCGGATGAATGAAATTAGTTTTCATACTAAAGAACTGAAAACGAATTTCTTTAGTAACTAAATAAATTGCATTTTAGGACTAATCCATTAGTTCAAAACAAAATTTTGTGCTGTGCACATGTCTAGTACTGAGCAGTTTTTGTATCTCTTGAGTCATACGAAAACTAAATTATCCCAAAATTCGGACTAAATCGTTTTAGTACTAAAATGAATGCACATGTCTAATCCACGATACAAGGGTAAAGTTGCAGAGCTCATCCTGCCCGCACAGAGGGAGCACAGAATGAAAAAACTTGAAGACGCTCTAAAGCGACACTTGTGTAACACCTTTCCAGGCACTGGTAGGTTACCAAGTGATGACACAGGTGCTTCTGAGGCTGCGGATGATCAGAGGAATAGTGGTGAAGGCCAGGGTCGCTTGACTGATGCCTTTTAAATTTGTTTAGTCCACGACGCCCAGGGACGTCAAATGTAGGCACCCATTGCCAGCGTCTTCACCTTATGGTGCAGGACTATCTAGGGGCAAGGGCAGACCTGGATACCTTTCCAGCAGATGATCCACTGGCTTACTGGGTGTTGAGATTGGATCACTGGCCAGAATTTAGCCAATATGCTATGCAGCTACTAGGTTGCCCTTCATCTAGCGTGCTTTCTGAAAGGACGTTCAGTGCCGCTGGAGGTTTTGTCACAGGCAAAAGAGTGCGTCTGTCCACCGACTCTGTAGACCGGCTGACATTTATAAAAATGAATCAGTCCTGGATCAGCAGCTATCAATCCCCTGATGCTGACGTAACGGAATAGATCGGGATGTCTTCTGCATTCACAAAACCTCCAGCACTGAACTCTTCCACAATACCACAAAAGGGTTACGGTGTGAAGGCACTTGCTGCCATGAAGGCACAATATTTGGCTGCACTGATGCCTGTGTCACATATCATTGAACCGCAGGGTCCAACCCTGCACTCTTCCACAATACCACAGAGGGGTTACTGTATGATGGCACTTGCTGGCCTGGCACCAAAAGCACAATATCTGGGTGCACTGACGCCTTTACCAGATTCATATCTTTTTACTATAGGACCGCATGGTCCACCCCTGCACTCTTCCACAATACCACAGAGGGGTTACTGTATGATGGCACTTGCTGGTCTGGCACCAAAGGCACAATATTTGGGTGCACTGCCACTGACGCCTGTACCAGATTCATATCCTCAGAGGGGTTACTGTGTGATGGCACTGTTGCCAACGCTAAAGGCCGAATTTTACAGCACCTATTGTTACTTTCATCCAAAGCCTGGATAAGTTTCCCCATAATTTAGCCAAAAAATCACTAAACTTTTTCTGCGCGTCCTAAAATGTCTTTTCATACAGGCTGCCGCCCAAGCAGTTGTTTATGAATAGATTAAAGGAAAAGCATTTACCGTCATTTGAAACATCATTTTTTTGTTTTTAAATGTTTCTATACATCCTAGAAATCCACCACTTCACGGGCAGGTTATGGGGACCTCCTAGGCACGATATTTGAAGGAATTTTTCATTTTTATTTTTAACCCTTATTTCATGGAAAACTCACTGTCCCTTTAACCACTTCAATGCTAAGGACGCGCTCAGCGCGTCCTCAGCATTGCCCCTGGTATGCGGAGGACGCGCTGAGCGCGTCCTCGCATTGGGTCAGCGTTCGGCCGGGTACCGGCCGATCGCTGGCCCCTCCGGTGCGGGCTGACATCCTGGATGTCAGCCCGGCATCCGGAGCAGTGGCCGCCATTGTTATGTGTCATCGCGCCCCCGCGATGACACATAATTCAGGCGCCCCCCCCGCATGTGCGGAGGAGGCGCCTGAAAGGGAGGGGGGGGAGGTCCTTCGGACCTCTCTCCCTCCCGATCGGCGGCTCACAGGGGCTTAACCCAGGCATCATTTGGAAGGGCACAGCCTGCCCTTCCAAATGATGCCTGGCATTAACCCCTGGGGAGCTGGATCGCAAATCGGCGCTGAAAAGCGCCGATTTGCGATCCTTCCCGGGAGCTGGCCGACATCTTGGATGTCGGCCAAGCTTCCGGGAACTCCCCCAGAGGACTGGCGTCATCGTGCGCAGCACGATGACGCCAGTCCTAGCATTAACCCCTAACTGCCACGAAGTGTGGAGATAGGGAGTTCCAATGAACTCCCTATCTCCCGATCCGTGCAGTTAGGGGTTAAATTTTGATATCGTTGGATCGGCCAGAGCATGGCCGTTCCAACGATACCAAACATGAAAGTAAAAAAAAATGTAAAAAAAAAATAAAAATAAAAATAAAAATAAAAAAAAATTAAAAAAAAAAAATTAAAAAAAAAAAAAAATAAAAAAAATTAAAAAAAAAAATAAAAAAAAAAAAATTAAAAAAAAAAATAAACACTTTTTTTTTTGTTTTTTGTTTTATTAATGCAGCAATATTGTTCCCATTTCAATTATAATGTGAACAATAATGCTGCATTAACGATTTTTGTATGCGGTGCGTTTGTTAAAAATGGTGTCATTTTCCCCAAAAAAAAATGTAACGAGACCCCATCTCTAATTTTTTTAACAAGCGCACCCCATACAAAATATAACCGCAATTGCTCGCATGTTAAAATGTGGAAAAAAACACTTTACACGCTGTAAATTATTGAAAATACATATTTTATTGCATTTTTTGTTATAATATACAAACATGACATAACGTATACATATAATAATGACATATTATGAATCTACCGAGTCTGACGGAAAGAACGATATATAATATGTCGATGTCATATACTAAAATAAGCCTTCAAAACAGGTTTAAACATGATGCGCAAAACAGGTAAAAAATGACCTCAGCACAGGGGCGGGAAAAGCCTCAGCAGCGAAAGGGTTAAAAACTTATTTTTTTTACTTTTTGTCCTTGATTCCTGTCCCCCAGGGCACTACCCGGACCCCCATACACCTTTTATGGCAAATATCTATCATATATGCCATCTTGGAGGGCACTCTAAAAATCGAACTTTGAGTCCCATTGACGTGTATTGAGTTCGTGTCCGAGTTCGAACCTTTGAAAAGTTCGAGTTCAAATGCGAACCGAACTCGGGGGTGTTCGGCTCATCCCTAGTGTTGAGTACACCTGCTATAAATATACATACACCGTATAACTACTGCACTTACTGCACCTCCCTCTACTGTAATGTGACATGTAATGTGTTGGTACAACTGTTACTGATATATAAATATACCTACACCGTATAACTACTGTGCTTACTACACCTCCCTCTACCGTAATGTGACCTGTAAAGTGGTGAGTACACCTGTTACTGCTATATAAATATACACTGTATAACTACTGTATTTATTGCACCTCCCTCTATTGTTGTGTGTCTTGTAGAGTGCCCTGCCACTGCTAGGCAAATAATAAATGGGGTGTGCATTTGTTTCGTAATGAATCTCGATTTGTTTGAAAATTCATTAATTCGTATTTCGGAAGTACTTCACAAATAACGAATTGATTTAATCCGAATGGAAACAAAAACGAAACGGTATATAACAAAATGTATTTGTTATACTGTTTCACAAGAGAACCATTGATTAATTGATTCCTGAGCAGGACTTGAGTTATTGGGGATCTATTTACTGATCTCTAATTCGAATCGATATCAAATATCGAATCGATCCCGATGTACTCGAATGTCGAGTATTAAAGCAAACGACATTATGAAACTAATCAGATTAGTTTGACTGTTTCACAAAGGACCCCGTCCTTGTAAATTGGCCTGTGGTGCCGAATCTATTGTCAGCACCACAGGTCAATGGACAGGTCAATATATAACCCTAGCTTGCCTTTTAACAGCAGGATTTGATCTATTGGGGCTTTATTTAGTGATCCGAGATACGCGCAAACCTGGTGGCCAAATGCAAGAAACGTCTGACCTCTTTGATTGCCACAAGGGTTTTACCACCAAGTACTAAGTCATGTTTTGCGAAGGGGTCAAATACTTATTTCTCTCATTAAAATGCAAATCAATTGTTAACTTTTTTGAAATGTCTTTTTCTGGATGTTTTTGTTTTTATTCCGTCTCTCACTGTTACAATAAACCATTAAAATTATAGACTGATCATTTCTTTGTCAATGGAAAACGTACAAAATCAGCAGCGGAGCGAACCACTTTTTCCCTCACTGTACATACTGCACTTACTGCTAGGGATGTGCGTTTAGGGTTTCGGAATTTTCACGAAATTTCCCGATTCGTGTTTTCGGATGCGGCCGAATTTCCGAAAATTTTTAGATCCGAAAATGGCAGATCCGAAAAGTTTTCCGAGCCGAAACGAAATATTTTCGGAATTTTCGAATGGACTTGAAATGTGTCAAATCGAAATTTATTGCTTTGAAACGAGGAGAACAGACTTTCCGAAAAAACAAAAATTTCCGAACTTACGAAAAGTCGATACAAAAAACGAGCTAAGTGACACGAAAATACGAAAAATGGTCGAAATTCCGAAAACATGTGCAATTCCGAAAAACGAAAATTTCCGAAATCACCAAAAGTCGATACAAAAAACGAGCCAAGTGACACGAAAATACGAAAAATGGTCGATATTCCGAAAAAAAAAGTACTCGAAAAACGAATCGAGCCGAACCGAATCGAAACAGAAATCGGTCGAAACGAGCCGAATCGAAAAGTTTAAAAATCCGAAAAATCAAACCGAATCGAACCAAAAAAAAATCGGTGCACAAGCCTACTTACTGCACCTCCCTTTACTGTAATGTAACCTGTAAAGCGCTGAGTACACCTCCATCTCTTTGTAATGTATTTTAAATTGTAAAATGTTTCACGTGATAAATAACAATGTTTGAACGTATTAATACCGTTTTATTCCATAAAATCAAACTGAGTGTGTGTGTCCATGGTGTGAGGTCTGAAAATGAGGGCCCATTGATATCTCCAGATACAGGGGGGCACCAGGCTTATATATCATTTATTTTTTTGACAGGAGGTTGTGTCTTCCTCTTGTAATAGTTATCGGGGGTCCTCATTGCCCATTTTCTTAAAGTGAGGTCCAAACATGTGTCCACTCTAAGTGCGGCCCACAACAACATCCGACGGTGTGTTTGGATAGTTATTTAACCCCTCCACTACCGTGATCAGCGGTTGCAGACATAGCAGCCCGAGATCGTGTTAACGCAACGTGAGCCTATTCTGTATGATTGCAAATTAATTTTGTTTGCTTTTGGGCTCCAGAAGGTGCCCCCAAAGTTTTAGCCCTGTAGGCATAATGCCTAAGGTGCTAAAACTGGTAAAAATCGGCTGGGGAATGTCCCCTGACATATCGGCCATTCCTCAGCTGACACGGAGACGAGGGCTGCAGTTCTCACTGCAGTAACACTTTTTGGCCAGTAGATGGTGACATCTCCCTGACAAATAGGTTATTACAATATGAAATACATTGAGAATATTCTCAAATATTTCATACATTGTTACTCACAGAGTCCTCTCTCGTTCCCCGCACTTCTGGGGAATCAAATTCCCCGACCCTGCGATGAATTCACCATTCGCTGCAGGGTCCCCGAAGTGCTGGGAAAATCCACTGACCGCATCCGAAAATCCACCGCAAAACCGCCACATCAAACGGAAAAACCGCTGTAAAAATACTGTAAGGATCGAAAAAAAGTCGACCACCAACCTCAATACTGCCGAAAAAAACCCGAACGCGTTCTAAAAAAGCTGACGAGCCACCAGAAAAAAAAGACGACAAGCCGATGGACAGGGTAAAAAAAAAATATATATATATTCAAAGTTTCAAATTTGAAGCGCTGTTTGTAAAATAATTACTGGGCGAAAATGTCTGGAATTTACATATAAGATACAATGAATAATAATGAAAAGGGCTGTTACAGAAAAAATAAAAAAAAACGCTACTAAGAAAAAATCTATATATAAAAAAAAAAATCGGGAAATGTTTTTGCCGAAAAAATCCTGAAAAATACCTAAATCAATCTAAAAAATAATTAAATAAAGAGACTTTTTGCTGCAGATTAAAAGAATAAACAGTTAATAGATATTGAGTTACAACAGGAATATTTTTAACATTGAAGCCTATGGGATTCGCCTGAATAAACCTGTTGCATGAAACCACCGAACAGCAGGGCATTTCTCTGTCATTTCTCTGCTGTTCGGTGTCTCTGAATAGATTAACCATTGCTTCTCTATTGGGGATTTCACTGCCGTCGAACAGGCAGTGTATTTTGCTGGCAATTCGCCAAAATTTGGTGAACTGCCTGCTTTGTGAATAGCCGAATGGCCCCGTAATGTCACCGTACGGGGAAATTCACTGTTCAGTGCATTTTCAGGGCAAGTTTGGTTCTCTGTGAACCCCTCTACACTGGTTCCTCCTGATAGTGGATTTTTGGAAAACCACTTGGTAGTGAAGGAGTTAAGTACGACGGCAGAAAGAAGAACTTTTTTCTTAGCCATGATGGAGTAATATACATCTGTGTTATTTTTTCATCAGGTGAAGCATCGTGTCAGCAATTTCCCCCTTTTTGTGGTCTTCTTGTGTGGTTGGACGATGAACGCTATGGCCCATTATTTCACCCTTTGTTGCATTTTACTTCTCGCGTGATGCTATAAAGCTCTATCCATCTGCTGTGTTTTCTTTGTTCGATAATTGACCATAAATATGAATCATGTTTCCAATCCAGTGCAGAGTTTAACACTTCCTATGACATCAGATATGGTAAGCATGAGCTTTTATTCAGAGAAAAATATCCTCGTATTTACTCAACCCTTTCACTGTGGGAGACATGTGGGGAACGTCCTCATTGACTACCGCTATATGCGGAGGACGTTCCCCACATGTCACCCGCTAGCGGGAGCCCTGGGAGAGATAGTCACCTCTCTCTCTGGGGTCCCGCGGCATTCTGACTTCCAGGAAGTCAAACGCCTCTTTTATGGGCGTCTCCACGTAAATGATGTTATTGAGCCATGCACGATGATGTCATTTTCGGGCGTCCCCCCGGTAAACCCAGGAGATCGCCTGAAAGGGAGGGTGGATCCTTTCGGATCCCTCTCCCTCCCGAACGGGAGGTCCCAGCGTTACAAGCCAGACACCGCTTAAAAGGGGAGAGTCTCCCCTTTTAAGCAATGCCTGGCTTTAACCCCTGAGGCACTGGGCCGGGATCCGGTGCCATCCGGCACTGGATCACGGCCTAGCTCCGATGGGGGCCGCCATCTTGGCAGTGGTGTATTTAGGTTTTGTGCTGCCCTAGGCCTGACTAAACTCGTGCACCCCCTAATTTAAATTTGAGGCACCCCTTCCTGTCAAGGGCACACCACTTCCTGGTTAATCCACACCCTTCCTCTTTAAGCTCCACCTTTTCCTCTTAGAGCACCGCCTTTTCCTCTCTTTATATTATATAAGTGGATACCAAGTAGGGATGAGCTGTTCGGTTCGATCAGTTCGGAGTTCGACTCGAACCTCGGCAGTTCGAAAGTTCGCGAACTTCGAACTTTTTTGGCGTGTTCGGTTCGAGTTCTAAAAATATTTTTTGGGAAAAAAGTATAAAAAATGCTTAAAAAATCTAGAAGTAAAGAGACTCTTTACTGCAGAACGTTATAAGCAATGGTTTATTAGATATTGAATTAAAAAATAATGACTACGTGCAAAGATTCTCACCTCTAAATGTCCTGTGCTCTCAAACGCCGTAAACAACAGGTGTTAATTAGTGTTTGGAAATAACATGTGCTTTTAATTAGTCTGGTCTAATGAATTTGATATATTGTCTGTAGACTGAGGGTGTCTGGAGGTGTCTCCTGAACATGTATCAAACAACACCTGTGCTTCTGAGCAGTGTTCATTTCTCTACTAAATGTTCCTTTAATATGCTGTTTAACCCCTTAACCCTGCATATCACTGCTGTGTGCTCAGCTCATTTTTACCGCTTTCGCTCATCATGTTTAAACGCGATTTGAAGCCACATTTTATTAAATGACCCAGACATATTAGATATCGTTCTTTCCATCAGACTCCGCAGATTCATAATATATCATTTTTATATGTATATGTCATGTCCTGCCTGTATATTATGACAAAAAATGCAATAAAAATTGAATTTTTCATCATCTGCAGTGTGTTAAGTGTTTTTTTTTCACATTTTAGCACCTGAGCGTTTGCGGTTATGTTTTCTATGGGGTGCGCTTGTTCAAAAATTAGAAATGGGGACTTGTTACATTTTGTGGGGGGAATTACGTGATTTTTAGCAAGCGCACCCCATAGAAAAAAACTCATTAGTGCAGCATCATTGTTCACATTATAATTGAAATGTGAACAATATTGCTGCATTAATAAAAATAACACATGAACAATAACAAATGAACCCCCTATCTCCACCAGTGGATTCCAGGCAGCTAGGGGTTCCCCGGCTATCTGACGTCATCACGCTATGTGTGAGGATGTCAGGCAGTGAGGGGGGGACCAGGGGGTGGAGCCGCCATCCAAGATGGCGAGCCCCCACCGGAGCTAGGCCAAACTTCGGCGCCGCAAGGCATCTCTACAAACAGCCCCATCAGCATCTCTATACACAGCCTCACAGCATCTCTATACACAGCCTCACAGCATCTCTACACACAGCCCCATCAGCATCTCTATACACAGCCTCACAGCATCTCTATACACAGCCTCACAGCATCTCTATACACAGCCCCATCAGCATCTCTATACACGGCATCTCTAAACACAGCCTCACAGCATCTCTAAACACAGCCTCACAGCATCTCTATACACAACCTCACAGCATCTCTATACACAGCCCCATCAGCATCTCTATACACAGCATCCCTATACACAACCCCATGAGCATCTCGATACAGAGCCTCACAGCATCTCTATACACAACCTCACAGCATCTCTATACACAGTCCCATCAGCATCTCTATACACAACCTCACAGCATCTCTATACACAGCCCCATCAGCATCTCTATACACAGCATCTCTATACACAACCCCATCAGCATCTCTATACAGAGCCTCACAGCATCTCTATACACAGCCTCACAGCATCTCTATACACAACCTCACAGCATCTCTGTGAACCCTCAAATGAACCCCCTATCTCAACCAGGGGATTCTGGGCAGCTAGGGGTTCCCTGGCTATCTGACGTCATCACGCTATGCGTGAGGACATCAGGCAGTGAGGGGCGACCTGGGGGTTGAGCCGCAATCCAAGATGGCGTCCCCCACCAGAGCTAGGCTGCACTTTGGCGACCCGGTGCCTAAGGGGTTAAAGCCAGGCACCGCTTAAAAGGGGAGACTCTCCCCTTTTAAGCGGTGACTGGCTTTTTCTTTTGTGGGACCTCCCGATCGGGAGGGAGAGGGATCCGAACGGATCCCCCCCCTCCCTTCCAGGCGATCTCCCGGCATTGCCGGTGGGTCGCCTGGAAATGACGTCATCGCGTATGGCGCGATGACGTCATTTACGTTGGGAGGAGCTTGATTTCAGCGTCTGAGGATGCTGAAGTCAGAACGCCACAGGACCCCGGACAGAGAGGTGAGTATCTCCGCCGGGGGTCCCGCAAAGCTGATGACGTGTAGGACACGTCCTCCTCAGCATACAGCGGCAGTAACTGAGGACGTGTCCCACACGTCGTCAGTAGTGAAGGGGTTAAAACCGTCTTTTTTTAAACTTTTTTTCCTTGTTTACTGTCCCCCCAGGGCACTACCCGGACCCGGACATTGTTTTTAAATGTTTCTATACATCCTAGAAATCCGCCACTTCCCGGGCAGGTTATGGGGACATCCTAGGCACGATATTTGAAGGAATTTTTATTTTAATTTTTAATACTTATTTCATGGAAAACTCACTGTCCCTTTAAAAACTTTTTTTAAACTTTTTGTCCTTGTTTCCTGTCCCCCAGGGCACTACCCGGACCCCCATACACCTTTTATGGCAAATATCTAGCATATATGCCCTCTTGGAGGGCACTCTAAAAACCGAATTTTGAGTCCTATTGAGTTGCATTGAGTTTGTGTTCAAGTTCAAATTCGAACTTTTGAAAAGTTCGAGTTCGAACGTGAACCGAACTCGGGGTGTTCGGCTTATCCCTAATACCAAGTGCCTACTTGTATATTTTGTACACCATTTCAAATGTATCTATTGAGAGAAATAAAATTATGAAATGTTTAAATTCAAGCATTTTTACAAAGAACAGCCACGCATGTCAAGTATACTGGATCACAGCCGCTCTAATTGGTTGAACAATAAAATCCACAGAAACGTGCACTGCATATGAGCGTTTCACAGAGCTGCACAGCAATAAAACCCACAAAAATGGGTACTGTGTATGAGCATATCAGAACTGCACAGCAATAAAACTCACAGTAATGAGCAATGTGTATGAGCGTATCCCAGAGCTCCAGGGCAATAAAACTCACAGTAATATGCAGTGTGTATCACAGAATCCACAGCAATAAAACTCCCAGCAATGCAATGTGCAGTGTGTATGAGTGTATCAGAATCCACAGCAATAAAGCTCCCAGCAATGCAACGTGCGGTGTGTGTGCCAGCGTATCAGAATTCACAGCAATAAAACTCCCAGCAATGCAATGTGCAGTGTTTATGAGTGCATCAGAATCCACTGCAATAAAACTCCAGGCAAACCGAGTGAATATGAGCACACAGCAATTATTTATTCTATATTTACCGGCCTCTGTCTGCGGTAGGGCTGTGTGCAGAGTCAGCAGGGACTGTGTACGGACTCAGCAGGAGGTCCCTCCAGGCCACGTTAGGATCGCGGCTGTGCCT
The DNA here is from genome assembly GCA_009667805.1 of Leptobrachium leishanense. Lineage (NCBI taxonomy): Eukaryota > Metazoa > Chordata > Amphibia > Anura > Megophryidae > Leptobrachium > Leptobrachium leishanense. Next base: position 43,258,318 of record CM019063.1, read on the forward strand.
GTGCGTGGAGGCATCTTGTCAGCAGTGGGGTGCCACTGCCAGAGGGTGCACCGTGGCTTTGATTCCCTTCCCGGTGTGTGTTCAGTCCAGAATAGAGTGAGAGACCGTGTTAGCGAAAGGGCGGGCAGCTGCGTGCGTGTCACGTGGTTCAGCCAGTCAGGTGGTACTGAGACTGAGTACCACCTGACTGGCCGGACCGCGTGACCTGCAGGCACGCAGCCTCACCAGGAGCCAGGCAGCTCAATGACAAATTTCTATCACTGCAGTGCTGGTTAAGGAAAGGTCCACTTTAAACAGCAGTAAGCAGACAGGACTTCATATTCTGCTGATACCCCCCCCTTTACCTGCCGTTTACTGTCATCTTCTCTCTCTGCACACAAATCACATCCCCCTCCCCTCACCTAGAGCTGCTGCGGGGCAGGGGATGAGCTATGGAGGTAGGAGAGGGGGATTTTTATTCTATTCGATTTTGTTCCATATGCAAACGCCCTGCTCCACTGCTCATTGTTTGAGAACACAGCTCAAAGCTGACACACAGTGACAGTGGCACCTCCTAGTACCCCCTAATGACACCCCAATAATCACTGGTACCTGGGGCGACCCGCCCCCGCCACTCCCCTAAGTACACCACTGCTCTGTGATATGCTCACACACAAGTTTGGCGAACTGCCAGCAAGTACGGTGTTGTTTGAAGGCAGTGCAAATCCCCATAGAGAAGTAATGGTTAATCTATTCAGAGAACACCAAACAGCAGAGAAATGTAAGTGAAATGCCCTAATGTTCGGTGGTTTCAATCAGCAGGTTTATTCAGGCGAACCCCATAGGTTTCAATGTTAAAAATATTCCCATCTTTATGCAATATCTAATAAACCATTTATTATTTTAATCTGCAGCAAAAAGTCTTTATTGATTTTTTTTAGTATCTTTTAGTAATTTTTCAGATCTTTTTTGGCAAAATTTCCCCCCCTTTATTTTTAACCCCTTAAGGGCCGCTGACGTACCCTGTACGTCTTGTCCTCGGGTCTCCCTTAGACCCGTGGACATACAGGGTACGTCAGCGGCACCTAATCCCCCTCCCGCCCGATACTCACCTCCCTCGCTGGATCCCACAGCGATCTGGCAGGGAGGAAGCCTGCCCATGTGATTTACATGGGCAGGCGAGGCTGATGACGTCGCCACGCTGCGTGGTGATGTCATCAGCAGGCGTCCCCATGCATTTCAATGGAGGGGAGGGGGGGGCTCCTTCGGAGCCCTCTATCTCCCCAACCATTGAAGCTAGGGAGATGCCGTTTGCACTGCTGGAGAGGGGAGAGCCTCCCCCTTTCAGCGGTGTATGGCATTAACCGTTTCGCCGCTGGATCACGTTGCGGCGCCAATTGGCGCCAAAACGCGATTCAAACCTGGAGGGGGGCTGACATCTTGGATGTCAGCCAAGCCTCCAGGTCCCCCCCACCCACTGACAACCTCACCATATGTGTGAGGATGTCAGTGGGCCAGTTAACAATCTAGCTGCCATGTAGAGATAAGGGGATCCTAAGGCTTAAGGATTATGGCCTTTCAAATGATACCAAACATGACCAGGTTTGGTTTTTAAAAAAAATTAAAAAAAAAAATTAAAAAAATAATAAAAAAATAAAATAAAATAAAAAAAATCATTTTTTTTAAAAAGTTTTTTTGTCTGGGGGGGGTTTAATTAAATAGGACCTAGGCTGTCATCTAAAAATAATTAGCACAAAATGGTCAGAATGAGAGCAGCGCACATAGGTGAACTGTCTCAGCAGTGAAGGGGTTAAAAAGCAAACGCATGTAAAAATTGGGTATTTCTAGTCTCGGGACAAAATTTTGAACGTATTTAGCCGGGGTCGTTTTGGGTGGTTGTAGATTTTGGGGATTAAATTACGAAAAAGTGTGTTTTTACCATTTTTTTCCTCATATTTCATATTTTTTTTTATAGTAAATTATTCGATATGATGGAAATAATGGTATTTCTAGAAAGTCCATTTAATGGCGGGAAAAACGGTCTATAATATGTGTGGGTCGAATAAACGAGTAAGAGGAAAATTTGACCTAAACACTAACAGCGCAGAAACGTAAAAACAGCAGCGGTCACTAAAAGACGGATTTGTGTAAAACCGCCCGGTCACTAAGGGGTTAATAGCGGTTTTTCTTTTTTCTGTAACAGAACTTTTTATTATCAATCATAGGATCTTATATGTAAATTCCAGACATTTTCATTCTGTAGTTCTTTTGAAAACAGCAGGCCACGGGTTTGCGGTGGCAGCATTCGGCGGCCGACTCCATGCACTTTGGGGACCCTGCGGTGAATGGTGAATATACTGCAGGGTGGGGAAATTTTATTCCCCGAAGTGCAGGGAACTACAGAACCCCAAAATGTTGGCGTCATTTTGGTGCTCTGTGAGTAACCCATTTAGTGGTGAGGTTTTTTGCTGCCCCCTGGAAAGTGAAAGCCTAGGCCTTGCCTACCCAGGACATACTTTAAAATTAGTGAAATCTCAATGTATCCTTCCTGGTAAAATACTTTGCAAAAGTAAAAAAAAAAAAAAAAATTAGGGGTGGGGCCACCCAGTGCGGGCCGCCGCAACTTGGAAAGTGCTGCCCTAGGCCTAAGCATGGTTGGCCTAGGCCAAAATACACCACTGCATCTTGGATGGTGGCTCCGGCTGGCCTAGGCTCACTGGAAGGCAGGAGTTATATACAATGCATGTCCAGTGGGTCTAGGCCAGCTGGCGCTTCGTTGTCCTTCTGTATTGTCTTGTATGTATGGTTTTTAGAGGAACCTCCGTTCAGCGAGCGGATTATACCGTTCTCTGGTGGGCGCTTCATCCATTCTGCTATTTGGTACGATGGAAGGTCCAAACGTCAGGTTCAGATCAATGAAATAATGATGCGAGCTCAAAATTTATTTTTCCAACAAAGCTTGTTTATTCAGCGTTTCTCAACATAGTCAACGCCAACCTCCACATTTTTTTCAAGCGGTGCATCCACTTCTCAAAACAATCCCGAAAATCATCTTTTATCAACATTTCTTCATCTCCAGTGACAATAGTCTTGAAGATGGCAGACTTCCCATCTTCGATTGTGATGTGGAGCTCAACTCAAGTAGTTTGTTGCTCTGTGTTCAACAAGCGTGAAACACAGTAGGCGCACTCCTTGGTGCTGTCCCCCTCGTCATGAAGAATCCTCAACATGCTTGTCTATGGAATGTCAAACACTTCCACAAGCTTCTGAGAATGGTTTGAGGTTCCTTATCTAGAATTACCCTCATCTTCACCACCAGGGTCCCATCTGTGAACCTGCAGAGGCGTCCCTGAGTTCATCACAGATGTCAAAATGTCCAGATCTGAATCTGCTAAACCACTTGTGGACCTTCTGTAGAATTGGGGCTTAAACACAAAGATGGGTTTTGAGGTCTTCAAAGCACTGTTTCGCTGAAAAACCACAATGAAATTGGAAGAGCATGATTGGTCCATATTTGTTCCTTTGAGAATTTCAGTTCTACGTCTCAACCACTGCCGCGTTTTGAGCCACCTCATGTCTCCATGATCATCTGCGGGGGTATCAAAAGTATTGGAAGGATTAGGCTTTGAGTGAGCATCATTATTTCACTGATTTCAACCTTGCTTTTGGACGTCCCCTCGAATCTTGAAGGTCATTTATACCTGGGATCTCAAACTCTGTGTCACATCTAGGGAGCCTGTGGGGTCTCAGGGGGGTCCCGAGCACACGGAGCCATTAGCTGGCCGAGTGCCAGGAGCTCCGGCGGTCCCCAGCATTCCTGCAGCTGGTCGGGGTGGGGCGGGGCGCAGCGTGGTGACACGGAGCCGCCAGCCTTTAAGTAAAGAGCGTGTTGCTCTGAGTCATTGCCTCGACGTGGAGTCTGTTCCCGCATCGCTGAGTGTATTCGTGTTATGAGTCACTTATTCATTTGATTCATTCTCTGATTTACTGACCCGGATGGTATGAGGACCTTGACTGATGCTGACCTGGACTGCCTTAATGACGATTCTCTCTGTTACAGTCTGTATGTATGTCCTGAGCAGCCTCAGAGTGTTTGCTGATCCTGCCACACGCTGACTCGGAGTGTAATCAACCCTGCAGAACACCGACCTAGTTTGTATGAGCACACCCTCTGTTGCCAACTCAGTTTGTATGCAAACCATCTCTGTTGCTGACCCGGATTGTTTAATTGACCAAGCTGTTTCTGAACCATTTTGTATGAACAACCTGTATAGGACCAATGCAGGCTATTCCTCACCTATCTTCAAGGTTAACCCTTTCTGTCCCGACCTTCAAGGATCGGAGTCTGTCGAGAGGGATCCACACCACGGTTGTCAAGGGTGAACGTGACCCTCTGTTCGCTAGATGTTGGTGAGCTACAACTCCCATAATTCTCTGGCCATATATTGCATTCAAAGAATTTTAGGAATTGAAGGCAACCAACGTCTGGGAGGCCGGAGTTTGAGATCCCTGATTTAGACTTTTTGCAATACAGTAGGTTGGGTGAAGGGAAGCCCGGACGTGCCACCAGGTGAACCGGGAAAAAGTTGGATAGGATAGTCAGAAACAGACTGACAGTGAAGATCGCCCCCCCCCCATTCACACCTTTACCGACTGAAGAAGGTGCAGGCTGCACCGAAACGCGTCTCGTTCCCCCATTCCCCCTGTATTTTTTGTATATTTATACCTGTATATCCATTTGTTATCTATGCACTTTAGTTATTCTTGTTAAATTTGCACAATAAACCCACTGATTTTATTCACCCCCAAGACCCTTTCAGCTTTCAGTTTTTTACACTCACTACACCAGTCATTGAATGTACTGGAGGTATCCAGCGAATCACGACCCGGTGCAGAGTGACGCAAAGAGAGCAGTGAAAGAGGTCTAGGAGTTCACCGATAAGGAACTCCACAAGCTTAACAGTTGAGCCTGGACCCATAAGGCTCCTGTATCGGTGAGTGCAAAATTTTCCCCTCTCCTTAAGCATTCTGTGTGACTGGTATCATGCTATGAGAGCGCTGTCTCTCTTTTTTATTTCTGTGTCCCCCGGCTGGGTTGGAGTAAGAAGACCTTTTAAAGAAGGGCAGTGACCACCCTAGATTAAGGCACAAGGCGTTTCACTCCAGAGCCTGGATCCAATTAGGCTCTGGAATCTGTAAGTGTGCAATTTTACCTACTATAACACACCCGTATAGAGGATTTCTACACTATCATTTCCCCTCCTCTCTCCCCCTTTATTTATATCTTTTGCTGTGGAGCTCATCGAGACCACCAGAGGAGCTGACACGCCCAAGCAAGTTTGCAACAAATGTGGAAGGGGTAATATTGAAATAATCTCAAGCACTTTTGATGCACTACCCATCCACCTAGGAACTGGAACATTAACATCATAGACTCTCTTGACCATTCCCCGAAAGTTCCTCCTCTTCTTATGGACTAGATTGAATATTTTAATTGGACTTTATTTTCCACCGCTGTATTGTCCTTATTGTTGCACCTGCACTTTTATTCACTGGTGCACTCGCACTTTACTATAATTACCGCTACTGCACTTTAATATATTGCATATACCGAATATTGTGATTTTCTATACCCTTCGCGATTTGCATTTGCACTTTGTACTGCATACTGTTGATCTGTGTGGTACATGCAATTAGCCTTTCAGGCATTGTTTAAGGAGTAATTGAAGTCACTGCGCCACTAGTTATTCTACTTTTTTTGCTGATTCTACCTGCACATTCGTCGAGAGCCTGTGCCCCCTTCTAGTTGGCAGCATTTCCACATATTTCCACCTTATCTCTACTTACAAGCGCCTCCACCGAACCCTCCCTTACTTGACAGTGAAGATCAACTGATCCAGTATTGGTTTGGTGGGATATTAACAGATTGGTCTGAGCCGAAAACTTCCAAATCCAAACTATCTGTATTCTGAAACTTCCGAATTCAATCCGAACTTACATTTTTGACCGCACACATATCTATATGGAGACCTTCTTTTAGACATGGCTGCATGAGTGTATAGATCTCCAGTTCTTTGGCTGGTTTAGATGGTTTCTCTCTGGTTACTCAGTCCCACTGTCCGCTGTCTATTAGCTCTATGTTTCACCGTGTGGATATTTCTTTGACGTTGGATTACTTTGGAATGACAGAGATCAAAACGTTCCACTTTCATTGCCTTTCCCTCATGCTATCCCTTTAAATCTCAATAACTGCACATCTCCAGGCCAAAAATGAATAAATCTCACTTTATTCTATGGGAGAAGAACCATTGATTTTCCATCTTTTACCATTTCTTTCTCTTTTTCTCCCCCAGTCGTCCGTATTAGCCGTCACCTCACCTGGCTTGCAACATTTGATTTACTGGAATCGCTATCGTGCTATCACTTCATTTTGAAATTGGACTTTCCTTGCTCAGAAAATTCCTTCATTTGCCAAACGTCTGTTTCGCGAGAAATGTTTCAAGCTGTCAGCACTTAATGTGACTTTGTAGAGACAATTAAAAACCTTTTATTCATACATGCTGCCATATTGTAAATACTTCAATTTATCATGGCGGTGTGACCCTGAGCCCCCTCTATTTAATGACGTTTATTAATATGAAGGAGTGTTGCTGGCGCGTTAATTAATTATTCATGACTGCATTAACAGTATGTAAATATGACATAATACTGTAACAGTACGCACCTGCACACATTCACAGATGCTCTATCTAAGGGCTTGGTAGCGAAGGGTGTGACAGATCTCTGTACCCCGACAGGGTCACATCTGAAAAATGCTGCTTCCTTGCTGGACCCCCCTTGTTCTCCCCAGGCCGACTCCCGTGCCTCTCTCCAGTCCTCAGATGAAGCCCAAGGACCGGGACACATAGGGAGCCCCCTAGCATCCCCCAGAAATAAGACGAGGCTTTATATCTGAGGTCTTTCAGGGTTAGAATAGAACTGGTTTTAATCAGGGACACCCACATACATTTATACGACCACACATGGGTCATTTACATACACAAATCCTCTCTAGAAACTGTTGGGAGACCCAACCAGACCGAAACAGATAATTGGACAACTATTTACTTTTTGGAATGTGAAACATAATTAGATTAGGGACTGACAGTTTAAATTAAACATTACTTTACATTCCTAATGAGGCAGCACAATGGGAATCGGTATAACAGATTACAGACAGCAGATTTACAACCTATTCAAACAGTAACAGATAAGCATTCTTGAGACAGGGTAAACTGGGATGTTAGTCCTTTCACCAGATAGCAGGCACACAAGGACCAGACAATAAACAATAACATTCTTGCATAATCACAGATTATACCAACATTCTGCACACAAGAGGACAATGGGCTAATATTGATTATTAGGCCTGCACCCTACAAATATGCCTCCATGCCCATGCACCCAAGTCCAAAATGATTTAGGTCACAAAGGGGTTAAGAGGTGGAGACATGTGGAAAGGGCATAATAGTCATGCATGTATGCTATAAATGTTTCACAAAGCTGGAAATTTATCAATTTGTTTATGCTATCATTGAATTGTATGTTATGGCCGAAAATGCAGTTTTGTTCTAGGTTATTATAGGGGTTATTCAATAAGAGCCGAACTTACCACCGAATTGCACCGAACGGTGAATTTCCCCGTACAATGCAATTTCATGGCAATTCAGCTATTCACAAAGCTGGAAATACACCAAATATTGGCAAATTGACAGCAAAATATGTTACAATTTGCCCAAGACCACCGCAATTCGGCGATCTTCGGCTGCAGTGAAATTGTCCCATAGAGAAGTAATGGTTATTCTATTCAGTGGACGCCGAAATGTTGGTGAAATGTCCAGATTTTCAGTGGTTGAATTCGACAGGTATCAACAGGTGACTCCCTTAGGTTTCAATGTAAAAAAAAATACCTTTTTTTTAATTCAACAGTTTATTCTTTTCACTTGTAGAAAAAAGTCTATTTATTTATTTTTTAGAATTTATAGGCATTATTTTGGATTTTTAGGCGAAATTTTAGATTCCCATTTTTTTAAAATTTTTCTTATTCTGTAACAAACTGTTTTATTAGGTTTTATAGGACCTTTTTTAGTATTTTCATGCATTTATTTTGCTTTAAACACCTTTTAAAATTTTTTTTTATTTTATTTTATACACCAGTTCAGCAGCTGATCGGCTTTTTCCGATGACGTTTGGCGGTCTGTTCGGCGGGTTGATCGGCAGCGTTTGGAGTATCCCTTCGGCGCACTTCGTTGACCCTGTGAATTGAACACCCCGATGTGTGCCAAACTGGAGAGCACCGAAATTTCGGTGCTCTCGGAATAACTCCTTATGTTTGCTCCCAACACCTGCTTTCAAGTATTTTACATGTTTATTATAATTTTTTAAAAAATACTATACTACTACTTTACTATCGAAAAGGCGCATTAAAAAAATCACGTCAAAAAAAGAAAAACATTAAAGGGATTGTTCAGAGAGGTCCGAAATGTTGCCAAAAAGTAACCGGACGCTGAAATTCAGCGTACGGTTCCATTTCGGGGCCATTCGGCTATTCAGAGAGCAGGCAGTTCGCCAAATTTTGGCGAAGTGCCTGCATGTACGGTGCCTGTTCGACGGCAGTGAAATCCCCCATAGAGAAGCAATGGTTAATCTATTCACGGACACCGAACAGCTGTGAAAAGGTGGTTTCATTCGTCAGGTTTATTCAGGCGAATCCCATAGGCGTCAATGTTAAAAATATTCCCTTTTTTATCCAATATCTAATAAACCGTTTATTATTTTAATCTGCAGCAAAAAGTCTCTTTATTTACAGATTTTTTATGATCTTTTATGCATTTTTTGGGATTTTTTCAGCAAATTCTTTTCCCTGATTTTTTTTTTAAATGTTTTTTTCTTTTTTTCTGTAACAGCCCTTTTTATTATCATTCATTGGATTTTATATGTAAATTCCAGACATTTTCTTTCAGTATTTTTTTTTTGCAAACAGCATTTAAATTTTGACTCTTTCAATCATATTGTTTTTTTTTTTTATTACCGTCCGTCAGCAAGTCGGCTTTTTCCGGCGGCTGCTCTATGCTGTGATCGACAGTTCGTCGGCTTTTCCTGGCGTGTTCTTTGCGGCGGTTTCTGGGGGTTTTCGGTGAGTGTTAGGTGAGTGTTCGGTGAGTTTTCGGTGCGAGTTCATTGGGTTTTCAGCGCGGTTTCCCTGCACTCTGGGGACCCTGCGGTGAATGCTGAATTCACCGCAGGGTGGGGAACTTTAATTCCGATAAGTGCAGGGAAGCGCAGGGAAAGAGACATTTCGGTGCTCTTTGAATAACCCCTTAAAAAAGTCATGTTTATAAAAAGGAGGCACCAATTCGGCCATGGCCGACTCGGACGAGTTTCTGATTGCAGGCCCTGACGATTTTAAATGCCTAGAATTGGATGCTCAGGCCATAAAGGAGCAACGTTTTTATGGTTACAGTTAGAAGTTAGGGTTAGAGATTAAGGTTAGGGTTACAAATTAGGCTAAGGTCAGACGAAAGCAGTTTTAACGTGCGTTTAGCCGCACGAAATCACGGCCGTGCTAGCAGCAAATGACGTCCAATGCCGGGGAACATACGATGAACGGCCGCACGAAAGTTCGTCCGTGCAACGCAAGTGGCAAACGAACGCATTTTTTCGAGAATGCCAAACCGCTACTACTGACGTACAGAGTGCGCTGCGTCCGCATAGCGGCGTGTTTGCGTGATTGGGAGACGTCAGACGCTGCACACGTCCGGCCAACATAACGTCCAGACGCAAAAAGTGTTTTATTGATGATCCGTACAAAATCACGGACGAAAATGCGCATCGTATGACCGCTATAGCGTATTCCGTGACAAAATACGTCCATTCGTTCGAACGCACTTTTTCACGGACAACGCGATAAATGCGTTCGTCTGACCCTAGCCTTAGGGTTATGGTTAGAGTTAGAAGTTAGGGTTAGATATTAGGGTTAGGTTACCATTGGGCTTCTTAGGGTTAAATTTAGGGCTAGATGTAACTCTATTCTTATTATTCTTCCCTTTAGCATAAAAACATTGTGTCTGCTCTTTTATGACATTTCATGTTCTGATTTTTCAACAGATTTGTATCTCTATGTTTTTTTTACTCGCGTGAATTTTTCGGGCCTGGGTATGTACCAGGCGTGTTACATGTTGTGGCTGGCAGACAGGAAACTCGTAAAGTGGCAGAAGAGTTCATGTTTTCAGAAAAAAAGGGTTTTCCCATCAGTCGAGACTTAACCCTTTCACGCCTTACCATTTCACCCCCATGCGCTGAGCTCATTTTTTGCTCATCATCAATATGTGATTTGAAGTCTCGTTTTATTGCAGAACCCAGACATATTATATATTTTTTTCAGGTGACTAAGGAGGTTCAAAATCTATCATCATTATGTGTATATGTCATGTCACCTCCAAATTGTTTATCAAAAACTGTCAATAAAGTGTACATTTCTATTCAAATTTCAATATTTTATAGCAGGTTATATCATTTTTACACATCTTATCATCCAAACCTTTGTGGTTATATATTCTATGGGTTACTCTTCCTAAAAACAATCAGAACTAGAGAACCCCCTATTGCATTTTTAGATGTAAATATACAATTTTAACCAACGTTTAAAAAAGGAATTTTTTCTTTTGAATCTTGGCGCATTGCGTTTCATAAATAAAACTTTTCTGGACAAAAAAAGCAATTTTGCTGAGGTGGTGTTTTCCCTTGCATCAGTAAAAGAAATAAAAATTATTCCATCTTAAGTGGAAAAAAAAAAGTCCACTTGAAATTGGACTTGAGTTCACTTAAGATGGAATATTTTTTTTTTTTTAACTTTTTATAAGCAAGCATTCAGTGTGTGCCTCTTCCTTTGGAGTTTATATCTACAATATATTAGGCTTGTGCACCGATTTTTTTTTCGGTTCGATTCGGTTCGGCTCGTTCGGATGTTTAAACTTTTCGATTCGGCTCGTTTCGACCGATTTCTGTTTCGATTCGGTTCGGTTCGACTCGTTTTTCGTGTACATTTTTTTTCGGAATATCGACCATTTTTCGTATTTTCGGGTCACTTAGCTCGTTTTTTGTATCGACTTTTCGAGATTTCGGAAATTTTCGTCTTTTTCGGAACCTCTGTTCTCCTCGTTTCAAAGTTTGGTAGTCCCTGAACCAAAGAGGAGGAGCTGCTCGCGTGTAAATTCACATATACATAGCAGAGGCTGTCAGCAGGATCTGCCCAATTATTTAGAGGAAAAAAATGTGAACTGTTTTTTACAGTTTCTGTTATATGGTTAGGGTAGGATCTTGGGTTCCTGCAGAGGTTTGGCCAGGACAGGTGTTAACCTCTTAATTAACCTCAACCAAGAGATGTCCTTTTGGTTTAAGTCTTGGACATAGAGTATTGAAGATCACTCCTGAATTTCCCAACAACTTTTTTGTAGTGGACAGTCATCATCGAATTTCAGAATAAAACAGCTGGAACCGAAATCACGAATGGAACCAAAATCATGAATAGAGTGAAAATAAATTTCGATTTGACACATTTCAAGTCCATTCGAAAATTCCGAAAATATTTCGTTTCGGCTCGGAAAACTTTTCGGATCTGCCATTTTCGGATCTAAAACTTTTCGGAAATTCGGCCGCATCCGAAAACACGAATCGGGAAATTTCGTGAAAATTCCGAAATTCCGAAACCCGAAACGCACATCCCTACAATATATTGGCTGCACCGGAGCAGGTAAACGCTGCCTTACTATGTATAGAGCATGGGGCTCTTGGATTATATAACTTAAATAAAATATTTATAACTCCATATTTACAAATCTTTGAGTGGTGGAACATCGAGCGGGTATATTTGGATTTACCAGCTTCCAGCACCGGAACAGGCACATTGACTACAGGGCTGTGCGGGGATTGAGGCTGTTTTTATATATTATTATTATTATTATTGTTATTATTTATATATTATTATATTATTATTATATATTATTGTATTATATATATTATTATTATATATTTTAATATTATTATTATTATTTTTCCTCTGTATTTTTTGTGTAAGTATTAAACAAAAAAAAAAGCAATTTATATATGTGTTTAATATATTGAAAAAAAAGTACATTTATTATTCAGATAAGATAAGATATATTGGTTTTATTAGTTGTTTTTTATTTAGAGCAGACTGTGTGTTTTCTTTCAAACAAAAGGACACCAATGACTTGTTGATCCTAATGAACCAATTCAGCCAGATGAAATACTTATTATTATCATTATTAATAATAACAAAAATAATAAGCATTTCAAATAATAATAAAATAATAATAATAATAATTTCAAATAATGATAATGATAATAATAATAATAACAATAACAATAATAATAATTTCAAATAATGATAATGATAATAATAATAATAACAATAACAATAATAATAATAATAATTTCAGATAATGATAATGATAATAATAATAATAACAATAACAATAATAATAATTTCAAATAATAATAATAACAATAATAATATCGTCATTAATAATAATTATGTTATTAATAATAATAAAAATAATATAATAGATTGAAATGCTTTTTTGGGGAAAAATACCCTACTTTACTGTAAATACTACATGTAAAATTCTGCTACAGAAATAAATGTGTAACGAACATCATGTAAAATATATGTAATTTTTCTTGCTGATAAAGTTCTTAAAGCTGAGATTTCACGCACTAACATTGCCTGCAGGTTGAATGCGACGTCTTATAAGATACAGCAGTTCTTCAGGTATTTTGTACAATATTATTGTCAAAAAGATTTTTTTTTTTTTTTTTCATGTTTTACAAGGGAATGCTAGAATCGATCTGGTTTATATTTTTATTCTCCCAGATCATAAAAAGCATATTTAGAAGGAGAAAAAAAAAAAAAAATGAAAGAGAGAAAAAAAAATTGAGGAAAAAAAAAAAAAATGTGAACCTGACAAGAAGAGACATAATTTCTTTGACCCCGGCCGCTCGAGTTTTGGAGAAAAACAGTGCCGTGTCATTCCATCACATTTACACTTTATACCTTCCCTATTCATGCTTCTAAAAAAAATAAAAAAATATATAAAAAAGCCGAGAACCTATTCTAGGCATGATTAAAATTCATAGGCTTTGCTGCCGAGACCAGATGCACAGGCAATTTGGACCAGTCATATCCCGGCTTGGCAAAATTAATTTGACAGGTTTGCATTACAATACTGATCAATATCCACTTTAAGGCGGCAGAGGCTAACCGAGAAAAAAATATAAGTGACCGGAGCGTTAGCAGGCGAGAAAAAATGAATCTTTGAGAGTTTTTCTCTCCCCCCCCCCTTCGTTCGCTCCAAGCTTGCACCTACATCAGGAGTCCTGACCTCAATCCATTGATCGGCCGCCGTTAACATGACAAAGGGCCCGGCGGATACGGCGCGCGCCTCTACCTAACAGGGAGCAATCAACCCTGATCCGCTAAATGTTTGACAGAAGGACTACACGGCGGAATTCAAATTCGCTCCGCGAGGTCTCGTTCAGCCGCCGCGGCCCCTTATTTTATTTTTTTTCTTATACACATGCAATTTTCTGGAAATGATTATATGTAATACACACATAGGACACGTTTTCCTAACCTCTTAGGGCGGCCATGATTGGCTTTCCCGCCGCTTCCAGTCGCTGACGGGAAAAAAGAAGAAGAATAAATCCTTTCCTGTTAAAAGCTACGGGCTTTCGATATCGTTCTATTCGGGTCTGGTTCGGCCTAATAAAAGAAAACACAGTGATAAAACAAAATGGATTAAAAAAAAAAAAAAAAGCAAACAAGCCGGGGTCGATTGCAGGCGTAAGCGTGATTGGTGGAAAGAAGAGAAGATCAGACACAGCTTGTGAAAAATAAAAAATTTTGGAGAATTTATTAATAGCCTGCACCAATTTTTTTTACAATATGAACCAGAGAAAGATAGAAATACAAATTGCCGGACAGAGAGATAAGACAGATAGATACAAACATACAGCGATGGACAGGCAGATAGATATGGATAGACGATTAATACTGTAGATAAACAGATATATGACAGATAGTTAGATAGATTTTGGTAGATGATAGCTAGATAAATATATAGATGGTAGATAGATAAATAGGATTTATACAGGGGCCAAGTCCCGGCGGAAAAAGTGAGGGAACTCACCCAAAAATTCCACAACCCCCCCATTACCTGAAGAAAAAAAAAAGGATGTATATATACACCTGCCCCCCCCCCCCAGAATCATGTGTAACCGGGCATAGACCCCTCAGAATTATATATATTCAGCACAGACCCCAGAATTGTAAATAACAAGCAGACCCCAGAATTATATGTACCAGCAGACCCCAGAATTATATGTACCAGCAGACCCTAGAATTATATATAACAAGCAGACCCCATAATTTTATATACCAGAAGAGCCCATAATTGTATATACCGGCAGACCCCATAATTTATATACCATCAGACCCCATCATTTATATACCAGCAGAGCCCGTAATTTATGTACCAGCAGACCCCATCATTTGTATACCAGCAGAGTCCATAATTTATATACCAGCAAACCCCATAATTTATATACCAACAGAGCCCATAATTTATATACCAGCAGACCCCATCATTTATATACCAGCAGAGCCCATAATTTATGTACCAGCAGACCCCATCATTTATATACCAGCAGAGCCCATTATTTATATACCAGCAGACCCCATCATTTGTATACCAGCAGAGTCCATCATTTTATATACCAGCAGAGCCCAGAATGTATATACCAGCAGAGCCCATAATTGTATATACCAGCAGAGCCCAGAATGTATATGCCAGCAGACCCCAGAAATGTATATACCAGCAGACCCCAGAAATGTATATACCCAGACAGACCCCATAATTTTATATAACCAGCAGACCCCATAATTTATATACCAGCAGATCCCATCTTTTATATACCAGCAGAGCCCATAATTTGTATACCAGCAGAGCCCAGAATTTGTATACCAGCAGAGCCCAGAATGTATATACCAGCAGAGCCCATAATTTGTATAACAGCAGAGCCCATAATTTGTATACCAGCAGAGCCCATAATTTATATACCAGCAGAGCCCATGATTATACTTACAAAGACAGAAAGACCTCCTCCCGCATGGTTTTCCGAGCTCCTGCACGATGCCATTGGCTTCTTCTGATGTGAAGGCTGCTACGCGATCTCGTGAGATCTCAGCAGTAGGCCGCATCACAGCCCTCACAAGGCTGAAGACGGCGGCTGCGCGAAGGAGCAGGCAGGAAGCACTCGGGGAACATGGGCCAGTCAAGGGGGCTGCTATCAGAATGTGGTTAATGCATTCTGCTAGAAGCCCCAGTGACAAACTAAATTGGCCCACAGCGGGAACATGCGTTTCCACAGGACTCGAGCCCTGGATTTATACATATGTAAATAGACAATAGATAGATAGATAGATATGGATATAGATGGATGGATAGATAGATAGATAGATAGATACACACATACTGTATATGGACAGAGACATAGATAGAGAGATTTGGATAGATAGAATGATATAGAGATAGATATGGATATAGATGGATAGATAGATAGATATGGGTGGATATACAGATATGGGCAGATACATATATAAATAGATATATATGGATAGATAGATAGATAGATAGAGAGATAGGTGATAGATAGCAATCAGTGGCATAGCGTGGGTTGTCAGCTCCCGGGGCCAGCCAAGAATTGTGTGCCCCCCCAACCTGTGGACACGTTAGCATGCCCCGATTCCCTTCCACCATTAGGGCATTGAACCCCTTAACTGTGATACAATGTAATGTGCAGAGTGTATGAGCGTATCACAGTGCTCCACAGCAATAAAACCCACAGTAATGTGCAGCTCACACATGGATATATATATTGCCCCGGCAGCTCAAACATGAATATATTTGCCCCCAGTACCTCAAACATGAATATATTTGCCCCAGTACCTCAAACATGAATATATTTGCCCCAGCACGTCAAACATGAATATATTTGCCCCAGTAGCTCAAACATGGATATATTTCCTCCCAGTAGCTCACACGTGAATATATTTGCCCCAGTAGCACAAACATGAATATATTTGCCCCAGTACCTCAAACATGGATATATTTGCACCCAGTAGCTCACACATGAATATATTTGCCCCCAGAAACTCAAACATGAATATATTTGCCCCCAGTATCTCAAACATTATTATATTTGCCCCCAGTAGCTCAAACATGAATATATTTGGCTCCAGCACCTCAAGCATGAATATATTTGCCCCCAGTAGCTCAAACATGAATATATTTGCCCACAGCACCTCAAACATGAATATATATTTGTCACGATGGGGGTCAGGGATCTGACCTGACAGAGAGGGGTGTGAGCCTAATGAGCAGTGAAAATAGACCATGAGCCTGAACTAGAAAAAATAAATATATATCATTTATTCTAGGAACCAAGAACTTAAACCAAGAGCAGGGAATACAGAACATAAATACAATAAACAGAGCCTTGAACCTCACGGCAAGAAATATAAAGAAAACCAGATAAACAAAATAGGCAACTAAACATGAGAGGCAGAATTAAACATGGGAGGCAGAACTAAACATGATACAAGAAGGCAAGAAAAACAGGGCAAACCAGACATGAGCCTGTAAACAGAATGGCCAGGTAGACAGGTATAACAGGATAAATCTAGACCAGGGAAAGACCAGACATGAGCTGGAAGACAGACAGACTGAACAGGATTAAATTAGACCAAGGCAAACCAGACAGGAGCTTGAAGACAGACTGAACTGAACTGAATAGATGATTCAGGATGAATCTAGAGCAAGACAAGCCAGACATGAGCTGAATGACTGATCCAGGATGAATGAGACCGCACCCTACTAAGGGAGTGGTCTCCATTTATACAAAATGGTCCAGGGTGAACCAATGGAGTCCAGGTACTAATCAGGCTTGGAATCCAAGAAATGAACGAAATAAAAATAAACCAAAAGCAGCAATGTCCACTACTGCCAGAGGGGGCGCCAGAGACCCAGAACGTCACATATCCCCCCCTCCACGAGCAGACCCCGGATGCTCAAAAAAAAGACAATAAGAATGAAAGTAAAAAGTCAATGGGTCCTGTAGGCACGTAGAGCCCTCGCGTACACCAGTCACCAAAGTCCCCTGAGGTCCCACTCAGAGTCGTCATCCTCCTCAAGACGCCCCCGTCTATGAGGGTGGGAGCCAAAACTGGGTCCAGGTTTGAAGACACTGGCACCAGTCCTTTTGTGTCTCCTCCCCCTGGTACGGGACGTGGAATGGACAGCAACAGTGTCCTCCCGGCTCTGCGGCAACAGGAAGATGGCACCAGTGGCGATCCGGTTCTGTGGCAATTTGACTGGGACAGCAGCAGCACAGCTCCGTAGGTTGGTGACCTTGGCACGGCTCTGCGGCGACTGGACTGGAACCACTGGGCTAGAAGACACCGGGACAGCTGGGCTCGAAGACACCGGGACAGCAGGGCTCGAAGACACCGGGACAGCTGGGCTCGAAGACACCGGGACAGCTGGGCTCGAAGACACCGGGACAGCAAGGCTCGAAGACACCGGGACAGCTGGGCTCGAAGACACCAGGACAGCTGGGCTCGAAGACACCGGGACAGCTGGGCTCGAAGACACCGGGACAGCTGGGCTCGAAGACACCGGGACAGCAGGGCTCGAAGACACTGGGACAGCAGGGCTCGGTGGGGCAGCGCCCTTGGTGTGGACCGGTTGGGTAGCACCCTTGGCAAGGACAGGAGGGGCAGCGCCTTTAGCACGACTCTGTGGTGAGTTGGACACGGCAGCAACAGCGCGGCTCTGCGGCGACTCGGACATGGCGGCAGCAGCACGGCTCTGTGGGTCAGCGACCTCATCACGGCTCTGCGGCGACTCGGTCCTGGCGACGGCAGCACGGATCTGTGGGTCAGCGACCTCGGCACGGCTCTGCGGCGACTCGGTCATGGCGGCAGCAGCACGGCTCTGCGGCGACTCGGTCATGGCGGCAGCAGCACGGATCTGTGGGTCAGCGACCTCGACACGGCTCTGCGGCGACTTGGTCATGGCGGCAGCAGCACGGATCTGTGGGTCAGCGACCTCAGCACGGCTCTGCGGCGACTCGGTCATGGCGGCAGCAGCACGGGTCTGTGGGTCAGCGACCTCGGCACGGCTCTTCGGCGACTCGGTCATGGCCGGCTCGGGTGAGCGTGGCGTGGAAACTACCGGCTCGGGTGAGCGTGGCTTGGAAACTACCAGCTCGGGTGAGCGTGGCTTGGAAACTACCAGCTCGGGTGAGCGTGGCTTGGAAACTACCAGCTCGGGTGAGCGTGGCTTGGAAACTACCAGCTCGGGTGAGCGTGGCTTGGAAACTACCAGCTCGGGTGAGCGTGGCTTGGAAACTACCAGCTCGGGTGAGCGTGGCTTGGAAACTACCAGCTCGGGTGAGCGTGGCTTGGAAACTACCAGCTCGGGTGAGCGTGGCTTGGAAACTACCAGCTCGGGTGAGCGTGGCTTGGAAACTACCAGCTCGGGTGAGCGTGGCTTGGAAACTACCAGCTCGGGTGAGCGTGGCTTGGAAACTACCAGCTCGGGTGAGCGTGGCTTGGAAACTACCAGCTCGGGTGAGCGTGGCTTGGAAACTACCAGCTCGGTGAGCGTGGCTTGGAAACTACCAGCTCGGGTGAGCGTGGCTTGGGAACCACCTTGGCTTGGCACTGTGGAGCAGTGACCCCGGCTTGGCACTGTGGAGCGGTGACCCTGGCTTGGCACTGTGGAGCGGTGACCCCGATTTGTTCGCGCTGCAGGGCAGCACTCTTGACTGGAACTGCTGGCTTACACCTGGTCTCTCCCTCTTGGGCAGCGGACTCTGGAGATCCTGCGGGTTGCAGGGCAGCGGACTCTGGAGAGTCCTTGCGCTGTAGGCAGTGGACATGGATACTGCGGCCTGGCATGGCTTGGTCAAGGAGGTTTGGTAAGGCTGGACCGTGAGGGCCTTCTGTGGGCGCACCTGGCAGGTTGCCACTCTGTGCAGGCAGGAACCACAGTAGAAACATAAGCCATGGGTTTTCCTCCATACCCTTTCCTCCAGGGTCAGGGGTCCTCTGGAATCTTTCACTGGAACAGGTTCCTTTGGGAAGGCGTCCCTGGGAGTTTTCCGCAGTATAGCACTCAGCCGCTCCAGGTGCTGTTCTGCAGCTTTATTAACCTTTTGCAGGTTCTCCAACAGACCAAGAATCACTGCTAGCTCACTTGTTACTGGCGGTCTCATTATGTCACGATGGGGGTCAGGGATCTGACCTGACAGAGAGGGGTGTGAGCCTAATGAGCAGTGAAAATAGACCATGAGCCTGAACTAGAAAAAATAAATATATATCATTTATTCTAGGAACCAAGAACTTAAACCAAGAGCAGGGAATACAGAACATAAATACAATAAACAGAGCCTTGAACCTCACGGCAAGAAATATAAAGAAAACCAGATAAACAAAATAGGCAACTAAACATGAGAGGCAGAATTAAACATGGGAGGCAGAACTAAACATGATACAAGAAGGCAAGAAAAACAGGGCAAACCAGACATGAGCCTGTAAACAGAATGGCCAGGTAGACAGGTATAACAGGATAAATCTAGACCAGGGAAAGACCAGACATGAGCTGGAAGACAGACAGACTGAACAGGATTAAATTAGACCAAGGCAAACCAGACAGGAGCTTGAAGACAGACTG
This sequence comes from Leptobrachium leishanense, assembly GCA_009667805.1. NCBI lineage: Eukaryota > Metazoa > Chordata > Amphibia > Anura > Megophryidae > Leptobrachium > Leptobrachium leishanense. The sequence goes on from CM019063.1 coordinate 43,278,153, forward strand.
AACTGAACTGAATAGATGATTCAGGATGAATCTAGAGCAAGACAAGCCAGACATGAGCTGAATGACTGATCCAGGATGAATGAGACCGCACCCTACTAAGGGAGTGGTCTCCATTTATACAAAATGGTCCAGGGTGAACCAATGGAGTCCAGGTACTAATCAGGCTTGGAATCCAAGAAATGAACGAAATAAAAATAAACCAAAAGCAGCAATGTCCACTACTGCCAGAGGGGGCGCCAGAGACCCAGAACGTCACAATATTGCCACCCTCCTTCCCCTTGCTCACTGGCTCTGACAGTGGGGGGGCCGGTTTGGGGCATCATAGTGGGCCCCCGCTGGTTTCCCTGTGATGTTCATCAGTGACAGTGCTCTTAACAGGCAGCCAGCGGCGCACTCTGTAAATGCCGCAGTGGCAAGTGCAGCCCAGTCTAAGCACGTTGCACTGGCGCCGCCCCTCACGTGACACGTCACGTGAGGGGGTGGCGCAGGCGCCACCGTGGCGTTTCCAGAGTGCGCCGCTGGCTGCCTGTGTGCACTGATGATCATCACAGGGCAGGGAAACCGGCGGGGGCCCACTATGGTGCCCCTGGCGCCCCCAAAAAAACTGTGGCCGGGCCACCGCCCCCCAAGTCCCCCCCATGCTACGCCACTGATAGCAATATATAGATATAGATAGGTAGACAGGTAGTGGATATATAGTAGACAGACAGACAGACAGTAGACTTTTGCATGGTGTAAAATTTGCCCAAAATGTTTATTTTGTAGGTCCAGATGTACTGTTTCGTTCGTGCTGTCATTCTGTTCCTTCGTGTTTCTTGTTTTGGATAATGTTTGGTCACCACCAGCTATCGCTGAAAAGAATATCAGGCAGAACAGGCTGCTCTGATTGGCTAGCTATTTTCAAACAAACCAATCAGGCTACCTTCAAGATACCCAGCGCGGTTCGTTATTAGTTCATTCGATCTGTTTGGTGATTTGGTGCTTCGTAATTCAGAAGAATTGCCAAATCAACAACAATTCAGACGAATCTCCAAAAATATGGGTGAAATGCCGAATCTGCAAAAAAATTTAGACAGATTGCCATATGTCCAAAAATGAATGCAAATGTCTAATGGATATATAGATAGAAATGCTGAAACTCAGGACGTTGAGATTGCTTGGAGGCACCTGATTCTCCTGCCATGCTATAAACTAGATTATTATTATTATTAGATCTATTTAACAGGCGAGGATTCCTTATGTTATTGTTTAAAACATATTTTCCAGCTTCATTGTTTAAATGACCATACAAACTACATGGAAAAAATGAAATTTAACTTTAAAAAGCTAAAGTGGTCAGGGTGTTCCCCTTTAACCGGATCCAGTGTGAGGTGTCCAGCCGAAAGAAGTGATCAGAATAAATTATGGAATTTACTCATTATTATTTATTGATAATACAGGTGTCAGGAACCTTGGAGCTCCACTTGTTTCAGAATTGATTCCACCTTCCCCCCATAAACCGATATGTTGGCCGATGAAGACATCTGTCAACAGGCGTTTCCCTCTATTAGAACATATGTGTTAACCTTTTATTTGAGATCTGTGCACCCAAGCATGGAAGCCACCATGAACATCGACAATGGTCATAATTAATATCAAGCGTGCAGGAAATTCCACTGACCTTTGGAAATGACCGTGTGGACACTATTAGAGGACGCCACGTTCTGACCTAGTCATATTTTTTTTCTTCACTGGCTGCAAGCAATTGACTTCATGAACAGATTATTTGGAAATCATTTTCTGGTCCGGCGATCGGCATATGGCTCCATGTAGGAAGCCGTGACATGAAATCACCACTTCTTCGTATGAGGGAAAAGCCCTGGATTCCAAGTCTGGCTGATACGTCTCTGAACCATTAAAGTCTACGGACGGAGTCGGACAGTTTATCAAAGCTCCGAGTGAGGTAAAACCAGACTTGTAGCCTGTAGAGCTTCGGTCAGTGGAACTTTGAGTTGCCAGGTGTTGAAATCAGAAATGTGGCTATATTAAAGGAGTCAAAGTCAACTTAATACATGCAGGGCTGGATTGACAACAGGGCTATTGGAGCTGCAGGTCCAGGCCCATGCCCAATAATAAGCCCAGACAAAGGATAGCTATGGCTGCCAAGTCAAGATGTGCCATGCTGACTCATACCCAAAGCGAATGAGTGCTGAAATAAAATAGGGATGTGCATGGCTGAAAAATTTGTTTAGTTTAGTTTTGTTTCGTTACGTTTTTAAATAATTTTGTTTTCGGAATTTCGGAACTAATATCTTTTCGTATTTAGTTTCGTTTCGGATTGATTTGAAATTTCAAATCGATTCGATAGTTGTTGATATCCATTTGATACTTCATTTCAAATTCGATAGTTGTTATCAATTATTCAAATTTTTTCGTTTATGATGATGACACAGTGTAAAATGAAATAAATTTGTAATATACCATTTCGAATTCGTATCGATTCGTTATTCGGAAGTACTTCCGAAATACGAATTATCAAATTTTGTTCCAAATTCCGAATTTTTCTGAAACGAATGCACATCTCTAGAATAAAATCAAAAGGTGCTTCTACAAAGTATTAGTGTAAGTGTGTGCACACTTATGCAACTATATTATTTTAGGTTTTTATTTTTCCTCCACCTGAATGATTTCAGTTTGTTTTTCAATTGAGTTGTACAGTTTATTGGTCAGATTAAAGGTGGAAGAAGTTCTGAAATGATTTACCTTTGTCTCATTTTTTACATCACAGAAACCTGACTTTTTAACCCCTTCACTACCAACTGAATTTCCAAAAAAACATTGTCAGAAACCAGTGTTTTTTGTAAAATCATTTTAAATTAATTATAAAGTAAGAAATATTTGAATGTCTTACTGTAAATAACATATTTTTGGCCAGTAGATGGCACCATCTACTGCCAAATTGAGTTATAGAGGTTTGGGCGGCTGGTCTATTTTCTTCTTTTTTCCCCCTGCATCGGCTGCTGAATGTCCGATATTTCAGAGCTTTCAGCAGCTGATTTTACAGTTTTAGCTCTTGGGGCATTATGTCCAGAGGGCTAAAACGTTGAGGGCACCATCTGCAGCCCAAAAGCTAACGAAATATGTTTGTAGCCAACTAATTTTATTTGCTTTTGAGCTGCAGATCAGCAGATTGAGATATCTCGTTATCAGGAAACCGGATGGTGCCTTTGAAGCCCGACATATCTTGATATTGGTAGTGAAGGGGTTAGTTGAGGTGTGTAGACTTTTTCTATCCACTGTACATATACAACACTCAAAATGCAGAGCAGTCCAACCAAACATACATCTAAAGATTAAAAACATTTAGCAGCAAAATATGATCCTACATTGCATAAGCCTGACACAGCGCTAATGTACTCTTCATCATGGAAGGTGATATATATATATATATACAGAATGAGTATACTTTGTCCAAAATCCTCAGAACAGCGAGTGTTCTGGATTTGTGATTTTTGGTGATTTTGGGATATTTCCATATAATAATGAGATTATCTTGGTGATGGGACCTAAAAAAGTCTAAACCCGAAACCCACTGATACATTTTAAACACACACAATCTGAAAGATGCTTTATATAGGATTTTTCATCACTTCGCCCCATCACATGAGTTTGGGGGGGAATTTTACCATTTTTAAATGCTGTACGTCTAGAAGGAGAAAAGTTACCAGGAAAGGGTTAATGATCTTAACATGTATAGCTTGGAAGAAAGACGAGACAGAGGAGATATGATAGAAACATTTACATATGTAAAGGGAATCAGCAAGGTAGAGGAAAGGGGATATATTTAAAAGGAAACAAAGGAGTAAAAGAAGAGGATATAGTCTTAGATTAGAGGGGCAAAGCAAGAGTACATAGTCTTAGATTAGAGGGACAAAGCAAGAGGGCATAGTCTTAGATTAGAGGGGCAAAACAAGAGGACATAGTCTTAGATTAGAGGGGCAAAGCAAGAGGACATAGTCTTAGATTAGAGGAGCAAAGCAAGAGTACATAGTCTTAGATTAGAGGGACAAAGCAAGAGGGCATAGTCTTAGATTAGAGGGGCAAAACAAGAGGACATAGTCTTAGATTAGAGGGGCAAAGCAAGAGGACATAGTCTTAGATTAGAGGAGCAAAGCAAGAGGACATAGTCTTAGATTAGAGGGGCAAAGCAATAGGACATGGTCTTAGATTAGAGGGGCAAAGCAAGAGGACATAGTCTTAGATTAGTGGGGAAAAACAAGAGGACATAGTCTAAGGTTAGAGGGGCAAAGCAAGAGGACATAGTCTTAGATTAGTGGGGAAAAACAAGAGGACATAGTCTTAGGTTAGAGGGGCAAAGGTTTAAAAGGTGTATACATGGAACAGCCTTCCAGTAGAAGTGGTAGAGGCTAAACCAGTGATTGAGTTTAAGCAGGCATAGGCATAAGGCGATACTAAATAAAAGATAAATCCAGGGAAAGTATCCATATAACTGAGCAGACTAGATGGACTAAAAGGTTCTTATCTGCCGACATATTCTATGTTTCTATGTTGGAGCACAAAAAAAATCCGTAATTTTGAATAGTTCATGTTTTGCTTTCCAGATAAGGGATAATATATATTTACAAAACAGAAAAAGGTTGCACTCAACCTCAAAACTAAGCGGGTGCATCTAAGACATCAAATACAAAACATCAAGAAAGAGCTCTCCATATTATTGGCCACCTTCTTCCATCATTTTCTGTGAAAAAAACACAGTTTTAAAAATGCCCAATAAACCTGACTGAGGTAAAAATGATGGGGATTCAGTTCACAAAGTTATGATCATAATTTGCTTAAGCCTGTCACAGTCGCCAATGTACCCCATCTTTGACAGGTCCTATCTAACTGACCGAATCTGCACTTACAGGATCAACTCATCCTGGAGCTCCCCGGCAGCTCGAGGCCTTTATAGGCTGCCATGATGGAGCACCTGTGAACAGGGAGGGGTGCATACCAAATGGGAGTTGTCAGCTCTCTATATATATAAAATACGAAACTCCAAAAGGTTGCAGACTCGGTCAAGATTAGGCTTGTGCACCGATTTTTTTTTCGGTTCGATTCGGTTCGATTTTTCGGATCTTTAAACTTTTCGATTCGGCTCGTTTCGACCGATTTCTGTTTCGATTCGGTTCGGCTCGATTCGTTTTTCGTGTATAATTTTTTTCCGAATATCGACCATTTTTCGTATTTTCATGTCACTTTGCTCGTTTTTTGTATCGACTTTTCGTAATTTCGCAAATTTTCGTTTTTTCGGAACGTCTGTTCTCCTCGTTTCAAAGCAATAAATTTCGATTTGACACATTTCAAGTCCATGCGAAAATTCCAAAAATATTTCGTTTCGGCTCGGAAAACTTTTCGGATCTGCCGTTTTCGGATCTAAAAATTTTCGGAAATTCGAATGCATTCGAAAACACGAATCGGGAAATTTCGTGAAAATTCCGAAATTCCGAAACCCGAAACGCACATCCCTAGTCAAGATGCGCCCCTCCCTGTTCACAGGTGCTCCATCATGGCAGCCTATAAAGGCCTCGAGCTGCCGGGGAACTCCAGGGTGAGTTGATCCTGTAAGTGCAGACTCGGTCAAGTTAGGACCTGTCAAAGATGGGGAACATTGGCGACTGTGACAGGCTTAAGCAAATTATGATCATAACTTTGTGAACTGAATCCCTATCATTTTAACTCAGGTTTTTTGATCATTTTTAAAACTGTGTTTTTTTTCACAGAAAATGATGGAAGAAGGTGGTCAATAATATGGAGTGCTCTTTCTTGGTGGTTTTTTTTATATATATGTAAATATATATTTTTTTTGTTATATGTTTTTTCTTTTATACACCACAATGAAAATTTTCTAAAGAGCTGCCACCTTAAACGACAATTGCATTCATGATTAAGGTGATCAGATGATATCTGGTGCCTCTGTATGAATATACCCAAATGATGTTATGATAATTTTGGCCAGGGTTAAACATGTTCCATATGTGCCCTAAATTTCAGTTATATTATTTAAGAGGAAGGGAATGACCCGATCGATAACAGATTGTGAATGAGTAGGGTGGGAGTGTAGATAGACATTAATTCCAAAACACAAATGTATTCCCGGTCAATAGGGAGAATTATCCGGGGAACTATTCATTCAAAATTTACAAATGACACAAGGTCACCGTCCTAGACTACAGACAGGACTGATTTCCAGAAAGGATGGCTCTTACAGGCCTAAGCGAGCAGGATTAAAAGTTCATTGTTAAGGCATGCTGGCTGGTAGGCTGAGAAGTTCAATAAATCGAGTAATAATGACAAAATAAAAATAAGTGGTCACTGTTTGAAGGTGCTGCAAATAAAAAATATTAGATTATATTTAAAAAGTAATACATAAACATTTATAAGCAAAAAAGCTAAATAAAATCAAGTATATATAAAAACACTTCTTTTTTAACCCCTTGGTGACCAGGCGGTTTTACATCCTGGGATGTACAGTAAATCCGGCCGTGCCGCCCATTATGTTTAGTAAAAGTTTTGAGTTCTGCCCTCCTGGTGTATTATATATAATGTGTATATTATAATATGTAATATATAATGTGTATATATATATATAATAATACACAAGAAGGGAAGCACTCAGCCTTTACTAAGCTTTCAGTGTGGGTGAATCTCAAGACAATATGATACAACAAACCAAAAAGAGAGCAAAGCAGACATGTTCAAACAATACAAAAGAAACAACAACAGCAGCTTAATTCATTTAAACATAGAGGGATACGTTACTGTGACGGAATGGATGTTGTCCGCCTGCGGGTGTGCTCCTATCTGCGTGCCCCACAGCGCTTACCGCTGGCCCGACTACCGAGTGGCACGGCACTCGGCGTCTCGTGCGGCCTGGAGTGACCCTGGAGAAGGGTTAGCGGGCGGTGGAGGGGACCCCTGCGTGGAACCAGCCCGACCACTGAGCAACACGGTACTCAGCGTCCCGAGCAGTTACTGACTTTGTTGGTGTGGGGAACGTCTGCGGAGCGCTCGTACGGATACAGAGATCGGATCTCCCTCGGGTGAATATTCGGATCTTATGGGGGATCTCTGTCGAGTGAATATTCGGATCTTTTAGGGAATCTCCGTCGAGTGAATATTCGGATCTACTCCCATGCCGCTCGATATACCGAAGCGCGGTAGACGGGCCGCGCCTTCGGATCGGATGTCGGAGCCTCGGTCGAATATTCCTAAAACCGATGGTCATACGCTATACCTCTGTCCTGATGCAAGATGCAGGCACAGGGTGTTCGGTTCGGATCTTATCTCAGGACGCCGCACTCTGAAGACCGCGCGGGATCTCAGAAAATACGGCCGAGAATAAAAGTCACCAGTCGAAGCTGAATGCACTAGATAATCTGCTTTATTTTTACACATCACATATATTTATAACCTCTAACACAATATCAGAACAATGGGAATCCCTGCCCGCCCACACAAGTCCCATTGGCCCTCGCTGGCAGGAGGCACCCGGGACCCGATTCGTATTGGCGGTTACGAATCGGGGAGTTGCCGATTCGGACCGGATGGTCCGAATCGACCATTTTGCGATTCGACCGGATGGTCCGAATCGGCCATTTTCCGATCCGATCATTCTGACCGGATCCACGAGGCGCTGGGAAATGGCGGCGGGCAAGGCACACACAAAGGAATTTCCATACATTTCACAATACACAAATGGGGACACTTTTATTACACCACACACAAAACCACATCTAAATAAAATATAAAACGGAACTAAAATAAAGGAAGCTCTCAATGTCATTGACTGGCAGAAACTCTTTCACGGGAAAAACACTGAGGATAAGTGGAATATCTTTAAACTAACACTAGAAAAGTACACGTCACAATATATTCCACTGGTTAATAAATATAAAAGAAACAGACTGAAACCAATGTGGCTTAGTAGGAAGGTAACTAAGGAAATGAAAAATAAAAAGAAGGCATTTAAAGCTTTTAAATTTGATAAATCTGAGGCATCCTATAAAGCATATAGGGCAGCCAATAAAGCATGTAAAAAAGCGATTAGATGGACTAAACTAGAAAATGAAAAAGAAATAGCCAAAGAGAGCAAGACCAACCCTAAAAGATTCTTTAGGTACATAAATTCTAAATAACCCAAGAGTGAAAATGTAGGTTCACTAAAATCTGAGTCAGGGTTATTGTTAACTGAAGATCAGGATAAGGGAGAAATTTTGAATGATTATTTTTCTTCAGTATTTATCAAAGAGAAACCTATAACAGGAGACATGCAATTCATTAATAAAAACTTACTAATACAAAGTGACTGGTTGACTCAGGACAAGGTTTTGCAGAAATTAAACAATGTGAATGTGAATAAAGCCCTAGGGCCAGATAGAATTCACCCACGAGTACTGAGAGAGCTATGTGTTGAAATATGTAAACCTCTGTTCTTAATCTTTCAAGATTCTTTTCTTTCAGGAATAGTACCAGAGGATTGGAGAAAAGCTGACGTGGTCCCTATATTTAAGAAAGGTTTAAAATTTGTGCCTGGGAATTATAGACCTGTGAGCTTAACATCTGTGGCTGGGAAAGTATTTGAGGGGTTACTAAGGGATAATATTCAGGAATTTATTGGGAGGTATAATGTAATTGGCAAAAATCAGCATGGTTTCATGAAACACAGATCATGTCAGACTAACCTAATTACGTTCTATGAGGAAGTAAGTAGAAGTATAGATCAGGGGTCGCAGTGGATGTGATTTACTTAGATTTTGCCAAAGCTTTCGACACAGTTCCACACAAAAGGTTACTACTTAAATTAAGAAAAAATGGTCTAGATGAAAATACTTGTTCTTGGATAGAAAACTGGCTAAAAGATAGGGTACAGAGAGTGGTCATAAATGGTACATTTTCAAGATGGACACCAGTGGTAAGTGGTGTCCCTCAGGGGTCTGTTATAGGACCAATACTATTCAATTTATTTATAAATGACCTTGAGATAGGCATTGAAAGTCATGTATCAGTGTTTGCAGATGACACAAAGCTAGGAAAAGTAATACAATGTGAGCAGGATGTTACTTCGCTGCAGAGGGATTTAGATAGATTGGGGGACTGGGCACTTAAATGGCAGATGAGATTTAATCTAGATAAATGTAAAGTTATGCACTTTGGAGTGAAGAACACACAAGCAATTTATACCCTAAATGGTACGGAGTTAGGGAAATCCAAGCAGGAGAAGGATTTGGGAATAATCATAGACTTCAAACTAAGTAACAATGTGCAATGTCAAACAGCAGCCGCCAAGGCCAGCAAAGTACTGGCATGCATTAAAAGGGGAGTTCACTCACGGGATGAAAACATAATTTTGCCTCTGTATAAATCAATGGTCAGGCCGCACCTTGAATATGCCGTGCAATTTTGGGCACCTGTCTTAAAAAAAGATATTATATCGTTAGAAAAAGTGCAGAGACGGGCAACTAAATTAATAAGGGGGATGGAAGGGTTAAGTTATGAGGAAAGACTAACAAGCTTAAACCTGTTTAGTTTAGAGAAAAGGCGCCTTAGAGGGATCTGATAACCTTATATAAATATATACGGGGCCATTATCAACCATTGTCTGATAACCTATTCATTAACAGGACTATACATAGGACAAGGGGTCATCCATTTAGACTGGAAGAAGAAAATTTAGCTTAAAGCATAGGAAGGGTTATTTTACGGTGAGAACAATAAAGCTGTGGAATTCTCTGCCTGTTGAGGTGGTTGGGTCAGAGTCTGTACAGACTTTTAAAAAACGACTGGATGACTTCCTGCAGACACAGAATATTAAGGGTTATAATATTTAATATGTGGTAAAAGCTTCTTGATCCAAGGAGAAATCTGACTGCCATTCTGGGGTCAAGAAGGAATTTTTTCCCAGTATGTTGCATATTGGCAAGCATTCAGACTGGGTTTTTTGCCTTCTTTTGGATCAACAGCAGTAGGTTATGTGGGAGAGGCTGAACCCGATGGACGCATGTCTTTTTTCAGCCTATATAACTATGTAACTATGTAACTATGTAACTCCGTGGGTGCAACGGCACCTAAAAGTCTATGGACAAAACCCCGTCACCATGAACCGCCCCTGGCTGAGGGTGTTGGGCCATTCCGTGACACTCCTCCCCCTTCCCAAGGTCCGACGCACCCGGTTGGACCCCAACGGGTCGTACCGGGGTAGTCGGGGCTCCCCAATCCCCTGGTTCCCGGGCCGACTGCCGCGATAACCCATCTGCGTTACCGTTTTGCGACCCGGGCCGGTATTGAATGGTAAAGTTAAAGGTTGGAGAGCCAGGCTCCACCGCAACAGGCGGCCATTTCCCCCGCCACTCGGTTGAGCCACACCAGGGGTTATGGTCGGTCATCACGGTGAAGGACCGACCGTAGACATAGGGTTGGAGCTTCCGTAGGGCCCAGACCAAGGCCAGGCACTCCTTCTCCACCGCAGCATACCCCACCTCCCGTGGTAACAGCTTCCGGCTGATGAACGCCACCGGATGATCCCCCCGTCGTCCCCCACTTGACTTAGGACAGCTCCCAGTCCGAACATTGAAGCGTCTGTATGGACAACAAAACGCTTGTTATAGTTGGGAGCTGCTAGCAGGGGAGCTTGGGTCAGGGCGGCCTTCAGTTGCTGGAAGGCCTGCTCGCACTCCGGGACCACAGGACTTGGCGGGGCAGGGATTTCTTCGTCAAGTCAGTCAGGGGTTTGGCCAGGTCACTGTAATGGGGTACGAACTTCCTGTAGTACCCCGTGGTGCCCAGGAAGGCGAGGACCTGGGTCTTGGTCACAGGGGTGGGCCAGTCTAGGATGGCTTCTACCTTGGCGGGCTCTGGCCGTTGTATCCCGCACCCCACCCGGTGGCCCAGGTACTGTACTTCGGCCATCCCCACCTTACATTTCTCAGGCTTAAGAGTCAGGTTGGCGTCCCTAATCCGGCCCAAGACTGTCCCCACATGGTCCAGATGTTCCTCCCAGGTCTGGCTATAGATGGCTATGTCATCCAGGTACGCACAGGCGAATCCCTGGAGGCCATCGAGGAGGCGATCGATTAACCGCTGGAAGGTAGCAGGGGCGTTCTTCATCCCGAACGGCATGACTCGAAATTGGTACAAGCCGAACGGGGTGATGAAGGCCGACTTCGGGGTCGCTTCTTCGCAAGGGGAATCTGCCAATACCCCTTGCACAGATCGACCGTGGTCAGAAAATGACCCCGGGAGATCTGGTCTAGCAGCTCGTCGACTCGGGGCATGGGATAAGCGTCCGTAATGGTAAGTCATTTATCCGCCGATAGTCGACGCAGAACCTGGTGGTACCGTCTTTCTTGGCACCAGGACACGGGCGACGCCCATGGACTGGCTGACGGTTCAATGACCCCAGCTCCAACATCTCCCGGATCTCGGCCCGCATGGACTCGCGGACCGCTTCCGGGAGCCGGTATGCAGGTTGCCGAAGGGGTCTCTGACCGGGCGTGTCCACTTGATGAACGGCCTGGTCAGTGTATCCCGGGAGAGCTGAGAAAACCCCGGGTAGTCGTGGAGTAACTGCCGCGCCTGCGCCTGCTTTTCGGGCCCTAACTCCTCCCAGCTGCACCTGATCCCCCCGGAAGGCTGCTTGGCTACCGGAAGTTCTACCAACGGAATGGTTCCGTCTCCTCGGCAGCCGGCGCGCATATGGCATCCACCGTCTCCGGCCGTTCATGGTAGGCCTTCAGCATGTTGACGTGGAACGTCCGCTGGATTCTGATGTCTGCGCAGCTGACAACCACATAGGTGGTATCCCCCAGTTGGGTTACCACCCTGTAGGGGCTTGCCAGGCCGCCTGCAGCTTGTTCTGCCGCTGTGGCTTCAACACCAGAACCTTCTGCCCCACGAGGAACGAGCGACTGCAAGCAGCGCGGTCGTACCACGTCTTCTGCTGAGCCTGGGCCGTTTCCATGTTCTCTTGTACGAACCCCACGAGTTCTGCCAAGCGCTCCCGGAGCTTCAAGACATAACCCAATACAGGAACCCCATCTTCCTCCTGTTCCCCTCCCACTGAGCCCTAACCAAATCCAGAGGCCCTCCCTGGCGCCCATATACAGCTCAAAGGGGAGTAGCCGGTGGATTCCTGAGGAACCTCCCGGTAGGCGAACAATAGGTGGGGAAGATACTTCTCCCAAACCTTCCTTTCGTGTGCAAAGGCCCGGATGAGCTGTTTCAGGGTCCCATTAAACCGCTCGCACAGCCCATTTGTCTGGGGGTGATACGGGGCGCTGTGCAGCGCCTTAACACCACAGAGACGCCAGAGCTGCTGGGTGAGCTCAGCGGTGAACTGGGTACCCTGATCGGATAGGATTTCCCGGGGAAACCCCACCCTCGTGAACACCTGTAGAAGAGCGTCCGCTACGGTGTCCGCCTGGATGTTGGCCAAGGCCACAGCCTCGGGGTACCGGGTGGCATAATCCACTACGGTGAGTATGTACCTCTTACCGGTGGCACTGGGGCGTGGCAACGGCCCAATGATGTCGACCGCCACCCGGCTAAAGGGCTCCTGGATGATGGGCATGGGGTGCAGGGGCGCTTTTGGGTGATCCCCTGCCTTCCCAGTCTTTTGGCAAACTGGGCAGGTGCGGCAGTACACGCGGGTGTCTTCGCTGAGGCGGGGCCAGAAAAACGTGCGCGCCAACCGGTGCCGGGTTTTCTTCTGCCCTAGGTGACCTGCAAGGGGAATATCATGAGCCAGGCGCAGAAGTTCCTGTCTAGGGCCCTGGGGTACTACCATCTGCTTCTGCGGAACCTGCTTCTTCTTGGACCCCTCGCGGTGTACCGGTAGAGAAGCCCATCCTCCCACTCTATCCTGTAATTTCTCTTATCGTCCAGGCCTTTACCGGCCCGATCCCGGTAGCACTGTAACGTGGGATCGGTCTGGGTCTGGTGGCGAAGCGTCTCCGGGGAGCTCCACGGGGAAGGGGGGTCAGGTGGAAAGGGAGGAGTCGAGATTCGTCTGGGTATAGGAAGTCGGGGAGGTTTCGGTTGGGATCTCACCTGGGTCCCGATCGGAGTGCCCCTGTCGTGGCGTTGGCTCTGTTGCCTAGTGGTTACTGGGGTGGCCGCATCTGTGGAATAAGAAGAGACCAGCCGTCCCAAATCGTTACCGAGGAGCACCTCGGCCGGCAATTGGTTCAACAACCCCACCCTCACTACTTTCTCCCGGTCCCCCAGTCCAGGTGAACCCGTGCCGTCTCAAGCCGGAGAACCTTCCCTCCGGCCACCCGCACTGCGATGGTGTTGTGCAGGCGGTCGTTCTGCTGGACCAAGTGGGGCCGTACCAGGGTAATAGTAGCCCCGGAGTCCCGAAGCCCCTCAGCGGCTCGCCCGTTTATCCACACCGCCTGACGGTGATGATGGCGGTTGTCGGCGAGGCGGCTTGCACGGGGTCTGCTTCATGTAGCCGCTCCCATTCTTCCGGGACCTCCGGCCACGGGGTTTCGGTGTCGCAGCAATGGGCGGACGATGAAGGTCTGGCGGAGGTCGTGCCAAGTCCGGTCGGTTGGGGCAATTCTGCTTGTAGTGCCCATCTTGGTTACACCAATAGCAACGGACGTTGGCCAAGTTGTTGGGCCGACTGGTGGGTCGGATCGCCGGCGTCCGAACCGCCGGTGTTGGAGGTGGAGGAGCAGGTAGAGCGGGGCGGAAGGGCAGGGATCGCTCCCCCGGTAACCTTCCGGGTGTCAGCGTACTCATCTGCCCAAATAGCCGCTTGCTGCACTGTTTGAGTTTTTTATCTCGCACCCACTCCCGGATGGCGGAGGGGGTGTGCTCGAAGAACTGCTCGAGCAGTAGCAGCTGGGTAATCTCGGTCACCGTCTCCGCTTTGCTACCCAGGAACCAGGTGCGTAAGTCCCGCTGCAATCGGTGGGCCCACTCAACGTGGGTAGCGCCATTGGGCCGGCGAGAATTCCTGAACTTCGCCCGGCTGGCTTCCGGGGTCACAGCGAACCGGCTCAGCAACGCTTGCTTCACGTGCGTGTAGTTGGTGGCCTCCTCGTCCGGCACCGTGCGGTAGGCCTCGGCGGCCCGACCGGTCAACTTGCACGCCAGGATTCTCACCCAGTCGGCACGGTGTACCTCGTGCACTTGGCACAGGCGTTCGAAGTCCTGGAGGTAGCTCTCTATCTCTTCTTCTGTTTCACGGAACTCCTTGAACGCCTGAAAAGGCACTTTGCGCCCGGTGGAACGGTCCGAACGAGGGCTGCTGTCCCGTCGGCCCCGCACCTCAGCCAGCCGTAGCTCATGCGCACGCTCTTTTTCTCGCTCCACGCGCTCTTTTCCACGCTCCTCTTCCTGACTGATCTCCCGAATCAAATTCTGCATGACAGCCTCCGATGGGGGCGCTCCATAGAGGATGGCCCGCTGCCGCACCTTCCGCTGGAGATCGCTTTCGTCGGACTCGGCGGGGACAGGTGCAGGTGCGGTGTCAGCGGGTAACACTGCGAACGCCGCCCCTTGATCTAATCTCCGTAGCTCCTCAATCATAACGTCCCGGCTCTTGGAGCCCGGGGTGCCTCCCCGATTCTCTAGCATGCCACGCAGGACGTCCCGCTTGTAGGCACCGTACTCGGCCATAGTGAGGGTCTCCTTGGGGTCTGCAGAGAGCTTATCCCACCACTGCCACCAGTGTGACGGAATGGATGTTGTCCGCCTGCGGGTGTGCTCCTATCTGCGTGCCCCACAGCGCTTACCGCTGGCCCGACTACCGAGTGGCACGGCACTCGGCGTCTCGTGCGGCCTGGAGTGACCCTGGAGAAGGGTTAGCGGGCGGTGGAGGGGACCCCTGCGTGGAACCAGCCCGACCACTGAGCAACACGGTACTCAGCGTCCCGAGCAGCTGGTTCACTGACTTTGTTGGTGTGGGGAACGTCTGCAGAGCGCTCGTACGGATACGGAGATCGGATCTCCCTCGGGTGAATATTCGGATCTTATGGGGGATCTCTGTCGAGTGAATATTCGGATGTTTTAGGGAATCTCCGTCGAGTGAATATTCGGATCTACTCACATGCCGCTCGATATACCGAAGCGCGGTAGACGGGCCGCGCCTTCGGATCGGATGTCGGAGCCTCGGTCGAATATTCCTAAAACCGATGGTCATACGCTATACCTCTGTCCTGATGCAAGATGCAGGCACAGGGTGTTCGGTTCGGATCTTATCTCAGGACGCCGCACTCTGAAGACCGCGCGGGATCTCAGAAAATACGGCCGAGAATAAAAGTCACCAGTCGAAGCTGAATGCACTAGATAATCTGCTTTATTTTTACACATCACATATATTTATAACCTCTAACACAATATCAGAACAATGGGAATCCCTGCCCGCCACACAAGTCCCATTGGCCCTCGCTGGCAGGAGGCACCCAGGACCCGATTCGTATTGGCGGTTACGAATCGGGGAGTTGCCGATTCGGACCGGATGGTCCGAATCGACCATTTTGCGATTCGACCGGATGGTCCAAATCGGCCATTTTCCGATCCGATCATTCTGACCGGATCCACGAGGCGCTGGGAAAATGGCGGCGGGCAAGGCACACACAAAGGAATTTCCATACATTTCACAATACACAAATGGGGACACTTTTATTACACCACACACAAAACCACATCTAAATAAAATATAAAACGGAACTCCGTGGGTGCAACGGCACCTAAAAGTCTATGGACAAAACCCCGTCACCATGAACCGCCCCTGGCTGAGGGTGTTGGGCCATTCCGTGACAGTTACATTCCAAGCGGAAAAACGGGGCTCGCAGTTTTCCCCCTAGCACGTCTGTTTTACCGCTAGATTGCAATGCAGGCGCAAAAAATGCTGCCTGCATTGTTGCCGCGCGTAAACCCCAGGGATGCGCGCAGCAGCGTTAAGCGCAGCCGCGCGCACCCTCTCAATGGAGTCCATAGGACTCCATTGAAGCAGATGCCGGCGGTCACATGACCAGCCGAATGTCGCCTTGCGAGATCCGGCCGGTCAGCATAGTGATACGCAGAGGGAGACTGGGGGCACTTTCCCCCCAGTCTTTTCCCTGCTCCCGCTGGACTGAGGAGGCGGACAGAGCAGCGGTCCTCGCCGTGGGACAGGAGGTGAGTATCTTGATCTTTTTGGGGGATTTCTGGATGGTGCTAACGGATTCTGCAGAAGCGAAATCTGTTAACACCAACAGGGTTATTCAGAGAGAGGTGAGCAGGAGAATGAATGGAGAATGGAAAATTCTAGGTCAAAATAGCCAAACCAGAAAAATTCTCCCAATTATCTCACTTTCCAAATTGGCTATTTTGACCTAGAATTTTCTATTCTCCAGTCATTCTCCTACTTTTCACCTCTCTCTGAATAACCCTGTTAGTCCTGGCTCTGGTTAACTTTCCGCTAACCAGAGCCGGACGGTAATCAGCGTCAGGACTTTGTAATCCTAGCGCTGATTAACACTTTTGCGTTCCCCATGTTAAGTATAGGGAGCACAAAGTACAGTGACCTCGCGCAGAGAAGCGCAAGGTACCAAACGCAAATGGGTTACTCAACCCATTAGCGTTTGGATTGAAATATGCGGGTGAGCGCTAACGTTAGCACCAAGTATGTAATGTGGCCCAGAGATTTTGGCAGATTTAACCCTTTAAATGCTTACAATCAATTCTTATCTCCTTTAGAATCACTGCAGTTCTTAACCCTTTCAAGGTTTTTAATACTGATCTCTGTTGAAAAATGTTGGAAATTTTCTTGAAAAGGTTAAAAACTGCAGTGATTCTGAAGCGGATAAGAATTGTTTGTAAGCATTTAAAGGGTTAAATCTGGTAAAATCTCAATGTTTAAATGAATGTAGCTACTGCTGTTCGTTTATTTGTATTGTTTGAACATGTCTGGTGTGCTCATATATATTCAAAAAAGTGAGACATGTCATTTGCATATCCTACCCAGAATTCCTTGCTGCATATGGGGAATGTGGCACAGGAGCTCTGGGATGCAATTCACCGAATTGCTGTGATGTGCAAGTGGCTTCTGCAATAATAAACACACTTATTATAGTGTGGAGGCTTTCTATCTCACTTTTTGTCCTCCACCACAACCCTTGTAGATACTGATTACCCTATGGGTCCCTACTGGTCGTCATGCCTAGCTCCTGCTGATGAGGGTCCAACAAACCTGAAACAGCGCTGTACTAGGAGTGGCTTTGACCAGTTGCATAAACCTTATCTCTGCTACAAAGCCACAGTGTGGCATAGCATTGATTTTAGGGATCTGTGTAATAACAGACCCAGGATGCATAAAAGTGGGACAGAGGTCATTTGCATATTCTACCCAGAATTCCTTGCTTCATATGGGGAATGTGGCACAGGAGTTCTGGGATGCAATTCATCGAATTGCTGTGATGTGCAAGTGGCTTCTGCAATAATAAACACACTATATATATATATATATATATATATATATATATATATATACGAAAAATAAATAGAAGGACACAGTGTGTCCAGAAATGATAAAGTAATAATAATGACAAACTAAAATACAAAAACATAAGGAAAGTGTTCACTGTTTGAAGGTGCTACAAATAAAAATACTAGATTATATGACATAAAAAATATTTATTATTATTTATATTATTATTTTATATATATATATGTAATTTATATTTATATTATATAAACATTTACATGCAAAAATATTAAATAAAACCAAATATATATATATATATATATAGTTATACATAATAAATTTATCTTCTAAAGAAACAAAATACATTATAAAAGCAATATACCAAAAAATAGGAAGGGTCAGTATCCATTTAAATAATAAGAATTTACAATGACAACAAAAATAATGTAAATTAAATTCATAGTTAGGTCTGTTGCAGTCAGATGATAACTCTGAACTCTCTTTTTTATTAAAACAAAATATGTGAAAAATAGATAATTAGATAATTAGATAAGTTACGACTATTAATCTCTTCGCTGCAAACAGATTTATGAAAGAAATTGTGTTCCGGAAAGAAAAAAATTACTTTTAAATTTCAGGATGCAGAGGCAGACAGGTGAACTGCTGGCATAAAATGAATATCCACCCTGATTATCTTTTTAAAGGAATAATTCTAAAAAATACAGTAAATCAAAACAAGCAGTTACCGAGAACCTCATTGGCCCCACATGGTTACGTTACCTGAGATGTCTATGGGCCTGCACTGCTTCATTATCTCCCAGATTTATTGGTATAATTTAATATTTATTTTATGAACATGTTTGGGAATATGTGAAAGCTGGGTTGGGTTGTTTTGGGTTAATTCTGGTCTGTCAGTGCTCTGAAGTTGCATGGTCCTTGGTTCATGCTCTCTTACAGCACAGTGCAATCCTCGCAGCTGTCGATCAATCAGCAGAGCCAGGACAGTTCATGCCTACTTGTTGAGTAGACTAGACAGTCCTTACTCTCTGCCTGTTGAGGTGGTTGGGTCAGAGTCCGTACAGACTTTTAAAAAACAACTGGATGACTTCCTGCAGACACAAAATATTAAGGGTTATAATATTTAATATGTGGGTAAAAGCTTATTGATCCAAGGAGAAATCTGACACCATCTGGCGTCAAGAAGGAATTTTTTCTCAGTATGTTGCATATTGGCAAGCATTCAGACTGGGTTTTTTGCCTTCTTTTGGATCAACAGCAGTAGGTGATGTGGGAGAGGCTGAACTCGATGGACGCATGTCTTTTTTCAGCCTATGTAACTATGTAACAATGGCCGGGTAAGACAGGACTGAAACTACGAATGGTCAAAGGTCGAGGTCAGGACAATAGAGATGCAAAATGAATAAAACGAAGACGAGGTCAAGGACAAGAGAAGTAGATAGTCAAGACGCCAGCCAAGATCAATACAGAATGATAAAGACAATATAGGAACAGGCTAAAGGCTAAACAGAAATGACAGGGCAATGGCTACATAAAAGTGCTGGAAATTAATACCCTGCAACTATAGGGACGCGACTGGAGATGACGTCATACAGGATAGCTGTCGATCAATCAGAGCAGAGCCAAGTAAGAGACCTGGTGATGCATGCGCCTAGAAGGCGGCTCGCTTTCATCCAGAGCCAGGATAGTTCATGCCTACTTGTCGAGTATATGATATTGTCAGGAATACGGAAGTGGCCCAACACACAGAAGGAAAGATCGAACAAAACCTAGACTAGACAGTCCTTACAGTGGTCGGGTAAAACAGGTCTAAAACTACGAATGGTCAAAGGTCGAAGTCAGGACAACAGAGATGCAAAATGAATAAAATGAAGACGAGGTCAAGCACAAGAGAGAAGTAGATAGTCAAGATGCCAGCCAAGATCAATAGAGATTTATAAAGACAATATAGGAACAGGCTAAAGGCTGAACAGAAACGATGGGGCAATGGCCACATAAAAGTGCTGGAAATTAATACCCTGCATCTATAGACAGGAGACTGGAGATGACGTCAGACAGGATACATGTGCATAAAAATGACTATCGGCAGCATCGTAGTTGTGTCGGCTGAGGCTCACACATAATGACACCCATTTGTAATTCAACCAACAGAGCGAACAGCGTAATGACGCTCCATGTTGACGCCGTTGTAAGGCTGGGGTCAGACGAACGCAGTGCGAACGTGCGTTTAGCCGCACTTTATCACGGCCTTGGTAGCAGCAAATGATGTCCAACGCAGGCACATACACAAAGTATGGCCGCACGAAAGTTCGGTCGCGCAACGCAAGCGGCAAATGAACGCTTTTTTGCAAGAACGTCAAACCACTAGTACTGACGTACAGAGTGAGCTGCGTCCGCTGTGTCCGTATAGTGGTGTGTGTGCGTGATTTGGAGACATCAGACGCCGCTCAACATAACGTCCAGACACCCAAAGTTTCCTGGTTTGGATACATAAAATACAGCCGAAAGTGTGCATCGTATGACCGCTATCGCGTCTTCTGTGAAAAAATGCGTTCGGGCGCATCAACGCACTTTTTGACGGTAGACGTGAAAAATGCGTTAGTCGGACCCTAGCCTTAGTGCGACAAGTGCAACGATGCACGGCAGGACCCAGATCAGCAGGATGGCACACAGTGCCAACATGTACAGTAGCAAAAAGGGGGATCAGAAGTACGTCTCGCAGAGTGATGACGACCACAAGGACTCGGTCAGGGCCTGAAGCAAAGAGAGCATCAATGTCGTTCATGACAAATATCTTACTGAACTCTCTACTGATGTGCAATCTATGCTTCACAAAGTTCTGATCCCATAATTGGAGTTGTGGAACGTCACCGATATATGAAGAAACGAATGGGGTTATTCACTATCCACCTTATTTTAATTGAAAGAATGGTGGATTTAGTCCATCATGTGCAGCGAACCTCAGTGATCTTTGGGGAAAGTATGGTGAATTCACCATTTAGGAGACTTCCATCGAGTTCTCCGCACCTTCGACCTTTCTTTCCATTGTTTTTTCTGCTGAAGCTGTTCTCAGTGTGGTTTCCGAAGGACTTTCCACCAAAATTTTTGTCAAAGTTATTTTGCGTAGTTTCTACTGGTGTTTCATACACAGTTGTATAGCATTATTTTTAGTGTGGGTTTCAGCTTTGAATCTGAGTCTATTGAAGTCGCCATTTTAAAATTGATTCACCGTTACCACAAACAACGGTGGAACAACGATGAATGGAGACTAGCCACAGGTTACTCATTTTACGGACGATTGAGGCTGGTATCCTTCTACAGCATTGGTTGCCATTGTTAATGTTTACAGCAACTTCCCTGCCGTTGCAGAATTATGCTTCTCTGTATGGTGAAGTTCACCCTAACTCTATTAATGGTTATTTTTTACTGTTGATAGCAACTATGGGGAACCTTACTGCCACGTTGTCGCTTAGTTAATAACCTCTTAAAGGTTTTGGTGTAGTCATATTAAATTGGCTAAGGATAGCATACTTGCAATCTCCAAGACCTATTCTCTCGTGAGTGATGAGTGTGATAATGGTCGGGATGTGGGAGCCTCAGTCCACTATCTTTTACTCAAGCTTTAATCTCTCTGTAGAACTAAATATAAGTTCCAGATAAAGCTTGTGTGGTCAAAAAATGCATGATTACATTGGACAACACAAGTAAGCCAAGAGACTTCGGAATGCTCCATCTCCTCATCACCAAGGGATTGTAGAGTTGGTTAAGAACATCCATGTGGAGTCTCTGGTTAGAATATGTTGTGGGTAAAGGTCTGCCTATACATAGGAGTGAATGAGCTACAGCCCTACAGGGTCCAAATCTGAGGATTTTCAATCCCAAAGAGGGACGCAACAGGCAATGTGTTTCGCACATCTTGCAGTGGCCAGCCAACTGACCTCAAGGAGTCAACATATGACTTCAGTTGGGTTGGAAGGGGCTCACAACCATCAATTCGCCAAAGAAATGAAAATGCTGAGGACAGGGGTAGTAGTCCCATTAACCATTCTGGAATAAGCCTTCCCATCTGGTAAAATCGGGATCTATATATTTCTATGGACGATTATAGGGTTTCAAATGGTAGGGAAGGGAGGTGGGAGGGAGGTTTATTCAGGAAGTATCCTGCAAGGTTTCAGCCAAAATATTGAAAAAGGTAAATTAATCGATCATACGTTGTGGCAACCTTCTGAATTAACAGCTACTTTACAATACTTTGATGTGCCTGGTACCCTCTTTACTGTATGCTGTCCTTGTAATTGGTCTCAATGGGTCCAAGCGCACCCTCCTATTTTTATTTTTGACTGGTGGTCCTTCTCTTATTGTGTGCGGTTCCCTCTTGTCATGGCTACTGGGGTACAAGGCTTACTGGCTGACCAGGTTCCAGCAGTTGACCTTCATTTAGGCAGTTCCAGGGAGAGAGTAATTTCTCCTCTAGTGATCTTGACGCGGGCCGCACGCAAGCTGCGTCATTTATTCCCCCGCCTGTACAGCATCATTCTCAGAGCGCCGACACACGTGCCTCATTCCCATCCCATAGGTTTTGGCGTACCCTGATGAAGCCGACCAATCAGGAGGGGGTGAACCCTATTTAAGACAGACTCTGTCAGTCTTACATTGCCCTATTGTGGTTGTCTTTGACAACGCACTCTATATTTCTCGTCGGGGGTTGCTGCGTCTCTCGTTCAGGGATGATGTCCTTGGCATTCAGTACTGGTCACCCTTTCAGGGTGATGGCATCTGATTTGCATGTGGAGCAGTTGTCCCTGTAATGGCACAATCAACTGATAAAGCTTTGTGAGACCTGAGCGGGCCCCGCCGTAGAGCAGGCCACTAGTGCCGTGTTCGTTCTCAGGACGCTCGCTCTATGTTTCTGACTGATATTCTGTGTTTGACCGTTGCTATGTTTACTTGATTGTGTGATATTCTATTCCCCTTTGACCTTCGCTATGGTTATATGATTGTGTGATACTCTGTTTCCCTTTGATCTTGGCTATGTTTACTCGATTGTGCGAAACTCTGTCTCCCATTGACTACATGTGCTAGCCAGTACTATAGTCATTTGGCTTATTTGTTCACCTTTGCCCTATTTGGCATTATTGTGCCACTTTGCTTTCTCTCTTTATTTATATGAGGCCACACTAAGGACAGGAGGTTAGGACTAGTTGTGTGTATTCAGTCACTACATGTTAGGCTTCTCCTCTGTTGCCATTTTTGCAAAGCCCAGCCGTATTAAGGACTGGTACCAAACTTGGCGTAAAGGGTTCTTTTTGATTAAAAGTTTAGGGCCCCTATTACATTCCTCGTGCATTTTCGTTTGCACGCGCAAATGCGCATTTGCACGAGTGGCAAAACCCTTTGCGCAAAACGTCGTATTACAACGTTCGCGCAAACGATGCACGTTATCGTCTAACGCGGATGGACCTGCGCGAGCGTGATGAACTGTGCGCATCCCATACTTAACATTGTGAGCGCAAATTTGTTCGTGCGCTGGTACGCGGATGGTATTACAATTGATGCACATTTTTTCTATTGCTGCAGCATGTATACTCAGATTTATTTTGACAGGCGCAAAAATGTTAGTGAGTCAATTAAGGTAAATTGATGTCAAATAAGGTTCTTAAATTCTGATTGTCTGAATCCGGCGAAAAAAACCAATCCGCACACTGATTTACGTGCGCAACGTTACTGCGCGCGTATTACTCTTCGTTTTGCTCGTCGTTTTTATGAACATTATTTTCGGACAAATGAGAAAATGCGTTCGAATCGGAATACTCCGTTAAGTTTTGCGCGATAACGCCGGACGATGGGCGCAAAACAATTTGCGCTGCGTGAACGAAATTACATGAAGAATGTAATAGGGGCCTAGGTTTCTCTAGAGATCCACCGAAACCATTACACCTATCTTCTGAATTATAGGGTTTTGACCCATTCCCACAGATGCGATCGCATTCCTAAGGTCGCAATCATTTTGACTTTTCAGACACGAGAAAAGATTGTGCGTGAAACGATACAGAGTTTTGCCGACAGATAAATGGTTCTGTGGCGAATCTGTCATGTAAGCATTATTGTGGATTAAAACCAGAGGGAAGAAATGAGTGAACACAAACTCATTCAGAAAATTCCTCAAGGCACCAAACCCCATCTTCCGAGCTGTAAGTTTTAGATAGCAATGAAGAGAGAGACATCAATAAATAATCACGGCTCTGATACTTTTAAATGAGAATCCCCACATTCAAACCCCATGTTAAATCGAATGCCTTCTATCCAGAGCTAAATCGCGGCAGTTGCACGCGGAGACTGGAAGGTTTTACTCTTTATATCTTTTATTTTGTTTTTTTTAGACGTATCTGACCTTTTTCTTGAATTTTTACATAGAAATTGGAAGCCTAAGCCGGAAATGCTAAAAACTATCCACTGTATGTATATCTGAATTATTTGCCAGAAGACATAAAAACACTGCTTACAATTCCCAGCGGCACATCCACATACCATTAAATGAACGTTTCTAAACCACAGCAAAGCCGTCACCTGGAAACTCAACTGGTTCTTTTATTTATTTATTTATTTATAAAGGATTTTACCAGGAAGGATACATTGAGATTTCTCTCGTTTCAGTAAGTCCTGGGTTCAAGAACATTGAATTGTTACAGTCGTTACAGAAATACAAAGTAATAAAATGCAAGATATTAAAAACAAAACACAAATATACAGATTAACCCAGAGAATAAATATGTAGCAAATATATTCACTATGTTACATGTTCATAGGTGCATTCTGTATATAGTCACTGTGTTACATGTTTACAGGTGCATTCTGTATATAGTCACTGTGTTACATGTTTACAGGTGCATTCTGTATATAGTCACTATGTTACATGTTTACAGGTGCATTCTGTATATAGTCACTATGTTACATGTTTACAGGTGCATTCTGTATATAGTCACTGTGTTACAGGTTTACAGGTGTATTCTGTATATAGTCACTATGTTACATGTTTACAGGTGCATTCTGTATATAGTCACTAGGTTACATGGTTACAGGTGCATTCTGTATATAGTCACTATGTTACATGTTTACAGGTGCATTCTGTATATAGTCACTATGTTACATGTTTACAGGTGCATTCTGTATATAGTCACTATGTTACATGTTTACAGGTGCATTCTGTATATAGTCACTGTTACATGTTTACAGGTGCATTCTGTATATAGTCACTGTGTTACATGTTTACAGGTGCATTCTGTATATAGTCACTGTTAAATGTTTACAGGTGCATTCTGTATATAGTCACTGTTACATGTTTACAGGTGCATTCTGTATATAGTCACTGTTACATGTTTACAGGTGCATTCTGTATATAGTCCCTATGTTACATGTTTACAGGTGCATTCTGTATATAGTCACTGTTACATGTTTACAGGCGCATTCTGTATATAGTCACTGTTACATGTTTACAGGTGCATTCTGTATATAGTCACTGTTACATGTTTACAGGTGCATTCTGTATATAGTCCCTATGTTACATGTTTACAGGCGCATTCTGTATATAGTCACTGTTACATGTTTACAGGCGCATTCTGTATATAGTCACTGTGTTATTATTATTATTATTCTTTATTTATAAAGCGCCAGCATATTCCGCAGCGCTGTACAATAAGCACAGTATAGACAGGGTTACAATACATTGAACAACATTTGACAAACAGTACAGGAGGAGATGAGGGCCCTATTCCCGTAGGAACTCACAATCTGGGAGGGTTGGGGTTGGAAACAGGAGGAGAGGACTGTAAGGTGAGAGTGATTGATGGTTGCGTCAGTGAGTTGGGTGGTAGGCCTCCCTAAATAGGAATGTTTTCAGGGAGCGTTTGAAGGAAGAGAAGTTAGGGGAAAGTCTGACAGTACGAGGGAGAGCGTTCCAGAGAGTGGGGGCTGCGCGTGAGAAATCCTGCAGGCGCATTCTGTATATAGTCACTGTTACATGTTTACAGGCGCATTCTGTATATAGTCACTGTGTTACATGTTTACAGGTGCATTCTGTATATAGTCACTATGTTACATGTTTACAGGTGCATTCTGTATATAGTCACTGTGTTACATGTTTACAGGTGCATTCTGTATATAGTCAATGTGTTACATGTTTACAGGCGCATTCTGTATATAGTCACTATGTTACATGTTTACAGGTGCATTCTGTATATAATCACTATGTTACAAGTTTACAGGTGCATTCTGTATATAGTCACTATTTTACATATTTACAGGCGCATTCTGTATATAGTCACTATGTTACATGTTTACAGGTGCATTCTGTATATAGTCACTGTGTTACATGTTTACAGGTGCATTCTGTATATAGTCACTATGTTACATGTTTACAGGCGCATTCTGTATATAGTCACTGTGTTACATGTTTACAGGTGCATTCTGTATATAGTCACTGTGTTAAATGTTTACAGGTGCATTCTGTATATAGTCACTATGTTACATGTTTACAGGTGCATTCTGTTTATAGTCACTATGTTACATGTTTACAGGTGCATTCTGTATATTTATTTATTTATTTATAAAGGATTTTACCAGGAAGGATACGTTGAGATTTCTCTCATTTTCAAATATCCTGGGTAGTCCTGGGTTCAAGAACATTGAGTTGTTACAGAAATGCAAAGTAGTACAATGCCAGATATTAACACAAAACATATATACAGATTAACAGAGAAATAAATATGTAGGAAATAAAGTCATTATGTTACATGTTTACAGGTGCATTCTTTAAATAGTCACTGTGTTACATGTTTACAGGTGCATTCTGTATATAGTCACTGTGTTACATGTTTACAGGTGCATTCTGTATATAGTCACTATGTTACATGTTTACAGGTGCATTCTGTATATAGTCACTGCGTTACATGTTTACAGGTGCATTCTGTATATAGTTACTATGTTACATATTTACAGGTACATTCCGTATCGAGGTATGTTAATGGAGATCTCTTAAGGGACTTTAGACTGGGGGAAGATTTGATGGCGTCTGGGAGGTTATTCCATATTTGCGGCACTCTGTAGGAAAATGAGTATCGAGACACTTTCTTTTTGTATTGTGGTATTGTAAGTAAGTTGCAGGTCCTGGATCGGAGGTTATAGGATGAGGGAACTGCTGGGGGAAGCAGCCTATTCAGGTAGGGTGGCAGCTTCCCAGAAATGCTCTTAAACACCAGGTTGGAAGGGTGAAGAGTGCGTCTAGATTCCAGCGACGGCCAGTTTAGCTCTTTTAACATGTCACAATGGTGGGTCATGTAGTTACATTGTAGCACAAAGTAGCAGAATGAGTTATAAAATTTAGTAAGTTTATGAAGGTGTGTTTGCGGGGCGGCTGCATACACTACATCTCCGTATTCAATAATAGCCAGCATAAGCATTTGTTGTACAATCTGCTTTCTTACCGCGGGACTCAGGCAGGATTTGTTTCTGTACAGGGCACCTAGTTTGGGGTAAAGTTTAGATGAGAGTTTTTCGATGTGGGGCCAAAGGGTAGATTTGGGTCTAACCAAATAAACCAATAAAACTCTATGTTATGTTTAGTGTGACTAGACGTTTGCTACTTTGAAGCAATGTCTTACAGCATCCTGCTCCTACAGGTCCATCTGATACAACATGTGGATTCTCTTTATAGAGAATATAGAATATAAAGTTTGCACTCTGCAAAAAAATCTTCCAAAAAAATATAATAGACATGGGCAGCAATGAAAAATATGTCTCGGTTCGGGGCGGATTGTATCGGAATTCAAAAGTATTGGATTCAGAAATAATCGGAATCAGCCGATTCAGAATATTTCTAAGCTTCTGACATTTCGGTCTCAGACCAGTTCAAGATATCGAAAATGTCCAAAATATTTGTCGGTTTATTCTGAACCTTTAAGTATAATACGTAAAAAAAATGGTATTGGGGGCTAAGGTCAAGGCTAGGGAGAGGGTTAACTCAGTGGTGTATTTTGGCCTAGGCCTTAAGGCCCATTGTGGCCGAAACGTCACACGTTTTTTCTTTGGGGAGATTCCACTCCCGTGAATAAATCTTATTGTCTAGCTGCCTGAGTCGCGGATTATTTGGTTTAAAACACTTTTTGCGTCTGGACGTTATGTTAGCCGGACATTAGCAGCGTCTGACATCTCCTAATCACGCACACACGCCGCTAGCGGACGCAGCGCACTCTGTACGTCAGTACTAGTGGTTTCACGTTATCAAAAAAATGCGTTCGTTTGCCGCTTGCGTTGCGCGGCCAGACTTTAATGCAGCCGTACTTCATATATTGCCCGTCATTGGCCGTCATTTGCTGCTACTACGGCCGTGATAAAGTGCGGCTGCACGCGCGTTCGCACTGCGTTCGTTTGACCCCAGCCTTAATCAGGTGTCAGCTGTGAATTAACCCTATAGGGGAAAAGGGCTTTCTCCATCCGCCTGCTAACAAAACTGTGGTCTATCACACCCACACACCCTGAATATATGGAGGAGCCCCTAAAAAGACACCCGCTCACCCTGAATATATGGAGGAAGCCCCTAAAAAGACACCCACACACCCTGAATATATGGAGGAACCCCTAAAAAGACACCCACACACCCTGAATATATGGAGGAGCCCCTAAAAAGACACCCGCACACCCTGAATATATGGAGGAGCCCCTAAAAATACACCCGCACACCCTGAATATATGGAGGAGCCCCTAAAAATACACCTGTGCCCCCTGAATTTACGGAGGAACCCCTAAAAAGACACCCGCATACCTTGAACATATGGAGGAGCCCTTACAAAGACACCCGCACACCCTGAATATATGGAGGAGCCCCTAAAAAGACACCCACACACCCTGAATATATGGAGGAGCCCCTAAAAATACACCTGTGCCCCCTGAATTTACGGAGGAACCCCTAAAAAGACACCCGCACACCCTGAATATATGGAAGAGCCTCTAAAAAGACACCCACACACCCTGAATATATGGAGGAGCCTCTAAAAAGACACCCACATACCCAGAATATATGGAGGAACCCCTAAAAAGACACCTGCACACCCTGAATATATAGAGGAGCACCTGAAAAGTCACCCACACACCCTGAATATATGGAGGAGCCCCTAAATTGACACCCGCATACCCAGAATATATGAAGCCCCTAAAAAGACACCTGCACACCCAGAATATATGGAGGAGTCCCAAAAGAAACACTCACACACCCTGAATATATGGAGGAGCCCCTAAAAAGACACGCACACACCCCAAATATACAGAGAAGCCCCTAAAAAGACATGTGCCCACCACAAATATTTAGAGGTGCATCTCATTTCACTGGTTTTCATGTAGATGGTAAGTTTATTCATGATGTTGGAATAGCTCGCTGTTGTGTCATTTCTTAACAACCTGCGCGTCCCATGATAAGTATTGGATAGAGATGTGCACCGCTAAAAATTTCGTTTAGTTTCTCTTTCCATGTGTTTTTTTTCGTTTTGGGTCGTTTCTGACCGTTTTCGTTTCGTTTCCATTCGAAATTTCAGATCGATTCGAACTGATAAAAAAAAAAAATTTCTTGTTTTCTTTCTTTCTGTTTTTTAAATGCTCAAAAGGTCCTAAAAAATCTAAAAATAAAGAGATTCTTTACTGCAGATAATTATAAGCAACGGTTTATTAGATATTTAGTTAAAACGGGAATATTTTTAACATTGAAGCCTATGGGGTAAAACATTTCCCACACCTTTTTTAACATTGAAGCCTATGGGATAAAGCATTTCCCACACCTTTTTTAACATTGAAGCCTATGGGGTAAAACATTTCCCACACCTTTTTTAACATTGAAGCCTATGGGGTAAAACATTTCCCAGACCTTTTTTAACTGCCCAGCAGTGTGCAGAATCATATACTGCATTAATTATACAGTAGAGGTGCTGCCCGGCAGTGTGAGGATTCATATGCTGCATTATTATACTGTAGAGGTGCTGTCCGGCAGTGTGAGGTTTCATATGCTGCATTATTATACAGTAGAGGTGCTGCCCGGCAGTGTGAGGATTCATATGCTGCATTATTATACTGTAGAGGTGCTGTCCGGCAGTGTGAGGTTTCATATGCTGCATTATTATACTGTAAAGGTGCTGTACGGCAGTGTGAGGATTCATATGCTGCATTATTATACTGTAGAGGTGCTGCCCGGCAGTGTGAGGATTCATATGCTGCATTATTATACTGTAGAGGTGCTGCCTGGCAGTGTGCGGATTCATATGCTGCATTATTATACTGTAAAGGTGCTGTACGGCAGTGTGTGGATTCATATGCTGCATTAATTATACTGCAGAGAGGCGCTTCCCAGCAGTGTGCGGATTCATATGCTGCATTATTATACTGTAAAGGTGCTGTACGGCAGTGTGCGGATTCATATGCTGCATTATTATACTGTAAAGGTGCTGTACGGCAGTGTGAGGTTTCATATGCTGCATTAATTATACTGCAGAGAGGCGCTTCCCAGCAGTGTGTGGATTCATATGCTGCATTAATTATACTGCAGAGAGGCGCTTCCCAGCAGTGTGCGGATTCATATGCTGCATTAATTATACTGCAGAGAGGCGCTTCCCAGCAGTGTGCGGATTCATATGCTGCATTAATTATACCACAGAGAGGCGCTTCCCAGCAGTGTGTGGATTCATATGCTGCATTAATTATACCGCAGAGAGGTGCTTCCCAGCAGTGTGTGGATTCATATGCTGCATTAATTATACTGCAGAGAGGCGCTTCCCAGCAGTGTGTGGATTCATATGCTGCATTAATTATACTGCAGAGAGGTGCTTCCCAGCAGTGTGTGGATTCATATGCTGCATTAATTATACTGCAGAGAGGTGCTTCCCAGCAGTGTGTGGATTCATATGCTGCATTATTATACTGTAGAGAGGTGCTTCCCAGCAGTGTGTGGATTCATATTCTGCATTATTATACTGTAGAGAGACGCTTCCCAGCAGTGTGAGGATTCATATGCTGCATTATTATACTGCAGAGAGGTGCTTCCCAGCAGTGTGTGGATTCATATGCTGCATTATTATACTGTAGAGAGACGCTTCCCAGCAGTGTGAGGATTCATATGCTGCATTATTATACTGTAGAGGTGCTGCCCGGCAGTGTGTGGATTCATATGCTGCAACTATCGAATTTGAAATGAACTATCAAATGGATATCAAGTAACTATCGAATTTGATCGAAACGATCCGAAATTACGGAATCAGCAATGGAACCGAAAAATACAATGTCTGAAATGATCAAAATGGAACTGAAATCATGAATGGAACGAAAATGACTTGCGATTTTACAAATTTCACGTTCATACGAAATAACGAAATTATTTTGTTTCGGATCGGAAATATTTTTGGATGCTGTGTATTTCGGTGCCGATCCAATTCGGAACATCGGACGAATCTGAAGCACCGAATCGGCCCGATTCGTGAAAAAAACGAATCGGTCCAAATCGAAACATTATCGATTAAATATTAAGCTGTGTCACGGATTTTGTACTTGAGTCAAATTAAACAGTGAAATTAAATTAATTTGTTTCATAAAGTCCTTTGCTGACTATTACTTGTAATGTAAATTAAAATCAATTTGATAGTTGATATCAATTCGAAATTTGATTTCAAATTCGATAGTGTGGGAAATGTTGTATCCCAAAGACTTCAATGTTAAAAATATTCCAGTTTTAATTCAATGTCTAATAAACCGTTGCTTATAACATTCTGCAGTAAAAAGTCTCTTTATTTTTGGATTTTTTAGGATCTTTTAAGCATTTTAAAAAATATATTTATATATATATATTTTTTTTTTTATCAATTCGAAATCTGACCCGAAATTTCGAATCGATCCGAAATTTTGTGTGGTCAAAATTTCGGATTCAGGATGCCCACGGAAGCACGAAAATGGTAAACTTCGTAGGAAAAACGAATCTGTACGAAACGAATTGAGCTATTCCAACATCATGAATAAACTTACCATCTACATGAAAACCAGTGAAATGAGATACACCTCTAAATATTTGTGGTGTGTGGGTGTCTTTTTAGGGGTTCCTCCATATATTCAGGGTGTTGAACATCCCTAGTATTGGAGATGCCGAGTACAGTAAGGAAAGCAAGCCACGAGACACTAAGGGTGGAACATCTCCTTTAACGGCAATATTGGAATATGACGTGAAAATATCAAGCTAATAACGTCTGGCGTTATGTTGTGGGTCTTGAACACTAAGCACAACGACAACCTTGGAATAGGGCCCAACATTGGGTATTCCTTATAATCTTCACAAATGAACCCTAAGGCCTCTATTCCATTCTCGGTGCTCATTTAATGGAGCTTTTGTAAACTTACCAGAGCCATTATAGTCCATGGAGTCGTTACGTTTACAATAGCTCTGGTTAAGTTTGCACCAACCTCGGAATATTGACCTAAGTAGGTTAATGGAAACACAGGGATGAGCGGCCGCATCAGACATATTTAAAGAGTTAGAAGTGCAGGAATTAGCGCCGTACAAACCGAGCATACTGTAATTCCTGAGTTCTCCAATGAAAGATTACATGCCGTGTGTCGACGTGTCGGTCAGACCTATAAACCTGGGACTGATGTGGATTAAGCCAGTTCTAACATTTACTTACATTGATCTCTGGAAATAATACATAATTCCACGGAGACCTGATGTTCCGACTCTGAAGAAATTCAACTCTTAATCCACTCATCTGCAGCGAGGCGGCAAGATTTATACCAAGATTTATACCTATACACTCCGACAGGGAAGACTTTAATATTAATTGAGGTATAAAGAATTCATGACGTGTGGTGGTGGTGATATTTAGCAAGGAAAATATCGTTTTAACATAAAAATATAATCAAATGGTACAATGTAACAGGCACAGAATTTAAAAGAAGTGTTGACAAAGGCATTTAATAAATGATGGGTTACTTGTCAATCACCACAATGCAACTAATATCAGTGGAAGGGGAAATCTCTTCATGATTCTCAAATATTAATATTTATAATTTGTAGATGGCCACTTAGAGGGATAGTTGGACAGTGTGATGTATGGGTTGTTAGACTGTGTAAGAATGTATGGTGTGTGTGTATTGTGAGGTATCGACTGTTGTTGGTTGTGAATGATGCTTTGCTTTTCTTCTGCCTTCCCACTTCCTGTTCTGCTCTGAGGTGATTACTCACTTCCTGTTGTCGGTTGGGGGGAATGTTCTGGTAGATGTAAAATGGCGGCTGAAGCAGAGCAGTGTTATGAGACAGCT
The DNA here is from genome assembly GCA_009667805.1 of Leptobrachium leishanense. Lineage (NCBI taxonomy): Eukaryota > Metazoa > Chordata > Amphibia > Anura > Megophryidae > Leptobrachium > Leptobrachium leishanense. Next base: position 43,310,965 of record CM019063.1, read on the forward strand.
CTGTGAGGAAACTGGTCTACACTGATTAATAAAGTGCAACTTGGTTATCCAGAAGTATTAAAGTGACTGCTTTAACCCCTTAGGGACCGGGAGGTTTTACACAAATCCGTCCTTTAGTGACCGCTGCTGTTTTTACATTTCTGCGCTGCTCGTGTTTAGATCAAATTTTCCTCTTACTAGTTTATGCAACCCACACATATTATACACCGTTTTTCCCGCCATTAATTGGACTTTCTAAAAATACCAATATTTCCATCATATTGTATAATTTACTACAAAAAAAAATATGAAATATGATGAACAAATGGTAAAAACACACTTTTTCATAATTTAATCCCCAAAATCTACAACCACCAAAAAAGACCCCGGCTAAATAGTTTCAAAATTTTGTCCCGAGAATAGAAATACCCAATTTTTACATTTTTTTTGCTTTTTAACCCCTTAACTGCTGAGCCAGTTCACCTATGTGCGCTGAGCTCATTCTGACCGTTTTATGTTCATTATTTTTAGATGACAGTATAGGTCCTATTTAACTAACCCCCCCAGACAATTTAAAAAAAAAAAAAACATTCTTTTAGCTTATTTCTTTATTTTATTATTTTTTTATTTCATTAATTTTTTTTAAATTGTTTTAAACTTATTTTTTTAAATTTTATTTTTAAACTAAACCTGGTCCTGTTTGGTATCATTGGAAAGGCCATGATCAGGCCTTCCCAATGATGTTAAATATGACCCCCTAACTGGCAACGGATCCCCCTATCTCCACATGGCAGCTAGGGGGTTAACTGGCCCAATGACATCCTCACACAAGTATGTGTGAGGTTGTCAGTGGGTGGGGGGGACCTGGAGGCTTGGCTGACATCTAAGATGTCAGCCCCCTCCAAGTTTGAAATGCGATTTGGCGCCGATTTGTGTCGAATCGCGACTCGGCAGCGAAAATGTTAATGCTATACACCGCTGAAAAGGGGAGACTCTCCACTTTCCAGCGGTGCAAAAATCATCACTGTAAGTTAAATGGTTGGGGATATAGATGGCTCCAAAGGAGCCCCCCCATCCCTTCCTGAATTTTCCCTACCGGCGCCTGCCGATGACATCATCACGCAGCGCTTCCAGCTTGCCATAGACGCCATGGGAGCCAGCCAGCGAGGGAGGTGAGTATCGGGGGGAGGGATGTTTGGATCCCACTGACGTACTATGGACGTCCACGGGTCTAAGGGAGCCCCGTGGACAGGACGTACATGGTACGTCAGCAGTCGGGAAGGGATTAATACAAGTCAACCAATAAAATAAGAATATAAACCCGTTTGTGGAAACATATCAGACAGATATACAGACAAACAGATAGCTAGAAAGATGGATAGATAGACACCTAAATAGATATAACAGATAGTCTAACAGATAGATACTGTATGTAGAAAGATAGACAAATAGATATACCTATAGATAGAAAGATAAATAGATAGATAAATATTATCGATATATCTAAATTGTGGTGAAGGGCAAAAAAATAGATTAAAAGCCCCCACACTGTAATTAATAAAGTTTATTATTGCAGAAGCCATTTACACATCCCAGAAATTCAAAGAACTGCATCACAGAGCTCATGTGCTACATATCCCATATGCAGCAAGGAACTATGGGTAAGATATGCAAATTACATCTGTCTCACTTTACAGTTGCATTAACCTGATCTCTACTAAAAAAAAAAATCCATCCAGTATAGCACGGCATTGAGTGGAGGGTTCTGTGTGAAAACATACCCAGGATGCAAAAAAAATGAGACAGACGTTATTTGCATGTCTTACCCAGAGTTCAGTGTTGCATATGAGGAATGTAGCACATGAGCTCTGGGATGCATTTCTTTGAATTGCTGTGATGTGTAAATGTCCTCTGCAGCTATAAACTATATATATATATATATACAGCGAAAAACTGGATGCACTCAGGGACTTCAATAAACAAAAAAGTTTATTAATAAATCATGTTAAAAAGCCGACGTTTCGGCCCCACATCGGGCCTTCATCAAGGGTTCATCCTTGTGTGGGTGTCTTTTTAGGGGCTCCTCCATATATTCTGGGAATGCAGGTGTCTTTTTAGGGGCTCCTCCATATATTCAGGGTGTGCGGGTGTCTTTTTAGGGGCTTCTCCATATATTCAGGTTGTGCGGGTGTCTTTTTAGGGGCTCCTCCATATATTCAGGGTGTGCGGGTGTCTTTTTAGGGGCTCCTCCATATATTCAGGGTGCGGGTGTCTTTTTAGGGGTTCCTCCATATATTCAGGGTGTGCGGGTGTCTTTTTAGGGGCTCCTCCATATATTCAGGGTGTGCAGGTGTCTTTTTAGGGGCTCCTCCATATATTCAGGGTGTGAGGGTTTCTTTTTAGGGGCTCCTCCATATATTCAGGGTGTGCGGGTGTCTTTTTAGGGGCTTCTCCATATATTCAGGGTGTGCGGGTGTCTTTTTAGGGGCTCCTCCATATATTCAGGGTGCGGGTGTCTTTTTAGGGGTTCCTCCATATATCAGGCTAGATTGCAGGGTGTGCGGGTGTCTTTTTAGGGGCTCCTCCATATATTCAGGGTGTGCGGGTGTCTTTTTAGGGGCTCCTCCATATATTCAGGGTGTGAGGGTTTCTTTTTAAGGACTCCTCCATATATTCAGGGTGTGCGGGTGTCTTTTTAGGGGCTCCTCCATATATTCAGGGTATGTGGGTGTCTTTTTAGGGGTTCCTCCATATATTCAGGGTGTGCGGGTGTCTTTTTAAGGGATCCTCCATATATTCAGGGTGTGCGGTGTCTTTTTAGGCTCTCCATATATTCAGGGTATGTGGGTGTCTTTTTAGGGGTCCTCCATATATTCAGGGTGTATGGGTGTCTTTTTAAGGGATCCTCCATATATTCAGGGTGTGTGTGTGTGTGTGTGTGTGTGTTTTGGGGCTCCTCCATATATTCAGGGTGTATGGGTGTCTTTTTTAGGTGCTCCTCCATATATTCATGGTATGCGGGTGTCTTTTAAGGGGTTCCTCCATTTATTCAGGGTGTGCGGGTGTCTTTTTTAGGGGTTCCTCCATATATTCAGGGTGTATGGGTGTCTTTTTAAGGGATCCTCCATATATTCAGGGTGTGTGTGTGTGTGTTTTGGGGCTCCTCCTTATATATATAGTGTCTGTGGGTGTATAACAGAGCTGCAAAGCAATAAAACTCCCAGTAATCAGCCTCTAATATATAATACATGTCATTAGATATCCCTCGCTGTAAAAAAGATACTTTGCTCTTGTTCTAAATGACATTTTTTTTTATATACAGGCCCCAGCCATATAAGTTTGTAATCCATGGACTTTGTGTCTGGGTGGATTTGTTATCTTCCTTTTAGTCTATATTTTGAAATTTTTTAATTTCGGGTATAATTACTAACAACGGGTCTGTTTGCGTTTCATTAATTATTAAATTAACTCGCCACGAGAAAACTATGGCTGATTTATTCCCATATTTAACGCCATTAACGCAGAAAACCCCAAAAAACAGCTGCTTCCTTTTTCACGCGCAGCACGACATCGCGCTCATTGTTCGAAAATCTATGTAAATGCGCGACTAATCTATAGAAAATGAAAACATAGGAGAAATAAATAAATAAATAAACATTCCCTTTTTATCTTTCTGCCGTGACGTCGTCCTTTGCGGCTCGCGCTCTGCAAATCCCTCCGGTTATATAGACGTTTTTATTAGGGAATACATTGTTACCAAATGAAATTTCAGATGTGCTTGTGTCTCGGCATTGATTTTCTTGTATTTATAATAACAGCAAACCACATATCTCGCTTTGTATCAAGAGGATAAAATGTCCCTAACACAGTGATCCCTATTTTGTAGTAATGGATAAAACCTGTTTACGAGATGTCATTTATTCTACAATAGACAGTAAATAAAAGCCATCTCAAGCTCTGGTTAAATCAAAGATTGTTCGGGATTTCAGCAGATTTGCAAATTACCTCTGGGACCTTTCTTCAGCTTTACTTGTTTTCTGATATTCTATAGACTTTTTCCTGATACTTTATCGCCGTTCCTCATATTCGTTTTTTTATCATTATCATTTTAAGGTTTTAGCCTCGCCGTAAGCGTCCCAAAAACCCCGTCTCCCCCCCCCCTTCCCGTCCCACCTCCCGTCTATGACAAGATGGTCTTAATTAGGGAGTATTTATCAAACTGTCTCCTCTATTGACACAAAATAAGCCTGAGAATATTTCCAGTGAGAAAACAAACAGGTGCGAATAAAGCAAAATTGAATTAATTATTTTTTCCTGTTTTTCTGCTCATGAAAAAAAATGGTAATTTTATGACAGGATAATGGAACATTGAGCGCAGCTAATTTGAAGTGTGCCCTTTAATGTCTGCTATATTAAATTGTGGATTATATGAGAAAATCTTCTTTCAGACACGCAGTATTTTACAAATGTGGCCTTTGTTTATGAATGTATTCTCAGATAATAACAAAAAGATGGATTTGTTATAAAGTGCATGGTGTGTATGAGTGTATCACAGAGCTATAAAACTCACAGTAATGTGCGGGGGGTATGAGTGTATCACAGAGCTCCACAGCAATAAAACTCACAGTAATGTGCGGTGTGTATGAGTGTATTACAGAGCTGTAAAACTCAGTAATGTGCGGTGTGTATGAGTGTAGCACAGAGCTATAAAATTCACAGTAATGTGCGCGGGGTATGAGTGTATCACAGAGCTCCACAGCAATAAAACTCACAGTAATGTGCGGTGTGTATGAGTGTATCACAGAGCTATAAAACTCACAGTAATGTGCGGGGGGTATGAGTGTATCACAGAGCTCCACAGCAATAAAACTCACAGTAATGTGCGGTGTGTATGAGTGTATCACAGAGCTATAAAACTCAGTAATGTGCGGTGTGTATGAGTGTAGCACAGAGCTATAAAATTCACAGTAATGTGCTGTGTGTGTGAGTGTATCACAGAGCTATTAAACTCACACTCATACTCACCGCACATTACTGTGAGTTTTATAGCTCTGTGATACACTCATACACACCGCACATTACTGTGAATTTTATAGCTCTGTGCTACACTCATACACACCGCACATTACTGAGTTTTATAGCTCTTTTGATACACTCATACTCACCGCACATTACTGTATCACAGAGCTATAAAACTCACAGTAATGTGCGGTGTGTATGAGTGTAGCACATAGCTCCACAGCAATAAAACTCACAAAAAGTTATTCAGAGAGCACCGAAATTTCCTTTGGCGCACTGCGGTGCGCTTCGGCAATTTCAGTTTGCCGACCCTGCGGTGAATTCACGCTTCACCGCAAGGTCCCACCGAAGTGTGGTGAACGGGATCTGCTGAAGACTGCCGATCAGCCCGCCGAATGCCACCGCTGACCGGCGGCTGCTCGGGTTTCTGTGGCGTGTTCGGCGGGGTTAATACAAGTAATTCAACAAAAGAATGGCTTCAACAAAACAAAATACGCCTTCTGGAGTGGCCCAGTCAGAGCCCTGACCTCAACCCGATTGAAATGCTGTGGCATGACCTTAAGAGAGCGAGTCACACCAGACATCCCAAGAATATTGCTACACTGAAACAGTTTTGTGAAGAGGAATGGTCCAAAATTACTCCAGATCGTTGTGCAGGTCTGATCTGCAACTACAGGAAACGTTTGGTTGAGGTTATTGCTGCCAAAGGAGGGTCAACCAGTTATTAAGTCCAAAGGTTCACATACTTTTTCCACCCTGCACTGTGAATGTTTACATGTTATGTTCAATAAACACATGAAAACATATAATGTTTGTGTTGTATTATTTTAAGCAGACTGTGTTTTTCAAATTGTTGTGACTTAGATGAAGATCAGAGCACATTTTATGACCAATTCATGCAAAACTCCACCTAATCCCAAAGGGTTCACATACTTTTTCTTGCCACTGTATATATATATATATTTTTTTATGAATGTATTTTTGTTAGGTTTTGACGTTAAATTTAAGAAACCACCTGAAAATGTAATTGTTCCTGTGGCGACAGTTCAAGGCGACTTCGCCCCACCTCGGTCCCCTTAAGTCATTTTTTTAATATATATATACTGTATATATTTCTTTTCTGTATATTTTTAAGTGTGTGAGGAGAGAAAGGGGAGATTGCTCAGGCTCCATATTAATCTGGTGGTTGATGGTTGTTGACAAAGTTACAATTTAGGATGTGCGCTTAAGCAAGAGGAAGATTGAAGGCGCTCGCTCGGTCGAGAAGATGGGATGCTCATGCACAGAAAAGAAAGCAGGACCGAACTCCATTGTGCGTTGAGATGCATGCGCAGAAGAAGAAACCAGACTGTGGCCAGCGGAGAATTGGTGGTTGGCAGAAGACAATGATGGAGGACTTCTCATTTGAATCAAAACAATGACTTATGGTCATATGCTCCCGAGGAAGTGGAACATGTGTATCGCGAAACGCGTCAAGCGGGAATACCACTGTGCTGAGGAACCTTTTACACCAGAGTTCTCATCAGACATAATTCTACCAGCTGGTGGATTGCTGACTGACCTTTGGAGTTGATTGGGAGGTTTAACCCACTGTGGGAAATTTTTATATGTGCTTTAATTTTGTGACTTTATTTTTGTCTTTAAATAAATTTTTATGTGAGATTAAAATATACACCGTATTGATCTATTTCCTGCTCTCATTTCAGACAGATGGACAATGGACAACAGAGACTGTATATCAGGGCAAACTAACTGTATCGGGGCGCGGGGCCCAGTGATATTTAGATATACACATTTTTGCACTATAGGGGTAATCAAAGAGCACTGAATTTCCCTGTACGGTGCAATTTCGTGGCCATTCGGCTATTCAAAAAGCTGGCGATTCGCCAAATATCGGCGAATTGCAATCAAAATACAGCGACCTTCAGCAGCAGTGAACATAGAGAAGCAAGGTTTAATCTATTCAGAGACGCCGAACAGCAGAGAAATGTCAGTGAAATGCCCTGATGATCGGTGGTTTCATTTGGCAGGTTTAATCAGGCGAATCCATAGGTTTCAAAGTAAAAAAAATCCCTGTTTTTCTTAAATATTTATTCAACCGTTTTCATTTGCAGCAAAAAGTCTCTTTATATATTTATTTTTTTAGAAAAAAAATAAGCATTTTTCTCGATTTTGTTTTTCAGTGAAATTTTTGATTCTGATGTTTTTACATGGCTTTTTTTAAAAATTCTCTAACGGACCTTTTTATTGTTATTCATAGGACTTTATATATTATTTCCAGGCATTTTCTGTAGGAGTGAGCGCTTAAGTAAACAGCAGCCATGGGCTGGTGCTGCACGCACACGAGGTACGCACCAATCCATCAGTTTACGCATAGTCCTGCCGGACTGAGCGGCCGCTCAGAGGGTTCTATGGTGTTTTTCTGCAGAGTTCCCGTACGATGTGCAAGTTGTGTGCAAAGTTACATAAGTTACACAATTTACGTAAGTACCTTCAGGGACTTCCACATTGTTTAAGACCTGGAGCGAAAGAGGAACAGCAACAATCCATCAGTCTATGCCTAGTCTTGCCAGACTGAGCGGCCGCTTACAGGGTTCGATGCTCTGCACTGCATAGTTCCCGGAAGATGTGTAACCTGTGTGCAAAAGTTACATAACTTTAGCAAGTTACGGAATTTACGTAAGTAGGTCCAGGGACTTCCACATTGTGGAAGCCTTGGAGTGGAAGAGGAGCAGGGACAAAAGTTAAGTATTTTACCCTAATTAAAGAGCTATTAAAAAATAACCAAGGAGATGATACCAGCAGTATCTGCACAAATACTAATGGGGAAAAAAGGAGGTAGGGGTAAAGTTCACATAGGGGGTTATTCAGAGAGCACCGAAATGTTGCTGACATTTTGGTGCTCTCTCGTTCCCTGCACTTCCCTCCACTTCACTGTGCGGTGTATTCAGCATTCACTGCAAGGTCTGTCCCCGGAGTGCAGGGAAAACCCGCCACAAACCCACCAAAAACCCGCCTGAACCGCCGCAAAAGCACGCCGAACACGATGGAAAAAGCTGACGAGCCGCCGATCACAGCGCGATGGTCTAGTGCCGGAACAAGCTGACAACAAGCTGACGAACGGAGGTAAAAAAAAAACGATATGATTGAAAGTGTCGAAATTGAAACGCTGTTTGCAAAATAACTACTGAACGAAAATGTCTGGAATTTACATATAAGATCCAATGAATGATAATAAAAAGGTCTGTTACAGAAAAAAGAAAAAAACGCTCTTAAAAAACATCAGAAAAAAGTTTTGCCAAAAAATCCCAAAAAATGCCTAAAACATCCTAAAAAAAATCAATAAATAATTATTGCTGCAGATTAAAATAATAAATGGTTTATTAGATGATGAACAAAAAATGGGAATATTTTTAGCATTGAAACCTATGGGATTCGCCTGAATAAACCTGCCGAATGAAAACACCGAACATCAGGGAATTTCGGCAACTTTTCACTGCTGTTCGGTGTCTCTGAATAGATTAACCATTGCTTCTCTATGGAGGATTTCACTGCCTTCGACCAGGCACCATACTTGATGGCAGTTCCCCAACATTTGGTGAACTGCCTGCTCTCTGAATAGCCGAATGGCCCCGAAATGTCACCGCAAGGGGAAATTCACTGTTCGGTGACATTTCGGAGCCAGATCGTCTCTCTCTGATTAACCCATATAGAGTGCTCCTTTACAATAGATTCATGTAATCATGTTACCAGCAATGTAACCCAGCCATGCACATGTAAACGCATTTCACTTTTGCCCCTCCATGCCTCATTGCCTCATTGATAACATATTGCATTTTTGTTATTGTTTTAGTTGTTGCTCTCACTTTAAACACTGTATAAAACAAAGCCAGGAAGCCTTTACCCATCAGAGATACTTTGCACGTTCCCACTGGGATGTCAGCTTTTTACCGATAATGAATTTTTAAAGTGCATTAACCAGGACTTGATGGTGTATGTAAGTGTCCTAGTGATTCCCATTTATACGTGCACCCAGGGAGCGAGGCCGGCTCTATAACTGCCTAATCTCCACGAGACTCCTTTATTCTAATCACACGGAACATTCTATTCCAAAAATATATATTTTTATACTAATGAGCTTCTATTATTTAGCAGGGTTAAATAATCCGGGTTAACAAAGGGTGAGAGCATCCGAGAACATCTGCAGAATCTGCTTCACGCGGGATGAGGAGTTATCATGTAATGACGACTTTCTCTTGTTTATTATAAACATACAGTCAGGTCCAGAAATATTGGGACATCGACAGAATTCTAACATCTTTGGCTCTATACACCACCACAATGGAGTTGGAATGAAACAAACACAATGTGCTTTAACTGCAGACTGTCAGCTTTAATTTGAGGGTATGTACATCCAACTCAGGTGAACGGTGTAGGACCTACAGCAGTTTGCAGATGTGCCTCCCACTTGTTAAGGGACCAAAGGTAATGGGACAGAATAATAATCATAAATCAAACTTTCCCTTCTTAATACTTGGTTGCAAATCCTTTGCAGTCAATCACAGCCTGAAGTCTGGAACGCATAGACATCACCAGACGCTGGGTTTCATTCCTGGTGATGCTCTGCCAGGCCTCTACTGCAACTGTCTTCAGTTCCTGCTTGTTCTTGGGGCATTTTCCCTTCAGTTTTGTCTTCAGCAAGTGAAATGCATGCTCAATGGGATTCAGGTCAGGTGAGTGACTTGGCCATTGCATAACATTCCACTTCTGTCCCTTCAAAAACTCTTTGGTTGCTTTTGCAGTATGCTTTGGGTCATTGTCCATCTGCACCGTGAAGCGCCGTCCAATGAGTTCTGCAGCATTTGGCTGAATGTGAGCAGATAATATTGCCCGAAACACTTCAGAATTCATAATGTTGCTTTTGTCAGCAGTCACATCATCAATAAATACAAGAGAACCAGTTCCATTGGCAGCCATACATGCCCACGCCATGACACTACCACCACCATGCTTCACTGATGAGGTGGTATGCTTGGGATCATGAGCAGTTCCTTTCCTTCTCCATACTCTTCTCTTCCCATCACTCCGGTACAAGTTGATCTTGGTCTCATCTGTCCATAGGATCTTGTTCCAGAATTGTGAAGGCTTTGTTAGGTGTTGTTTGGCAAACTCTAATCTGGCCTTCCTGTTTTTGAGCCTCACCAATGGTTTACATCTTGTGGTGAACCCTCTGTATTCACTCTGATGAAGTCTTCTCTTGATTGTTGACTTTGACACACATACACCTACCTCCTGGAGAGTGTTCTTGATCTGGCCAACTGTTGTGAAGAGTGTTTTCTTCACCAGGGAAAGAATTCTTCGGTCATCCACCACAGTTGTTTTCCGTGGTCTCCCGAGTCTTTTGGTGTTGCCAAGCGCACGGTGCGTTCCTTCTTTTTGAGAATGTTCCAAACAGTTGTTTTGGCCACGCCTAATGTTCTTGCTATCTCTCTGATGGGTTTGTTTTGTTTCTTCAGCCTAATGATGGCTTCACAGATAGTGACAGCTCTTTGGATCTCACCTTGAGAGTTGACAGCAACAGATTCCAAATGCAAATAGCACACTTGAAATGAACTCTGGGCCTTTTATCTGCACATTGTAATTGGGGTAATGAGGGAATATCACACACCTGGCCATGGAACAGCTGAGAAGCCAATTGTCCCATTACCTTTGATCCCTTAACAAGTGGGAGGCACATCTGCAAACTGCTGTAAGTCCTACACCGTTCACCTGAGTTGGATGTACATACCCTCAAATTAAAGCTGACAGTCTGCAGTTAAAGCATATTGTGTTTGTTTCATTCCAACTCCATTGTGGTGGTGTATAGAGCCAACGATGTTAGAATTGTGTCGATGTCCCAATATTTCTGGACCTGACTGTATACATTGAGGAAAAAGGGGATTTGTGAGGGTCCTGAAAACGAGCAATGGCGCTAGTGGTCTGCTCTATGGTGGGTGCCCACTCAGGTCTCACAAGGTTTTAGCTTGCTTGTGCCATTACAGGGCGAATGCTACATATTGAGCGGGCCCCACCGTAGAGCAGGCCACAAGTGCTGTTGCTCGTTCTCAGGACCCTCACAAACCTCTCTTTTTTCCTCAAAGAAACTACAGAACTAAAATGTCTGAAATTTACATATAAGATCCAATGAATGATAATAAAAAGGTCTGTTACAGAAAAAAGACAAAACGATTTAAAAAAAACCAAATAAATATTTCCCTAAAAAATACCGAAAAATGCCTAAAAGATCCTAAATAATCTATAAATAAAGAGACTTTTTAGTGCAGAATATTATAATCAACGGTTTATTAGACATTGGATTAAAAAGTGAATATTTTAAACATTGAAGCCTATGGGATTTGCCTAAATAAACCTGTCGAATGAAGCCACTGAACAGCAGGGCAATTCGGCAACCTTTCTCAGCTGATTTTTGTTCTCTGAATAGATGAAGCATTGCTTCTCTATGGGGAATTCACTGCCCTCGAACAGGCACCGAACAGGCACCGTATGTGCAGGCAATTCGCCAACATTTGGCAAACTGCCTACTCTCTGGATAGCCGAATGGCAAGGAAAGGTTGAATTTCACTGTTCGGTTACCTTTCAGCCACAATTCGGATCTCTTTGAATAACCCTGATTGTTTGTTAACCCTCATGTATGGACCAGCGGAGGGATGGTTAATATATGGACAAGTATCAGCATAATCGCCACCAAAGAACTCCATGTCACGGTTCCCGGATCCCACCACGCAGTCCTTAAAGCCCAACACTCCACAGAGCCAAAAACTACCAACAGGGTAGCCGTAAAGGAATCTCTAACTGTCTCGTCCTTAAAAATTGGCCAGGTATATGTATACAAGCTAGACAGAAAGAGTTAATCAAAGATAATGTCGTAATACAAAACCAGGTCAGCAACACGGGGGTAGTCAGACGAGCCAGAATCAGGAATACAGAGTATAGAATAGTCAAATGGAATAGCCGGGTCGATATCAGTGCAGAAGCGTAGTACAAGGAAATAGTCTAGGGCAACGGAAGGCAGAATAGTCAGAAAACAAGCAGAGGTCAATAACAGGTTAAATCACGAGAGAATTCAGGTACAAGGAGCTCAGGTATGGATAACCACGATCTGGCACTGCTTAGAAGGAGCTGTTGGTTTTTAAAAGACCTTCACCAGACCGCGCCCCCCTCTCAAGCCGCGCCTCATGTAGCCACCTCCCTGCCTGTTTCAATTTAAACCGGGCGCTGGTGAGCGAGCAGCATCAGACATGCTGCCGTCAAGCACAAAGGCTGCAAGCCCCCAACGTTACAGTAACCTCCTCCCCACGGGAGGCCACCGGACGACCAACAGGACAAGTGGCAGGGCGACCACCGGGGCGAGTGGCAGGATGACCACCAGGGCGATCGGGGTGCGAGGCATGGAACGCCCTGACCAACCTAGAGGCAGACATGTTGGAAGCCAGAATCTAGGACCGGTCCTCCGGACCATAACCCACCCAATCGACCAGGTACTGCAGAGCACCCCTGAACAGTCTAGAATCCAGAGCTTTCCTAACTTCATACTCCGTCTCTCCATCAACCTGAACAGGTGGAGGAGGAGGAACGACCCGCGTGTACCTGTTACACAACAAAGGCTTCAGTAGGGAGGTGTGGAAGATGTTGTGCAAGCGAAGATGTCTAGGAAGGGCAAGAGCATAAGCCACAGGGTTAACGCGGCGAATGATCTTGTATGGACCGATAAACCGAGGTGCCATTTTCATAGAAAGCACCCGCAACTTCACATTCCTAGTGGACAACCAAACTCTATTCCCCACATTGAAGGAAGGAGCTTGTAACCTATGCCTGTCAGCCTTGCGTTTCTGGACAGCAACATTGCGCTTCATGTTTTCGCGAATCTGTCTCCAAATATCCTGTAGTTGTGTGAGATGTTCATCGAGAGCCGGTATGGCCTGTTCAGCAAACTGAAGTGGTAGAGCCGGAGGGGAAAAACCATAGATAGCAGAAAAAGGAGAGTGGCCAGTGGTCTCGTTAACGGCGTTATTACGTGCATACTCAGCCCTGGGCAACAACTCCAACCAATTGTCTTGTTGTTGTGTGGTAAAGCAACGTATGTACTGCTCAAGACCCTGATTTGCCCTCTCTGCTGCCCCATTGGTTTGTGGATGATATGCTGAAGAGAAGGCCATTCGCACCCCCATCTCCGCACAGAAATCCCTCCAGAAACGAGAGACGAACTGAGCTTCTCTGTCAGAGACTATTTCAGACGGAACCCCATGTATTCGTACAATCTCTCTAGCAAAGACGACCGCCAGTTCTTTGGCTGTAGGAAGCTTAGGTAAAGGAATAAAATGAGCCATTTTGGAGAAGCGGTCTACAACTGTCAGAACCACAGTATGACCCTTGGACTTCGGCAAGTCCACAATAAAATCCATGGTTAGATGAGACCAAGGCCTATTAGGAATGGGTAAAGGTGTCACGTCTCGGCCTTGCCCCCTGGTGATGAAGGGTCTTCATGTTTGTTTTTCCCCTATGGTGTGTCTGGCTGTGCTGTTTAGTGCTGATCTGGGGCTCTGTTGTGATCTCCTGGTCTGGGGTCACATGGCCCAATCACACAGACCCACTCCCTATATATTCCCAGCAGCACAGAGCCTCATTGACTGTTTGTGGAGTTTGATGGTGGTTCTGTCTGGTTCGTGTTTCCTGAGTTGCTGCAAAGCATTCCTGTTCAAGTGTTTTCTGGTTCTGACCTCGGCTTTATTTTTGACTATCCCTTCTACTCCCCCCTGGTACCGTATATTTTTGATCTGTTGCCAACCTCTGCCTGATTGACGATTCTTGTATGTTTCATGTTTTATGTACCTTGTCTGTCTTAGTTTAGTATATTATTCAGAGGCCGCTTATAAGGACCTCTTTTAGTATAGTCTGTTTTGTTTACTGTCCTTCAGCCTGCTCACTTCACGGATTGTCAAGTGTATCTTTGTGTTTCTCCGACTGCCCTGCAGCCTGCTCAATTCACGGATTGGCAGGCGTATCATTGTGTTTCTGAGTGTCCTAAGTTGTCTGTCGGTCTTGAAGCCTTCGGAGCTTAGTGGCAATTCTGTTCTGTTTTTTGGTGCTCCTTGGTTTTGGAGAAATCCGTCTGTCCTTGTGTTCCAGTCAGTTACTCACCTGCCTTAAGGGCTTCATCTCCTGTTCCAAGCCACCACGATGGCCCAAGCAGGGCCTAACCGTTACAAAAGGCTACAATAGACCGACAGGCAAGGTTTTACTGGTTTTGCTTCTGGCACAGACTTGACAAGCCAAAACAAACAGACGTACGTCCTGTCGCATGGTGGGCCACCAGAACTGTCTGGAGATACTGGTAAGAGTCTTAGTAATACCAGGATGACCTGCTGGTTTTGAATCATGAAACATTATGAGTAATTCTTGTCTTTCCTTTTCAGGCACAAACAACATAACTGGAGGCTTGTTAGGTGGAGCCCCCATTTGAGCTGCTTGGAGGCGTTCCAGAAAAGGCGAGGAAACAGACAAGACCGTGGAAGCCACAATACGTTCAGGAGGAACTATAGGATTGTGGTCTTGTGTATTTGATTCATACGGGTCATATTGACAAGATAAGGCATCAGCCTTTACATTGCGGTCACCTAGTCTGTAAGTCAACACAAAATTAAACCGAGACAGTAGTAATGACCACCTGGCCTGTCTCGAGTTCAGACGTTTAGCATCCCCGATGTACGTAAGGTTCTTATGATCAGTGATTATCAACAAAGGGTCAAGAGTACCTTCCAACAAATGTCTCCACTCTGACAGGGCAGACACAATAGCAAGCAATTCTCTGTTACCGATATCATAATTGCGTTCTGCTGGTGATAATTTTCTTGAAAAGAACCCACCAGGATGTAGAGGCTTCCCTGGAGACTCTATCTCGGAAGCATCAACCTCAAGAACAAATGCCGTAACACGGGAGCGGAAGTGAAAGCCTGTAGCAGAGCTTCGAATGCCTGTTTGGATTGTGAAGACCAGACCTGGTTCTTCAGACCTTTACGTGTCATATTAATGATAGGAGAAGCTACAGCAGAATAATTGTTGATAAATCTCTTGTGATAGTTGGAAAACCTCTGTATGGCTTTGAAGCCTTGAGGTAGAGGCCATTCTGAGATGACCGTGAGTTTGGAAGGATCCATCTCAAAACCTTCTGAAGTGATAATGTCAAATAAACACTTCTCCAGTTTGCAATAAAGACCATTGTCTAGTAGTTTTGCTAATACCTGTCTGACATGTTCGTGGTGGGTTTTCAGATCGGGAGAGTAAATCAGTATATCATCTAGGTATACGATAACAAAGGATTGCAAAAACTCTCTGAGCACATCATTGATGAAATCTTGGAATACAGCTGGAGCATTACAGAGACCGAACGGCATGACCAGATATTCATAATGCCCACTCCTGGTGTTAAATGCTGTTTTCCACTCATGCCCATCTTTTATACATATCAGGTTGTAAGCCCCTCTCAAATCGAGTTTTGTGTATACTGCTGATCCCCTTAACCTGTCGAACAGTTCTGAAATAAGAGGAATAGGGTACACATTCTTGATGGTGATCTTGTTAAGCCCCCTATAATCGATACACGGGCGTAAATCTCCTTCTTTTTTAGATACAAAAAAGAACCCAACCCCTGCTGAAGAAGAGGAACATCTGATAAAACCTCTCTCCAAATTCTCCTCTATGTACTCCTCCATGATTTGGTTCTCTTTTATGGATAAAGGATATACTTTGCCTCAAGGAGGCATGGTAACTGGATGAATATCTATGGCGCAATCATACGGTCTATGTGGAGGTAGTTTCTCTGCCTCTCTTTTATCGAATACAGCCCTGATGTCGGCATACCAGTCAGAAACCTCTGTAGACAATGGAGGAGCTGTAGGTGTGTTCAGGGCACCAATATGCTAAATGGGTATTGAACAAGTCCCAAAATAAGCAGGACTCCAAGACTGTATCTCTCCCTTAGCCCAATCAATAACAGGATTATGTTCCACCAACCAAGGGAAACCAAGCACAACAGGATTGGAAGGTGAACGGATAACCTGAAATATGATCTCTTCTTTATGCAAGAGACCAGTGGTAAGAACCACTGTAACAGTATCGTGAGTAATTCTGGGGAAGGTTAACGGCCTACCGTCTATGGCTTCGATGGCCAAGGGTGTCTCTCTTACAACCAGAGGGAGAGAAATGGAGGAAGCGTATTCAACATCAATGAAATTACCAGCAGCCCCAGAGTCAACAAAAGCGGTAGTATGAGTGGTCTTGGTCTCCCAAGCCACGGATACTGGTAACAAGAGTCTAGTGTCTTTGACAGGAGACATGAATGTCACACCCAAGGCCTGTCTCCTCAGCTGCCTTAGGTGCGGTAGTTTTCCGACTTATCATGCATTCTAAGGCGAGTGGGACATTGAATTCGTAAATGTCCTTTTAAACCACAATACAGGCACGATCCCTCACGAAGATGCCTTGTTCTCTCTTCCTCTGTAAGCCTAGTATGGCCTAGTTGCATAGGCTCAGAGGGAGGGGATAACTCTCTTGGTGGTGCCTGAAAGACAGGGGCCAACCTTGGTAACGGTCTCTTAGGTTTCTCTCTTGGAGTTCTTCTGTCCCTTATCTGATCATCCAGATCTATACAATAATCTATAAATTCACTCAACACCTCAGGTAATTTACAAGGGGCCAACTCATGCATCAATGACTCCGATAACCCCTCCATAAAAGCCAGAACCAGAGCCTCATTAGTCCAGTTCACTTCAGAAACCAACGTTTTAAATTCTATAGCATAATCAGACACAGTCCTGTTCCCTTGACGTATGCGGAACAAGGATTTGCCAGCTACCTTGGCCTTTCTGGTAGGATTAAACGTACGTTTTAACTCGGCTATGAATTCTTTATAGTTCAGTACGATAGGCTTCTCTGCCTCCCATAAAGGATTCGCCCATGTCAACACTCTGCCAGACAGATGTTTAATAATGAACCCCACTTTGGCTATGTCAGTGATAAACATTTGTGGATTTAATTTAAAATGAATATCCACCGGACCAAAAATCCCCGGCACTCCGAGGGAGTACCTTCAAACCTCATAGGAGCGGTCATGTGTACCTGGAATGTCTGAACAACAGGGGACACAGGTATAGCAGGCGGAGGTGGAACGCCAGCTGGTTCCAGGTGAGCCGTACGAGTCAGGATAGTTTGTAAGGCGAGAGCAAACTGATCCATCCTACGGTCCTGCTCATCCTGTCTGGATACAAAGTTACTCAAATGCTGTGTTAAGTCTGCGGGATCCATTTGGCCAGATCATAATGTCATGGTTCCCGGATCCCCCCACGCAGTCCTTAAAGCCCAACACTCCACAGAGCCAAAAACTACCAACAGGGTAGCCGTAAAGGAATCCCTAACTGTCTGGTCCTTAAAAATTGGCCAGGTATATGTATATTAGCTAGACAGAAAGAGTTAATCAAAGATAATGTCGTAATACAAAACCAGGTCAGCAACACGGGGTTAGTCAGACGAGCCAGAATCAGGAATACAGAGTATAGAATAGTCAAATGGAATAGCCGGGTCGATATCAGTGCAGAAGCATAGTACAAGGAAATAGTCTAGGGCAACGGAAGGCAGAATAGTCAGAAAACAAGCAGAGGTCAATAACAGGTTAAATCACAAGAGAATTCGGGTACAAGGAGCTCAGGTATGGATAACCACGATCTGGCACTGCTTAGAAGGAACTGTTGGTTTTTAAAAGACCTTCACCAGACCGCGCCCCCCTCTCAAGCTGCGCCTCATGCAGCCACCTCCCTGCCTGTTTCAATTTAAACCGGGCATTGGTGAGCGAGCAGCATCAGACATGCTGCCGTCAAGCACACCGGAAAGGCTGGAAGCCCCCAACGTTACACTCCAATGGATGTGGATAAGGTGCCGCTGTGAAATCGTCAAAGGAAATGATGAATTGGAACATTCGCGGTGGCTATCTTGGTTTACCGGAAACTACGCAGCGGCCATCTTGGAACACCTGATTAGGAAATGACGTGCCAGAAACGGAACGGCCACAATCTTGAGTCTCCAAAGAGTCAG
Organism: Leptobrachium leishanense; assembly: GCA_009667805.1. Lineage (NCBI taxonomy): Eukaryota > Metazoa > Chordata > Amphibia > Anura > Megophryidae > Leptobrachium > Leptobrachium leishanense. Next base: position 43,329,106 of record CM019063.1, read on the forward strand.
GACGCATACAGTGGAGCTCCTGGAATCAAACCCCATCTTCCTATACCTACAAATGGAGTGGTTTTAAAACACCAGCGCCATTTTGGAATTCACTTGCTGAGGAAAAATGAAGTACATGGTAGGAAAGCTTCTATGACTGATTAAGCTGCTATTGTTACCTTACTGTTCTTAACTATAGTAGAGGTAGAGTAGACGTAACATCACTGCTCTATAACCATAGAGACTGTGGAGACACAGGTTGGAATCCCGGCAAGAGCACATCTCCAGTAAGTGTCCTTGGGCAAGACACCTAACCTAATTATATGGTGGTGTTTGGTATCATCGGAAAGGCTAGACTATATCCTTTTCAGTGACACTTCACTTGACCTTGTGGGGAGTACAAAATGATGGTGCAGAGTTTCAAAGAACCCCCAGTGCTCTTCACTGTGGATTAATGCATTGCTCCACCACCTCCTTGCTTGCTGCTGCTGTAGGAAATGAGAAAGTGAGGTAGTGCAACAATATTATTCCCTTTATTAATGAACATGCATACTCACTACCCAGGACATACTTGAAAACGAGAGAAATCTCAATGTATCCTTCCTGGTAAAATATATTGTATACATTTTTATGAATTTTCCTTTTAAATTTTATTTTTCAATAAATACTTGTATTTTTCAAGTAATTGATTTTATGTATTTTATGGTGCAATTTCGGAGCCAATTTGTCAATAAAAAATAAATAAAAAAAGAGGGAGTCCCCGACCAGGCAGGGGAATCCAATACAAGAGATGCTGGGGTCCTTTGGAGGATCGTTCTGGTGTCATTGAAAAGGCCAGATCCTGATGATTAGGGATGAGCTGTTCGGGTTCGGACGGTTCGGAGTTTGACCCGAACTTTGGCAGTTTGAAAGTTCGCGAATTTCGAACTTTTTGGGCGGGATCGGTTCGAGTTCTAAAAAAAAAAGAAATTTTGAAAAAAGTATAGAAAATGCTTAAAAAACTACTAAAAAATCTAGAAATAAAGAGACTCTTTACTGCAGAATATTATAAGCAACGGTTTATTAGATATTGAATTAAAAACTAATGTGTACGTGGAAAGATTATCAACTCTAAATGACCTCTGTTCACAAACGGGCATAACACCAGGTGTTTTTAGTCTGGTAATCAATTTGATACAATGTACAATATAGTGAGGAGGTGGGGTGGTGTCTGCTTCTGATTGAGATTTGAGAATTAATTTCCCTAAAACATCCTAATATGCTGCATTTAACCCTTTCGCTGCTGAGGCTTTTCACACCTCTGTGCTGAGGTCCTTTTTACCGCTTTCGCTCATCATGTTTAACCGCGTTTTGTAGCCATATTTTGATATATGACCCAGACATATTATATATCGTTCTTTCCGGCAGACTTGGCAGATTCATAATATGTCATTATTATATGTATACGTTATGTCATGTCTGTATATTATAACAAAAAATGCAATAAAATTAGAATTTTCAATAATTTATTATGTGTAAAGTGTTTTTTTTCACATTTTAACATGCGATCGTTTGCGGTTATATTTTGTATGGGGTGCGCTTGTTAAAAAAATTAGAAATGGTGTCATGTTACATTTTTTTTTTTGGGGAAAATTTCGCTAATTTTAAAAAACTCACCGCATACAAAAATCGTTAGTGCAGCATTATTGTTCACATTATAATTGAAATGGGAACAATATTGCTGCATTAACAAAACAAAAACAAACAAAAAAACTTGTTTATTTTATTTTTTTAAAATATTTTTATTTTTTATTTTTTTAAAAAAACATTTTTCATGCTCATGTTTAGTATCCTTGGAAAGGCCATGCTCTGGCCGATCCAACGATATCAAACATTAACCCCTAGCTGCCACGGATCGGGAGATAGGGGGTTCATTGGAACCCCCTATCTCCACCATTGGTGGCAGCTAGGGGTTAACTCCAGGACTGGCGTCATCGTGCTATGCATAATGATGCCAGTCCTCAGGGGGAGTTCCTGGAGGTTTGGCCGACATCCAAGATGTCGGCCAGCTCCAGGAGAGGATCACGATCCGGCGCTTTTCAGCGCCGATTCGTGATCCGGCTCCCCAGGGGTTAATCACAGCCACCGTTTGGAAGGGCAGGCTGTGCCCTTCCAAACGGTGCCTGGATTAACCCTCTGCCCCCCGGCGATCGGGAGGGAGAGAGGTCCGAAGGACCTCCCCCTCCCTTTCAGGCGCTTCCTCCGCACATGCGGGGGGGCGCCTGAATTAGATGTCATCGCGCCGCCGCAATGACATCTAATTGCTCCGCCGGGGTCCCGGAGTGCTGGGCTGACATCCAAGATGTCAGCCCGCACCGGGGGGCACAGCCATCCGCCGGAATCCGGCGGATTGCTGCCTCCTGTGCATGGACGTGCTCAGTGCGTCCATGGCACAGGAGAACCACTTGGCTGGACGCGCTGAGCGCGTCCATAGCAGCCAAGTGGTTAACTTTGAAAGAAATCTAAAGCAATGTTATTTTTCACCTCGGGATTAAACATTCACAGGGTTATTCAGAGAGTGGTGAAAAGCAGAAGAATAACTGGAGAAGTGAAAATTCTAGGTCAAAATAGCCAAACCAGAAAAATTCTCCCATTTAACTCACTTTCCAAATTGGCTATTTGGTCTAGATTGTTCTCTTCTCCTGCCAGTTCTCCTGGCTTTTACCTCTCTCTCGGGGTTGTTCAGAGAAAGGTGAAAACCAGGAGAATGGCAGGAAAAGAGAACAATCTGGACCAAATAGCCGATTTGGAAAGTGAGATAAGGCTAGAGTCAGACTAACGCATTTTTCGCAGCGACCGTCAAAAAGTGCGTCCGAACGCATTGCCGTATTTTTTCACGGCTTGCACGAAAACGGTCATACGATGCGCATTTTTGTGCATGATTTTTTACGGATCCAAACCAGGAAACTTTGGGTGTCTGGACGTTATGTTGGCCGGACATGAGCAGGGTCTGACGTCTCCAAATCACGCACACACGCCGCTAGTGGACGCAGCGCACTCTGTACGTCCGTACTAGCGGTTCTACGTTCTCGAAAAAATGCGTTCATTTTCCACTTGCGTTGCGCAGCCGGACTTTTGTGCGACCGTACTTCGTATATTGGCCGTCATTGCCCATCATTTGCTGCTAGTGCGGCCGTGATTAAGTGCGCCTAAACGCACGTTAAAAAATCGCTAGTCTGACCCTAGCCTAAATGGGAAAATTTTTCTGGTTTGGCTATTTTGACCTAGAATTTTCCATTCTCCAGTCATTCTCCTGCTCTTCACCGCTCTCTGAATAACCCTGACAGGGTTATTCAGAGAAAGGTGAAACTCAGGAGAATGACTGGAGAATGGAAAATTCTAGGTCAAAATAGCCAAACCAGAAAAATTCTCCCATTTAACTCACTTTCCAAATTGGCTATTTGGTCTAGATTGTTCTCTTCTCTTGCCAGTTCTCCTGGCTTTCACCTCTCTCTCAGGGTTGTTCAGAGAAAGGTGAAAACCAGGAGAATGGCAGGAAAAGAGAACAATCTGGACCAAATAGCCGATTTGGAAAGTGAGATAAGGCTAGGGTCAGACTAACGCATTTTTCGCAGCGACCGTCAAAAAGTGCGTCCGAACGCATTGCCGTATTTTTTCACGGATTGCGCGAAAATGGTCATATGATGCGCATTTTTGTGTGTGATTTTTTACGGATCCAAACCAGGAAACTTTGGGTGTCTGGACTTTATGTTGGCCGGACATGAGCAGGGTCTGACGTCTCCAAATAACGCACACACGCCGCTAGTGGACGCAGCGCACTCTGTACGTCCGTACTAGCGGTTCTGCGTTCTCGAAAAAATGCGTTCATTTTCCACTTGCGTTGCGCAGCCGGACTTTCGTGCAACCGTACTTTGTATATTGGCCGTCATTGCCCGTCATTTGCTGCTAGTGCGGCCGTGATTAAGTGCGCCTAAGGCTGGGGTCAGACCAGCGCACTTTTAACGTGCGTTCTGGCGCACATAATTATGGCCGCACTAGCAGCAGATGACGGGCAATGACGGCCACTATACGATGTACGGCCGCACAAAAGTCCGGCCGTGCAACGCAAGTGGAATTTGAATGCATTTTTCTGAGAACGCTGAACCGCTAGTACTGACGTACTGAGTGCGCAGCTGCGGCATAGCGGCGTGTGTGCGTGATTAGGAGATGTCAGACACTGCTAATGTCCAGCCTACAAAACGTCCAGACGCAAAAAGAGTTTTATTGACGATCCGTACAAAATCACGCCCGAAAATGCGCGTCGCCTGACTGTTTTTGCGCATTCCGTGAAAAAATACGTTGATGCGTTCGGACGCACTTTTTCTCGTTCGCGGGGAAAAGTGCTTTCGTCTGACTCTAGCCTAAACACACGTTAATAATTCGCTAGTCTGACCCTAGCCTAAATGGGAGAATTTTTCTGGTTTGGCTATTTTGACCTAGAATTTTCCATTCTCCAGTCATTCTCCTGCTCTTCACCGCTCTCTGAATAACCCTGACAGGGTTATTCAGAGAAAGGTGAAACTCAGGAGAATGACTGGAGAATGGAAAATTCTAGGTCAAAATAGCCAAACCAGAAAAATTCTCCCATTTATCTCACTTTCCAAATCGGCTATTTGGTCTAGAATTTTCCATTCTCCAGTCATTCTCCTGCTTTTCACCGCCACAAAATCAGTAAACTTTTTCTGCGTGTCCGAAAATGTCTCCTCTTTTCATACAGACTGCCGCCCCAAGCAGTTGTTTATGGATAGATTAAAGGAAAAGCATTTACCGTCATTTGAGATGTCATTTTTTGCTTTTTACATATTTCTATACATCCTAGAAATCCGCCACTTCACAGGCAGGTTATGGGGACCTCCTAGGCACGATATTTGAAGGAATTTTTGGTTTTTATTTTTAACCCTTATTTCATGGAAAACTCACTGTCCCTTTAAAAACGTATTTTTTTTCTTTTTGTCCTTGTTTCCTGTCCCCTAGGGCACTACCCGGACCCCCATACACCTTTTATGGCAAATATCTAGCATATATGCCCTCTTGGAGGGCACTCTAAAAAAACGAATTTTCAGCCCCATTGACTTGCATGGGGGTTCGGGTTCTGGTTCGGTCCCGAACAAATGGGAAGTTCGGGTTCGGGCTCGAACCGAACTCGGGAGTGTTCGGCTCATCCCTACTGATGATACCAAGCATGATCAGATAATCTGTAAGAAGAAAAAAAATATTTTTTTCTCTCCAAAATGGGCAATATTGTTCACTTTTCATTAATAAAATTAATAATATTGTTGCACTACCTCACCTTCTCATTTTCTACAGCAGCAGCAAGCATGGAGGGGGTGGAGCAATGCATTAATCCACGGTGAAGAGCACTGGGAGTTCTTTGAAACTCTGCACCATCATTTTGTACTCCCCACAAGGTCAAATGAAGTGTCACTGAAAAGGATATAGTCTGGCCTTTCTGGTGATACCAAACACGACCATATAATGTGTTACTAAGCATTATTTCATCTAAAACATAGGGGGGGCTAGGGGAGGACTTGCACCCGGGCGCCTCCTGACCTTGCTACGCCTCTGTGAGATGTGAATAGTTAACTTCTGACTTTTAGCGACAAAGTTGGACCAGGACCCATAGTATTTTTGCAGATATGTATAAATTTCAACTTTTTGAACTATATTTTCCGCAGCAAATAAGTACAGAATTCGGACATGCAGCTCGTCCGGTACAAATCGTATGCCCAGTTAAAGTTCCTAGATGTATGCACTCTATAGGCAACGCAGCCAGCACACTGTGCCTCATCTGTCTCACATGACACTGCAGTGAAGATGTGGGTCAGAGTGCGTCTTTAGCCTCAAGAGCAATCCCTATGTTCAGAGACCAGACGCGCGAAGGGGAAATGAATGCAAGGATTTCCATTTTCATTGGGATGTCAAATGTTTCGTAATTCAACCTTATTTAAGAACTCACCTTTGACCTGGCTGTCAGTCCTGCTGCCTGGATTTGATGACCACAGGGAATCGCTGGCTTACATCTAGGTCACTGCTGGCAAGAAAACTGCCACTATCAAATTGTCACGTCAGTGTTATTACACAGCGCGGGGAGAGCTTGTATAGCTCACAAAACAAGCTGCCTGGTGGACAGCATTTCGTTACGCGAAGGTGACTTAGTGAAATGCAGGAAAGTAAGGAAATAGTCTCCGGGACATAACAGGTACATTCAAAGAGCTATTGGATAATTAAATGGATATGGAACTTTGATTAAATCATTGCATCATTGTTATGCTCTTGGAGAAACCCTGGTGGTCCTGCATGGGGTGGTTCTTCTAATGAACAGTTGAGCTGCTGTGAGTCTCCACCATAAATGAGTTGTTTTGAGCCTAGATATATATGTAATGTTTAGTTCCGAATCGCAATTTGGACAAAATTATACTGATTCATATTTAAAAAGCACTTTTTACATTACCTATTTCAGCACCAAGGACAGGAGGATTTTTGTGCTCCAGAGCCTGCGGTGCTGCTGTCCTTGGTGCTGAAATTTATTTCAGCACCAAGGACAGGAGGATTACCGTATTTTTTATCCCTCATTTTTTAACCCTAATCTAACAGTAATTAATTCATCCGTTTCACCATTCGGAAATAACGAATCAAAATGAAATAAAGAACCGATACGAAATACGAATGACTGTAACATAACGAATGCACTGAAACAGATTTTAAAAAACCATAATGAATCGATCCAAAACTTAATTAATTTTTTTCATTTTGCACATGTCTATTTGAGCCCTTGCTATTAATCTGCTGCTGTTAGTCTCTACCATAGGAAGGAAGTCTGCTGTGTGTCTCAACCATAAGCAGCTGTGGTGAGCCCAAAGCACAAGTCAGCCGCTGTGGCTCTCAAAACCAAGAGAGCTGTTGTGAGTCTCTGAATTAAGTGAGCTGGTGCGAGCCTCTAAATCAGATGAGCTCTCACTAAACCGAATCAGTGGCTGCGAGTCTCAAAATCAAGTGAGTCACGAGAAGTTATTGAAAGAGGACTGAAATATTGGCAACATTTCGGTGCTCTCTCGTTCCTCTGCGTTCCCTGCACTTCGGGGAATCAAAGTTCCCCACCCTGCAGTGAATTCAGCATTCCCCGCACGGTCCCCGGAGTGCTGGGAAAACCCATCGAGCACTCACCGAATACTCACCGAAAACTCAGTGGAATCGCTGCAAAAACCACATCGAACACGTCGGAAAAAGCCGCCGAGCCGCCGATCATAGTGCAGACCAGCCGCCGGAAAAAGTCGACAAGCTGCGAACAGGGTAAAAAAAAATAAACAATACTATTGAAAGTTTCAAAATTGAAACGCTGTTTGCTCAAAAACTACTGAACGAAAATGCCTGGAATTTAAGAATATAAGATCCTATGAATGATAATAAAAAGGGCTGTTACAGAAAAAAAGAAATACCGCTTTTAAAAGAAAAAAAATGAAAAAAAAATTGCCCAAAATATTCAGAAAAATGCCTAAAAGATCCTAAACAAAATCTATAAATAAAGAGACTTTTTGCAGCAGATTAAAATAATAAACGGTTTATTAGATATTGAGTTAAAACGGGAATATTTTTATCATTGAAGCTTATGGGATTCTCCAGAATAAACCTGTCATATGAAACCACTGAACATCAGGGCACTTTGGCAACTTTTCACTGCTGTTCGATGTCTGAATAGATTAACCATTGCTTCTCTATGGGGGATTTCACTGCTGTCGAACGAGCACCGTACCTGCTGGCAGTTCGCCATAAGTTGGCGAACTGCCTGCTCTCTGAATAGCTGAATGGCATCGAAATGTTCTCTATTCAGTGACGTTTTAGGGCCAGATCAGCTCTCTCTGAATAACCCCTTTACAGCCACTGATTTTGGTTGGCGACAGTGTTCGCCGGCCGATTCACTGCACTTTTGGGGACCCTGCGGTGAATGCTGAGTTCACCGCAGGGTCAGCGAATCTGACTTACCGAAGTGCGGCAAATCAGAGAGCACTGAAATGTCGGTGATATTTTGGTGCTCTTTGAATAAGCCTGTAAGCCTCAAAACCAAGTGAGTCTCTGTGAGTTTCAAAACCAAGTGAGTCTCTGTGAGTTTCAAAACCAAGTGAGTCTCTGTGAGTTTCAAAACCATGTGAGTCTCTGTGAGTTTCAAAACCAAGTGAGTCGCTGTGAGTTTCAAAACCAAGTGAGTCTCTGTGAGTTTCAAAACCATGTGAGTCTCTGTGAGTTTCAAAACCATGTGAGTCTCTGTGAGTTTCAAAACCAAGTGAGTCTCTGTGAGTTTCAAAACCATGTGAGTCTCTGTGAGTTTCAAAACCAAGTGAGTCGCTGTGAGTTTCAAAACCATGTGAGTCTCTGTGAGTTTCAAAACCAAGTGAGTCTCTGTGAGTTTCAAAACCATGTGAGTCTCTGTGAGTTTCAAAACCAAGTGAGTCGCTGTGAGTTTCAAAACCATGTGAGTCGCTGGGAGTCTCTGAAAAATTTAGTATGTTTTTTTTTTTTTTTTTATTTGTGTTCACTATTGCAAACCTTCATTTGCAGACTTAAAATATCTTACCTTGCTCTTATTGTGCGCTCACTTTCTTCACGTTTATCCTCCTGATTTTATAGCGTGATGCGTGTTTTTTTATGTTGCAAGGACACGTAATGAAACAAAATAGATTTTTTTAAACTTGAGAATTTTTTTTAAATATAAATAATTCTAACTACAGACTCGTAGTTTTATTTCCTGCAGCATTCTTACCAACACGTAGCTTACTTTTAATTTATGGATGAGATTTGGGTTCCATCACTGTGTTAGAAGACCTAGCTAGAGCAAAGGTAAGTAAAGCATAAAACTAGACACATGGACATGCTGTGACCCATAGGCCGACTTTTTTATTTTTCAGCTTTTTATAAATATATATATATACACCGTATTTTTCGCTCCATAAGACGCACCTGACCATAAGACGCACCTAGTTTTTAGAGGAGGAAAACAGGAAAATAAATATTCTGAAATCAAATAGTGTAATAATGGATATTGCCCCAGCTCCTCTCATGGATATACTGCCCCAGCTCATGGATACTGTTCCCAGCTCATGGATATGCCCCAGCTCATGGATACTGTCCCCCAGCTCATGGATACTGTCCCCCAGCTCATGGATATGCCCCCCAGCTTATGGATATGCCCCCCAGTTTATGGATATGCCCCAGCACATGGATATGCCCCAGCACATGGATTTGCCCCAGCACATGGATTTGCCCCCCAATTTATGGATATGCCCCCCCAATTTATGGATATGCCACAGCACATGGATAATGCTCCAGCTCATGGATATTGCCCCAGCACATGGATATGCCTCAGCACATGGATATGCCCCAGCTCACTCATGGATTTGCCCCAGCTCACACATGGATTTGCCCCAGCTCACTCATGGATTTGCCCCAGCTCACTCATGGATTTGCCCCAGCTCACACATGGATTTGCCCCAGCTCATGGATATGCCCCAGCTCACTCATGGATATGCCCCAGCTCACTCATGGATATGCCCCAGCTCGCCCATGGATATGCCCCAGCTCGCTCATGGATATGCCCCAGCAGCTCATGGATATGCCCCAGCTCATGGATACTGTCCCCAGCTCATGGATACTGTCCCCCAGCTCATGGATACTGTCCCCCAGCTCATGGATACTGTCCCCCAGCTCATGGATACTGTCTCCCAGCTCATGATATGCCCCCCCAGCTTATGGATATGCCCCCCAGTTTATGGATATGCCCCAGCTTATGGATATGCCCCAGCTCATGGATATGCCCCAGCACATGGATTTGCCCCAGCACATGGATTTGCCCCCCAATTTATGGATATGCCCCCCAATTTATGGATATGCCTCAGCACATGGATAATGCCCCAGCTCATGGATATTGCCCCAGCACATGGATATGCCCCAGTACATGGATATGCCCCAGCTCACTCATGGATTTGCCCCAGCTCACTCATGGATATGCCCCAGCTCACACATGGATTTGCCCCCCACCTTATGGATATGCCTCAGCACATGGATATGCCCCAGCTCACTCATGGATATGCCCCAGCTCACTCATGGATTTGCCCCAGCTCACTCATGGATTTGCCCCAGCTCACACATGGATTTGCCCCAGCTCATGGATATGCCCCAGCTCACTCATGGATATGCCCCAGCAGCACATGGATATGCCCCAGCTCGCTCATGGATATGCCCCAGCTCATGGATATGCCCCAGCTCGCTCATGGATATGCCCCAGCAGCTCATGGATATGCCCCAGCTCACTCATGGATATGCCCCAGCTCGCTCATGGATATGCCCCAGCTCACTCATGGATATGCCCCAGCTCGCTCATGGATATGACCCAGCTCACTCATGGATATGCCCCAGCTCACTCATGGATATGCCCCAGCTCACTCATGGATATGCCCCAGCAGCTCATGGATATGCCTCAGCTCACCTGCCGCCGCCGCGTTAGGCTCCCTCTGAGCATGCGTCTGGCGGCAAGAAGCTTGGGCACTCACCTGGGGGAGCCACGTGACCACGATCTCGCGAGATCGCGGTCACGTGGCTCCCCCAGGCGAGTGCCCAAGCTCCTTGCCGCCGGACGCACGCTCAGAGGGAGCCGAACGCGGCGGCGACGGGTGAGCTGAGGCATATCATGGGGCATTCGCTCCATAAGACGCTCCCACTTTTCCCCCCACTTTTTGGGGGGAGAAAAGTACGTCTTATGGAGCGAAAAATACGGTATATACACAGTTATATATATGTAATATATTTTATATATTTATATACTTAGACATACGGACATGCTGTATCCCATAGGCTGACTTTTTTATTTTTCACCTTATGATATACAGGTGAAACTCGAAAAATTTGAATATGGTGCAAAAGTTCATTTATTTCAGTAATGCAACTTAAAAGGTGAAATTAATACATGAGACTCATTAGATGCAAAGCAAGATAGGTCAAGCCGTGATTTGTCATAATTGTGATGATTATGGTTACAGCTCATGAAAATCCCAAATCCAAAATCTCAGAAAATTTGAATATTGTGAAAAGGTGCAATATATTCCGGCTCAAAGTGTCCCACTCTAATCAGATAATTAAGCCATAACACCTGCAAAGGGTTCCCGAGCCTTTAAATGGTCTCTTAGTCTGGTTCAGTAGGAATCACAATCATGGGAAAGACTGCTGACCTGACAGTTGTGCAGAAAACCATCATTGACCCCCTCCATAAGGAGGGAAAGCCTCAAAAGGTAATTGCAAAAGAAGTTGGATGTTCCCAAAGTGCTGTATCAAAGCACATTAATAGAAAGTTATGTGGAAGGGAAAAGTGTGGAAGAAAAAGGGGCACAAGCAGCAGGGATGACCGCAGCCTAGAGAGGATTGTCAGGAAAAGGCCATTCAAAAGTGTTGGGGACTTTCACAAGGAGTGGACTTAGGCTGGAGTCAGTGCATCATGAGCCACCACACACAGACGGATCCTGGACATGGGCTTCAAATGTCGTATTCCTCTTGTCAAGCCGCTCCTGAACAACAATGTCAGATGCATCTTACCTGGGCTAAAGAAAAACAGACCTGGTCTGTTGCTCACTGGTCCAAAGTCCTCTTTTCTGATGAGAGCAACTTTTGCATCTCATTTGGAAACCAAGGACCCAGAGTATGGAGGAAGAATGGAGAGGCACACACTGCAAGATGCTTGAAGTCCAGTGTGAAGTTTCCACAGTCTGTGTTGATTTGGGGAGCCATGTCATCTGCTGGTGTTGGTCCACTGTGCTTCATTAAGTCCGGGTCAACGCAGCCGTCTACCAGGAGATTTTGGAGCACTTCATGCTTCCTTCTGCAGACAAGCTTTATGGGGATGCTGGCTTCATTTTCCAGCAGGACTTGGCACCTGCCCACACTGCCAAAAGCACCAAAACCTGGTTCAATGACCGTGGGATTACTGTGCTTGATTGGCCAGCAAACTCACCTGACCTGACCCCCTTGGAGAATCTATGGGGCATTGCCAAGAGAAAGATGAAAGACATGAGACTGAACAATGCAGAAGAGCTGAAGGCCACTATTGAAGCATCCTGGTCTTCCATAACACCTCAGCAGTGCCACAGGCTGATAGCTTCCATGCCACTCTGTATTAAGGTAGTAAATGCTGCAAAAGGGCCCAAACCAAGTACTGAGTACATCTGCAGCTTATACTTTCACAGGTCCCATATTGTTCTATGTACAATCCTTGTTTTATTGATTGCATGTAATATTCTATTTTCTGAGATTGTGGATTTTGGGGTTTTCATGAGCTGTAACTATAATCATCACAATTATGACGAATCAAAATTTTTTCGAGTTTCACCTATATATATACTGTATATAGATTTATACATAAGTAATATATTTTATTTATATACCTAGACATATGGACATGCTGTAACCCATAGGCTGACTTTTTTATTTTTCAGCTTTATATATATATATATTTATACATAAGTAATATATTTTACTTATTTATTTTATTTTATTTTATATATTTTTTTATTTATTTTTTAATTTACATTATACCTTAACATATGTTTTTTTTGTGAGCGATGGGACCACTTCTGGTCAAAGTCTGGATTTATGAAACGTTGAGCCTTCTTCTTACCCTTCATTTGTGACCTTCTACTCCTCGAATTGTATCGTTGCATAAAATTGTTTAATTTTATAGAGGATTTTAGGATTTACTTGAGCAAGACCAGCTCTACAGAAGTCCGGTGTCAGGGTGCCGACAGCTCTGCCATTCCTGTTCTGGTCAATCCTGGTAAACGTTGACACCTTCCATCAGTGAGAATGGTTTGACACCAGCGCTAAGTAAAGAAACGACACGTGGCAACGCGTTTCGGGCCTCACTTTCTACTGGTAACATCAGCCGAGACACTCTGTCCTCTTAATTGTCCCTTTAACAGCAGAGACCTTCATCTGAGGAGCAGGGACCAGCCTTAGCGATGCTAACACAGAGGCAGTGAAAGCGGGCTCTGAGTAATTAAGTGGCTGACGTACTGAAGAAGCCTTTTCAAAGACTCGACTAAATTGCCCATTCATTAGCCGCTCGGCATGGAAGGAGAATTACAAATAGACAACAGAGCCTGCAGTAATTCAATCTAACCTTGTACTTACAGAAAACAATAAGATAATGAACAGAAAAATTACCAAGCACATATTGCGTTTTGTTAATGGGAGGAGGGGAGTCTGGGATGGGGTGCCGTTGAGGGAACGGATCGGCACGTGCAACGTTAATGGTCTTACTCCGGCTGAGCAAACGTTTCCATAACACAATCATAGTTTTCACTGGAAGGGCCTCTGGGGAGGTGAGATGAGGCAAGATCGGGAACAAAAAAAAAAAAATGTAATTTATAACGCGTCTGCGGAATAGAATTTATCATTGGATCTGCTCACCGACGCTCAATTGATATGTAGTTGATTTCAAACAACAGCCCCCAGGCGCCCACTGGGACCATTTTTTAGATTTTACGCTTGGATATATCTGTTTAACTCGCCATTTACCAAAATAAAAAAAAAGGAAACAATGGCTGGTGACAGCGCGAACAAGTCACGACGGAGAAAAATAAATAGCAAGAGATAGGAGTCGGATCGTGAAGAATACGCGGGAAGGACGCACGGGCGGCCATTAAGCCGACACATTAATAAAACGTTGCTTAAGAAGGAATGGATCTTTAAGTGTACTTAACTCTTTATTTTTTTGCAGAAAAAAGAGGGTTTCGATCCGGCAATACCAGCTTAAATTCATTCAGTGGTGGCAAATTCATGGTTGACCTTTCCATGAAGAGTCAAGTCTAGGAATACATTATCCTTTAGGAGAGAGATTATGGAAAACGCTTGAGGAATGTCCTTGAGTCTTGAGTTGAGTCTCAAGTCATCCATTTTTTTTTTAGTCCGTCAAGTTTTGTAATGCTCTATAGGCATAATCTGGGGTTAAATATTGACCTCTACTGACCCACCCCCCCCCACATCCTCCCTCCTGTTTTAACTTTATAACTGTTTTTAAATCATTGATATTCCTGGGTTCCTCTGTGGTGGACCAGACATGACATACCGTGGTTTCCTCTCAATCTGCCAATGCCCTATGTCCATCGGGAGGCAGGATCCTCAAAGTAGTGTCCAGCCAACCCAATGGATGTCAATACAACTGCATTGAAAGTCATTGGATACAGGAGAGTCCCAAGAGCTCTGATCCTGAATGAACACTCATCTCATCTTTTGGATAGGGCTAATCTGCTGCACTCAGAGAGATGAATCAGCTCTCCAAGACCCCCTTACTGGGGTGAGGGTGCTCAGTCCACTATGATCACTCAAATTGCATTGAGGATGCTCAAAAGAGCGTTCAATCCACTCAATGGCTCTCAAAATGTTTGCATTGGAAGTCATTGGATACAGGAGAGTCCCAAGAGCTCTGATCCTGAATGAAGGCTGATTTCATCTTTTGGGTGGGGCTAATACCTTGCAATCAGTGGGTTGAATCGGCCCTGTGAGTCCCCCTCATTGGGGTGAGAGCACTCAGGTCATTGTGACCAATCAAATTCCATTGAGTGGTCACAATGCCTAGAGTATCCCATTAAGATGGCCTCATGAATTCAATGTAAGCCCCATCAGAAGCAAGAACCCCAAAAGTAACCAAAATCGATGAATCTGCTATTGTTCCTTTTTGCAAAAAAATCTCTTGTATGGCTACATGAAGGATGGATCTCATCTTCACGCGACGGAGGATCTCCCACGGGAGTTTTTGTTCAGTAAGTAATATACAGACAGGCGAACCTCTTATATTGTAACAACACTTTATTAAAAGCTGACAGAGAGACCAACTGCCCCATGTATGGAAAGAGATAATAAGATTCAAGAGCTGGAGGCGTTAACACATTGGATCCTGTTGAGTTTGGCTTGAAGTGAGGAGGAAGACGAATTGTCCAGCGGTTAAATGATGGAAGATAATGTCATCGCTGGTCTTACGGCTCTTTTTTGTTTGTCTTCCACATGATCTCTCGACCTGAGCAAGATTCAGTGATCTCGCTTGAGTTGGGAAGTACCTCCATTCACTCCACATCTGACCTATTGAGGCCAGAGTGTTTTTTTGTTTTTTTTCTTTTGAATATTTTATTTTATAATTTTGTTATTATTTATAACATTGTGTTTATTTTTTAAATTATGCGAAAATAATCTTATATTTTAGCTGCAAATTCTTGTTTTCAATACTTGGCTAGGACCTACAACCAGGGGTAAAGTTGAGCAGGAACACTTAGGAACGCAGTATCTCCACTATTTGTTCGGGAGGAACGGAGTTCCCTTTCATCCTATACACGCACAATTTTTATTAGGTTTCAATCATGTGTCTCCTTATTATGTCACCATAAAAATGTTATTGCTATTACAATTAATATAAGGGGTTATTCAAAGAGTGCCGAATTGCACCGAACAGTGAATTTCCCCGTACGTTGCAATTTCGTGGCCATTCGGCTATTCAAAAAGCTGTTGATTCGCAAAATATTGCAGATTGCCAGGGAAATACAGTGCAATTCGGCAGCAGTGAAATTCCCCACAAAGAAGTAAAGGTTAATCAAAGTCAGACAGGGTTATTCAAAGAGGTCCGAATTGCTGGAGAAAGGTAACCGAACGCTGAAAATCAGCGTTCGGTTACCTTTCTTGGCCATTCGGCTATTCAGAGAGCAGGCAATACGTCAAATCCTGGCGAATTGCCTGCACATACGGTGCCTGTTCGGTGCCTGTTCGAGGGCAGTGAAATCCCCATAAAAAAGCACTGCTTCGTCTATTCAGAGAGCAAAACCAGCAGTGAAAGGTTCCCGAAATGCCCTGCCATTCGGTGGTTTAATTCGGCAGGTTTATTCAGGAGAATCCCATAGGCATATTCCCGTTTTAATTCAATATCTAATAAACCGTTCATTATAAAATTCTGCAGCAAAGAGTCTCTTTATTTATAGATTTTTTAGGATATTTTAAGCATTTTTCCGGATTTTTTTTTTTATTTTTTTAAAAGTCCGATTTATTTATTTATCTTTTTAACTTTACTTATTTTTTCTGTAACAGCCCTTTTTATTATCATTCATTGGATCTTATATGTAAATTCCAGACATTATCGCTCAGTAGTTTCTTTGCAAACACTTTTCAATCAGAATCCGTCCGATCCTTCCTGCGGGAGGACGCACTCAGCAGCGAAGTGGTTAATTATTAATTTAATTGTTTATTCTATTCATTTGCAGCAAAAAGTCTCTTTATCAATTTACTTTTTAGGCATTTTTCGGTATTTTTTCTGCGACATTTTTAGTTCAGATTTTTTTTAAATTCTTTTTTTATTCTGTAACAGACCTTTTTATTGTTATTCATAGGACTTTATACACTATTTCCATGCATTTCTATGCATTTTTTTTAAAATGCTTATTAAAACTTGCGTTTTTTGGGGGGGGTTACCCCTGTTCGGCAGGTGGTCGGCTTTTTTCCCCAGCTGGTCGGCTTCTTCCGGCATTGGATGGTCTGTTCAGCTGCGTTCGGCGGTTTGAGGATGCGTCCGGCGGTATGTTCGGCGGGTCATCAGTTGCATTCAGCGGTTTTGCGGCTATGTTCGGTGGTTTGTCATTTATTAAAGGGCTCCTGAGACAGGTTCCATCCTATATAGGTACTGTTTGGACATAATACATTTCTGAGAGAAGGATAAAAGAAGAGTACATTAACCCCTTCGCTGCTAAGGACGCGCTCAGCGCGTCCAAGCGCATGTCACGTTCCATGCGGTGGACGAGCTGAGCGCGTCCTCTCTTTGGGGTCAGCGTTCGGCCGGGTTCCAGCCGACCGCTGGCCCCCCCGGTGCGGGCTGACATCCTCGATGTCAGCCCAGCATCCGGAACCGCCGCCGGAGTAATTAGGAGTCATCGCGCCCCCGCAATGACACCTAATTCAGGCGCCCCCCCGCATGTGCGGAGGAGGCGCCTGAAAGGGAGGGGGGAGGTCCTTCGGACCTCTCTCCCTCCCGATCGGCGGCATTGCGGGGGTTAACCCAGGCACCGTTTGGAAGGGCACAGCCTGCCCTTCCAAATGGTACCTGGCATTAACCCCATGGGGGCCAGATCACAAATCGGCGCTGAAAAGCGCCGGTTCGTGATCCTTTCCCGGAGCTGGCCGACATCTTGGATGTCGGCCAAACTTCTGGGAATGCCCCCTGAGGACTGGCGTCATCGTGCATAGCACGATGACGCCACTCCTGGAGTTAACCCCTAACTGCCACCAATGGTGGAGATAGGGGGCTCCAATGAACCCTCTATCTCCCGATCCGTGGCAGTTAGGGGTTAATGTTTGGTATTGTTGGATCGGCCAGAGCATGGCTGTTCCAACGATACCAAACATGAGTATAAAAAAAGTTTGTAAAAAAAATTAAAATTAAAAATAAAAATAAAAAAATATTTTAAAAAAATTATATAAAAAAAAAAACAAGTTTGTTTTCTTTTTTTTGGTTTGTTAATGCAGCAATATTGTTCCCATTTCAATTATAATGTGAACAATGATGCTGCACTAACGATTTTTGTATGCGGTGCGTTTGTTAAAAATCGTGTAATTTTCCCCAAAAAAAAATGTAACGAGACCCCATCTCTAATTTTTTTAACAAGCGCACCCCATACAAAATATAACCTCAATTGCTCGCATGTTAAAATGTGAAAAAAAAAAACTTTACACGTTGTAAATTATTGAAAATTCAGATTTTATTGCATTTTTTGTTATAATATACAGACAGGACATGACGTATACATATAATAATGACATATTCTGAATCTGCCGAGTCTCACGGAAAGAACGATATATAATATGTCTTAGTCATATACTAAAATAAGCCTTAAAAACACGTTTAAACATGATGAGCAAAACCGGTAAAAATGACCTCAGCACAGAGGCGGGAAAAGCCTCAGCAGCGAAAGCGTTAAATATAGGTAAATAAACCCCACGTTTTTTTTATATATATATATATATATAATATCAAACATGACCCTCTAGCAGCCATTGATCAGGAGATACGGGGATCCAAACGACGCCACTATCTCCATTTGGCTGCTAGGGGGGTTAACTGGCCAACTGACATCATCGTACAATATGGCGACGATGTAAGTGGGCTGTGGGAGGCTCCGGAGGCTTGGCTGATGTCGAAGATGTCAGCCACCTCCGGGAGAGGACTGCATTTAGTTTTTTTGCAAACAGTGTTTCAATTTTGAAACTTTCGAGCATACTGTTTTGTTTTTTTACCCAGTTCGGCAGCTTGTCAGCTTTTTCCGACAGCTGCTCTGCGTTGTCAGCGGCGACTTGTTGGCTTTTTCCCGGCGTGTTCGGTGTGATTTTTGCAGCGGTTTCTGCAGGTTTTCGGTGAGTGTTCGGCGAGTGTTCGGCGGGTTTGCGGTGGGTTTTCCCTGCACTTTGGGGATCCTGCGGTGAATGCTGAATTCACCGCAGGATGAGGAACTTTGATTCCCCGAAGTGCAGGGAAGCGCAGGGAACGAGAGAGCACCAAAATGTCGGCAGCATTTCGGTGCTCTTTGAATAACCCCTCATTACTCACTTGATTTTGAGACTCGCAGCCACTGATTCGGTGCTCTCTGAATAACCCCTACTATTTCTCAGCAGATTTAAAATATGTCATTAAAATGTGTATATGTCATGTTGTGATAGAATGCTGTAACAAAAAATGTCAAAGTGAAAATTTCTATTGGGATGTCAAGCATTTATGGCTTGTAAAATATATTTTTTAACGTTTTATCATCCAAACCTTTGTGGTTATATATTCTATAGCAGTGTTTCTCAAGTAGTGGGTCGCGACCAGGGGCGGACTGAGTCACAGGGCAAGTGCCCCCTGAAAGAGGGGTGAGGGAAAAGGAGATTGAAGGGGGGGAGAGAAAAGGAGCATGGAAGAGGAGAGAGTGGAGAGAGAGGTGCAAGCTGGGATCTCTGATCCCAGCTTGCGCCGGCTACCTCAGCATGATAGGAACAGACTGGACATTGAACATGACCTAAGAGTTGCTTTGTCTATCATCACCCAAAACTTTGAGACACTTATTAAGAGCAAGAAGCATCCCCAGTTTTCCTATAAGTTCTTATTAATTTCATATGTTTCAATTACAGTTTATTTTATTGGGTTTTTGCCTCAACAGCGCTTTCGTTTTCACTAGTGCTGCGATTACTGCACTATCCAATTGTTTACAAACTTGTTTAAAAAGTGCATACATTGTAGAATATTGCACACGTTTTGTGGAATAAGCTATGTTTCAGTAATTCAATTATTATTGGGTCGTGACTGAATGACCAAGGACAATTGTGGTTCCCGAGGTCATTGTGGGAAACACTCTATCTACAGGGCAGGGTACATTTATTATTATTATTTAAAAAAAAGAAAAGTGAAATGGAGAACCTGTAACTGCATTTTTCGAAGGAAATACATAATTTTAACTAAATTGAAAAGGCTATCTTTTTTCACTTGGTTTGTGTTTTATGAAAAATATGTATAAAACAATGAACTTGCTCCTGGCGTGGGAAATGAGAAGGTGAGTAACGGCAGTGGCATTGTTCACTTTCCGTAAGAAAAGTGGACAATGTTGCTGCCTTAGAACAGAAAAAATATGTATTTTTTAAAATTCTTACACATTACATGGTCCTGGTTGGTGTCCTTGCCTATTGTCTCAATCTTCCCCAATGTCCCATAAATCAGTGTTTCTCAACTCGTATCCTCAGGACCCACTAACAGGCCTGGTTTGTGGGATATCCAAAGCACAGCACAGGTGATCTAATTAGCTGCTCAGTGATTGCAGTATTCAGTCTGCATTTCCCCAGGGTGATCTGCAAAATCCGGCCTGTAGTGGGTCCTGAGGTCTGGAGTTGAGAAACTCTGCCATAAATGCTACACATTTCCTACTATGTCAAACTCCTTCCTTGCCCTGGCCTTGTTCTTTTCTTGTTCATGCGGCTTGCATACCAGTGCATGCCAGAAGCAAGGACTAAGCAAACCATACTTGTATGGGCAGGAGAGGAAAGTCTGCAGACTCTTTTTTTTATATAGAATTAATTCACTGAATGTAGGAAATAAATAATGAATATAAATTAGGAAAATGCTTGAACTGGAGATATTATAGTACTGTAGAATGCCATGGCGTAGCAAGGTGGGGCAGACTGACCATCTGGGGAGAATCCCGGGCTGGTCTGACAGACATTGGGACCGCCCCGCCCATTGTGGCCATGCACGATGATGTCAGAAAGGGACTTCCTCCCAGTCGGGCAGAGAAATCCCTATAGTGGAGATACAAGGGGTCCTTTGGACCCCTTTGTCTCGTGAACCAAAAAACAAACAGGGCCATGCTTGGTATCATTGGAAAGGTATGATGAATGGGGGGGGTGAACAGAGAGAGAGACCATCATGGAGCAGAGAATGTACAGGCAAAGGGGGCATGCAATAAAGGAGGCACAAAAAAAGTCCCAGTCATCGCAAGTCTTTTGCCATTTAGCGAGAAACAGAACTCAGGTTAATACACAGAAAAGGAATATAGGGGGGGCATTAGGGGAGGACTTCCCCCCGGGCGCTTCATGACCTTGCTACGCCTCTGGTGGAATGGATTATCCTTCATATCAGTGTCCCTGGTCCTCAGGTCCCCCCTAACAGGCCAGGTTTTAAAGATCACCTTGGGAAAATGCAGACTGAACACTGCAATGACTGAGCAGCAAATCAGATCACCTGTGCTGTTCTTCACATATCCTGCAAACCTGACCTGTTAGGGGAACCTGAGGCCAAGGATTGGGAACCACTGATCTATATGCACTATAGACAGATGGCTCGCAATAAAGGAACGTGCGCCTATGCGTGCCAGGCTTTGGGTCCATCGTTGGACCCATTTAAGTCAAGTGAGTCAAATCTGACAAAAATCATTTTCAAACATCTCAAAACTCGGCCTTTGTAGAAGCACCTCACTCCATCTTTTAGGGGGGGTTGATCAATATTGAGCAATTTTGCAGCTCTGGGGGCAGAGGCGCATTCAATAATGTTCAATGTTTCTCAAAGAGAGACGTTCCCCAGAAATCACAGAATTGATGTCCGTTGGCGAAATCCCTTTAATCTCGAATCGTCCTGGACTCGGTCAGCACGAGACGGACATCACACCGGCCACTATTTCCTAAATATGACACGGGCTCCTTCTTTATTTCAGAACTTTGCCGTTGACCCTGTGTCATATTTCTAGCCTCTTGCTCCGGCTGTAATAGATACCTACCCTTGAACCGAGCCACGTCTCCGTGAAAGCTAATCAGGCTGGTCTGACAGGGTAAAGCCATTCTGAATTATGGTCAACAAAATATATTTTTTTAAGAGGGGATTGACAATCATATCCTCCATGACAGTTTCCAATGCCTTAAAAATCATTGACAAATGACATATTACCTGGGCTCTAATAGCAACCATTTATTTTGTCTTCATGAAGTAACATTGACATTTAAAGGAAAAGAAGGTTTTTGAAGGAATACACACGGCCTGGCCAAAACATAAGTCACACTCTGTGATATTTGGTTGTGTCGCTTTTGCTGTGATCGCGGCTCACATTCGCCGCGGCATTGTGTCGATTCGCTCATGCAATGACACAGCGTGTATTTGCGTCCAGAGTGGCATTAATTTGTGGCCAAGATGATGGGAGAGTCGCGGCGCTGCGTAGAGTCTTCTCCAGCACATTATCCCAAAGATTCTCAATGGGGTTAAGGTCTGGACTATGCGGTGGCCAATCCATGTGTGAAAATGATGTCTCCTGCTCCCTGAACCACTCTCGCACAATTTGAGCCCGATGAATCCTGGCATTGCCATCTTGGAATATGCCCGCTGTGCCATCAGGGGAGAAAAAACCCATTGATGGAGAAACCTGCTCATTCAGTGTATTCGGGAGTCACATGACCTCATCTTATGGGCACATAACGTTGCTGAACCAAGACATGACCAACTGAAGCCACCCCAGATCATAACAGGCTTGTAGATGGAGACCAGAAATATGGACAGTAGTACTAATACATCCAGGTGACACCCCCACTTTGCATGCCTATGCTCTAATGCTTGACTTTTTTGTGTGATTATTGCAATTTTTGAATTATGAGTGATTTCCTATTTCAGAAAATACTGCAACATGATACTAACATGATACTAACATCATTCTACCGACTCCGAGGCAACGTCACGGACCAGGACGAAAAACTCTGTACTTACCCATTAGGCTCCTCTGTAAGTGTCATCTATCATCTGTTACCCCAAGGCTCTCATTACTCTAATCTCACAATAATAAAGGCGTAATGGTGTCATACAGACTCTGAGTGCATGCACAAATGGTGATAGATAGATTCCAGAGATATCAGGTTACAATATAGATAGATAAATAGATACATATAGGTAAAGATAAATAGACAGATAGATACATATAGATAAATAGATACATATAGATAAATAAAGATAAATAGACAGATAGATAGATACATATAGATAAATAGATGGATAGATACATACATACTGTACATACATCGATCCATACATAGATACATAGATAGATAGACAGACATGTGGATAGATATGCATACATAGATACATAGAGATAGATAGATAGATAGATAGATAGATAGATAGATAGATAGATAGATAGATAGATAGATATGGAATTAGATAGATAGATAGATAGATAGATAGATAGATACATAGAGATAGATAGATAGATAGATAGATAGATAGATAGATAGATAGATAGATAGATAGATACAAAGATACATAGATAGATAGATATGGATAGATAAATAGATATATATGGATACATAGATGATATATATATTGATAGAGATAGATGGATAGATATGGATAGATAGATAGATAAATATGGATAGATAGATAAATAGATATATATGGATAGATAGATAGATATAGATATGGATAGATAGGTAGATAGGTAGATAGATAGATAGATAGATAGATATGGGATAGATAGATAGATAGATATGGGATAGATAGGTAGATAGATAGATAGATATGGGATAGATAGATATGGGATAGATAGATAGATAGATAGATAGATAGATAGATAGATAGATAGATAGATAGATAGATAGATAGATATGGGATAGATAGATAGATATGGGATAGATAGGTAGATAGATAGATAGATAGATAGATAGATAGATAGATAGATAGATAGATAGATAGATAGATATGGGATAGATAGATATGGGATAGATAGATAGATAGATAGATAGATAGATAGATAGATAGATAGATAGAATATGGATAGATAGATAGATAGATATGGGATAGATAGATAGATAGATAGATAGATAGATAGATAGATTAGATAGATATGGGATAGATAGATATGGATAGATAGATAGATAGATAGATAGATAGATAGATAGATAGATAGATAGATAGATAGATAGATAGATAGATAGATATGGATAGATAGAAATATATGAGATAGATAGAAATGGATAGATAACTAGACGGATGAAATAGATAGATATGTATAGATAAATAGACAGATGTATAGACAGATAGATAGATAGATATGGATAGATAGATAGATAGATAGATATGGGTAGATAGATATGGATGGATAGATAAATATATATATATATAGATAGATAGATGATATATATTGATAGAGATGGATAGATAGATAGAGATAGATATGGATAGAAAGATAGATAGATATGGATATAGGTAGATAGATAGATATGGATAGATAGATAGATAGAGATAGATATGGATAGAAAGATAGATAGATATGGATATAGGTAGATAGATAGATATGGATAGATAACTAGACGGATGAAATAGATAGATATTTATAGATCAATAGACAGATGGATGGATAGACAGATAGATATAGATAGATATGGATAGATAAATAGATAGATAGATATGGAGAGCTAAATAGACAGATGATAGATAGATAGAGATAGATATATAGATATGGATAGAAAGATAGATACTTATGGATATAGGTAGATAGACGGATGAAATAGATATTTATAGATAAATAGACAGATGGATGGATAGACAGATAGATAGATAGATAGATATGGATAGATAAATAGATATGGATAGATAAATAGATAGATATGGATAGATAAATAGGCAGATGGATAGATAGATATGGATAGATAGACAGATGGGTAGATAGATATGGATAGATAGATGGATAGATATGGATGGATAGATATAGATATGGATAGATAGATAGATAGATAGATAGATATGGATAGATAAATAGATAGATATGGATAGATAAATAGATAGATAGATAGATCGATATGGATAGATAGATATATATGGATAAATGTATAGATAGATAGATATGGATAGATAAATAGACAGATGGATAGATAGACAGATATGGATAGATAGAAAGATATGGCTAGATAGAGGGATAGAGAGATAGATATATAGATATGGATAGATAACTAGACGGATGAAATAGATATTTATAGATAAATAGACGGATGGATAGACAGATAGATAGATAGATAGATAGATAGATAGATAGATAGATAGATAGATAGATAGATAGATAGATAGATATGGATAGATAAATAGATAGATATGGATAGATAGATAGATATGGATACATAAATAGATAGATAGATATGGATAGATAAATAGGCAGATGATAGATAGATATGGATAGATAGATAGATATGGATAGATAGATATGGATAGATAGATAGATATGGATAGATAGATATGGATAGATAAATAGGCAGATGGATAGATAGATAGATAGATAGATAGATAGATAGATAGATATGGATAGATAGATATGGATACATAAATAGATAGATAGATATGGATAGATAAATAGGCAGATGGATAGATAGATATGGATAGATAGATAGATATGGATAGATAGATAGATATGGATAGATAGATAGATAGATAGATATGGATAGATAGATATGGATATATAAATAGATAGATAGATAGATACTGTAGATATATAGATAGATAGATATATGGATAGATAAATAGACAGATGGATAGATAGATATGGATAGATAGATAGATAGATAGATATGGATAGATAGACAGATGGGTAGATAGATATGGATAGATATGGATGGATAGATAGATATGGATAGATAGATATGGATAAATGGATGGATAGATAGATATGGATAGATAAATAGACAGATGGATAGATAGATAGATATGGATAGATAGAAAGATATGGATAGATAGAGAGATAGAGAGATAGATATATAGATATGGATAGATAGACAGATGGATAGATAGATAGATATGGATAGATAAATAGACAGATAGATATATAGATAGATATGGATAGATAAATAGGCAGATGGATAGATAGATAGATAGATAGATTATAGATAGATAGATATGGATAGATAGACAGATATGGATAGATAAATAGACAGATGGATAGATAGATAGATATGGATAGATAGATAGATAGATAGATAGATAGATAGATAGATAGATAGATAGATAGATAGATAGATAGATATGGATAGATAGACAGATATGGATAGATAAATAGACAGATGGATAGATAGATATGGATAGATAGATAGATATGGATAGATAGATAGATATGGATAGACAGATAGATATGGATAGACAGATAGATAGATATGGATAGATAGATATGGATAGATATGGATGGATAGATAGATATGGATAGATAGATAGATATGGATAGATAGATAGATAGATAGATAGATAGATAGATAGATAGATAGATAGATCGATATGGATAGATAGATAGATAAATAGATAGATATATATGGATAACTATATAGATAGATAGATATGGATAGATAAATAGACAGATGGATAGATAGATAGATAGATAGATATGGATAGATAGAAAGATATGGATAGATAGAAAGATATGGATAGATAGATTAGATAGATAGATATGGATAGATAAATAGGCAGATGGATAGATAGATAGATAGATATTGATAGATAGATATGGATAGATAAATAGACAGATGGATAGATAGATATGGATAGATAGATAGATATGGATAGATAGAAAGATATGGATAGATAGAAAGATATGGATAGATAGATTAGATAGAGGGATAGATAGATAGATAGATAGATAGATAGATAGATAGATAGATAGATATGGATAGATAAATAGGCAGATGGATAGATGGATAGATAGATAGATAGATAGATAGATAGATAGATATGGATAGATAAATAGACAGATGGATAGATAGATAGATAGATAGATAGATAGATAGATAGATGGATAGATAGATAGATATGGATAGATAGAAAGATATGGATAGATAGAAAGATATGGATAGATAGATTAGATAGAGGGATAGATAGATAGATAGATAGATAGATAGATAGATAGATAGATATGGATAGATAAATAGGCAGATGGATAGATAGATAGATATGGATAGATAGATATGGATAGATAAATAGACAGATAGATAGATAGATATGGGATAGATAGATAGATAGATAGATAGATAGATATGAATAGATAGATAGATAGATAGATATGGATAGATAGATAGATAGATAGATAGATAGATAGATAGATAGATAGATAGATAGATATGGATAGATAGATATGGATAGATAGATATGGATGGATAGATAGATATGGATAGATAGATAGATAGATAGATATGGATAGATAAATAGATAGATAGATAGATCGATATGGATAGATAGATAGATAGATAAATAGATAGATATATATGGATAAATATATAGATAGATAGATAGATAGATAGATAGATATGGATAGATAGATAGATAGATAGATATGGATAGATAGATAGATATGGATAGATATATAGATAGATAGATAGATAGATAGATAGATAGATATGGATAGATAGATAGATATGGATAGATAAATAGACAGATAGATATGGGATAGATAGATAGATAGATAGATAGATATGGATAGATAGATAGATAGATATGGATAGACAGATAGATAGATAGATATGGATAGATAGATATGGATAGATAGATATGGATGGATAGATAGATATGGATAGATAGATAGATAGATAGATAGATAGATAGATAGATAGATATGGATAGATAAATAGATAGATAGATAGATCGATATGGATAGATAGATAGATATGGATAGATAGATTAGATAGAGGGATAGATAGATATGGATAGATAGATAGATATGGATAGATAGATAGATATGGGATAGATAGATATGGATAGATAAATAGACAGATAGATAGATATATAGATAGATATGGATAGATAAATAAATAGACAGATGGATAGATAGATAGATAGATATGGATAGATAGATAGATAGATATGGATAGATAAATAGACAGATAGATAGATATATAGATAGATATGGATAGATAGATAAATAGACAGATGGATAGATAGATAGATATGGATAGATAGATAGATATGGATAGATAGATAGATAGATAGATAGATAGATAGATAGATAGATATGGATAGATAAATAGATAGATAGATAGATCGATATGGATAGATAGATAGATATGGATAGATAGATTAGATAGAGGGATAGATAGATATGGATAGATAGATAGATATGGATAGATAGATAGATATGGGATAGATAGATATGGATAGATAGATAGATATGGATAGATAAATAGACAGATAGATAGATATATAGATAGATATGGATAGATAAATAGACAGATAGATAGATATATAGATAGATATGGATAGATAGATAAATAGACAGATGGATAGATAGATAGATATGGATAGATAGATAGATAGATATGGATAGATAAATAGACAGATAGATAGATATATAGATAGATATGGATAGATAGATAAATAGACAGATGGATAGATAGATAGATATGGATAGATAGATAGATATGGATAGATAGATAGATAGATATGGATAGATAGATAAAGAAAGATTTAAGGGGTTACTCAAAGAGAGCCCTTTCGCTCCCTGTGCTTCAGGGAATCAAATTCCCCAACCCTGCGAGGAATTCAGCATTCGCCGCAGGGTCTCCGAAGTTCAGGGAAAAGCCAACCACGGCAACCAAAATCCTGCTGCAAAACCACAGATTCGAACGCAAAAACCGCTTCAAAACTGTCGAAAAAAAATCTGAGTGATCCGATACACCACCAAAAAAATGACGACCGCTGCCGATGATCCGCATGCTGATATCATTGGTGGCCGATTTAGTGAGCAACAGGCTGGATATTCAAATCCCGTCTGCATGGTGAAGTTTGTGTGTCTGGAGGAAACTCCTCCTCTTCACACAGGAATATCTAAAAACAGAACCAGAGGGAGTGGAGAAGGGGGGGCACTCCACGTAGCAGCAGCATGATCAAAAAATGATTAGAAAGCTAAAGTGGTGAGGGTGTGTAGAGTGTGCCTTTTAGGCTGGCCGTCCACTGGGTCCGTATTTCTGGATTGGTGCGATCATCCGATATCATCTGTCGTCGTCCGACCGATCCCACAACATGCAGGTGAAGCAGCCCTCATCCACTGACTCCGACTTCCATCAGACGACTTGAGATGATTTTTTTGCGACTGCAAAAGCCTAGCTATCTTTCCCATTTCAATGGGATTTATCGGACGACGCCGGTGTGATCTGATAAAATTAACGTGAAAAAAGGATGAATTGTATAGTCAAACCGCCGTGCGGCAGCAGGGAAATTGTCCCATAGTGAAGTGATTCAGTTCGATAGGTGAAGCCCAGGGGATTCAAAGTAAAAAAATATTTATTTTTTATTTTTTTATTTTTCACCCGTTTATTCTTTTCATCCGCAGCAAAAAGCCTTTTTATTTATTGATCTTTGTAATTTGTTTTGTATTTTTTTTAGGCAAACTTTTTCATTAAATTTTTTTCTTACAGAAGACTAGGCTTTTTTTCCTGGTCGAACACGGCGTTTGTTCGTTTTTTTTTCTTCAGTCCAGCTACGGTGCTGTCCTTGGTGCTTGGTGGTTATTTTCCTCGTAGCAGTTTTTTTTTTTTTCTTCGCTCGGCGGCTTGTCCATCAGCCGACCTTGGTCTTCCACATACGCGTCCAGTGGATGATCCTGGTCGTGCGACAGCATTGTCCGTAGTCGGAAGACCAGGTCGGTCGCCCGACAATGGACCCAGGGGACGGGCAACCTTAAATGGGACGTTCCATTCAAAGAGGTTAAAACGGGGTTAGCACAAACAAAAGGTTATGTGTCGCCATTTATTTATACATCTGTCTTTTTTTTTCGTCCTTGAAACTGCAGTTAATTTGCATATATTTCCTTTCACAGAAATTACACAAAACACGACATTTGCATTAATTCTGTAATACAGATAAAAAATTTAAAAAAAAACGAGGAAAGAAAAGCCGATATAAGCTAGAATTATCTCCTGCAGATGTTTTTATCGCCGGCATATTTCCATGACATAAACGCAGAAGTACAGAATCAGGCAGATGTGACAATTTAGCGATGCGTCGTATAAAGATAAAGTTTCACAGCGTCTGAAATGAAATCGTCATTTGAAGATCAAGTTCATCTTTGTACAAAGTTCTGTCTCGGAAAATTAGCAGCAGTTTGGCTCGGCGTAAGTGTGATATCATCATTGTTATAGAGGCTGCGCTTTGAGACGGTTCGTTATGGTTGCTTCCAGCTATGCATCTCCAGCAGAGGTGACCTTTGTTATTCCGGGTTGGTTTTATAGTTTGTAGCAGATACATTGTAATTATAGTTGTTCATTTAGTTATTATTACCATGGATTGACGGCTACACCCAGGCGATGCAGAGGCGATGCAGAGGCGACGAAGAGGCGATGCAGAGGTTAAAGGGACACTCTAAATAAATACATGTATGCTGTGGTGGTTATTTGTTATTAATCAAACATTCCCCTTGCCGGTTCTTAGGGTGGGATCGACTATTGGTCAATCTGGCCGTGCTGGGAGTCAACCAATTAGAACACCAATCTTTAAGTCATGGATTGTTTGTACACCGGTCATCCACAACATTAAACCCTCTGCCAGGTGAAGTGAGTCACATCAGTTATATGGCTACAAAGACGCCTGTCACAGGGTGAGATATATTGTCACGGGGTGGGATATATTGTCACGGGATGGGATACATTGTCACACAGTGAGATATATTGTCAAGGGTGGGATATATTGTCACGGGTGGGACGTATTGTCACATGGTGGGATGTACTGTCACGGGGTAGGATATATTGTCACGGGCGGGATATATTGTCACGGGGTGGGATATATTGTCACGGGTGGGATGTACTGTCACAGGGTGGGATATATTGTCACGGGTTGGGATATATTGTCACAGGGTGGGATATATTGTCATGGGGTGGGATATACTGTCACGGGGTGGGATGTAATGTCACGGGGTAGGATATATTGTCACAGGCGGGATATATTGTCACGGGGTGGGATATATTGTCACGGGGTGGGATGTACTGTCATGGGGTAGGATATATTGTCACAGGGTGGGATATATTGTCACAGGGTGGGATATATTGTCACGGGATGGGATACATTGTCACACAGTGAGATATATTGTCACGGGGTGGGATACATTGTCACGGGTGGGATGTATTGTCACATGGTGGGATGTACTGTCACGGGGTAGGATATATTGTCACGGGCGGGATATATTGTCACAGGGTGGGATATATTGTCACGGGGTGGGATGTACTGTCACGGGGTGGGATATATTGTCACGGGTTGGGATATATTGTCACAGGGTGGGATATATTGTCATGGGGTGGGATATACTGTCACGGGGTGGGATGTAATGTCACGGGGTAGGATATATTGTCACAGGGCGTGATATATTGTCACAGGGCGTGATATATTGTCACGTGGTGGGATGTACTGTTACGGGGTAGGATATATTGGCACAGGGCGGGATATATTGTCACGGGGTGGGATATATTGTCACTGGGTGGGATATATTGTCATGGGATGGGGTAAATTGTCACGGGGTGGGATATATTGCCACAAGGTGAGATATATTGACACAGGGTGGGATATACTGTACATCACTGCTCTTTAACCGTGGAGACACAGATTTGAATCCCAGCCAGAGCACCTCTCCAGTAAGTGTCCTTGGGCAAGACACCTAACAATACATACTTACCCACCACACAATATCAGCTCCGGAGTCCAGTGGTGACGTCTTTGCCCTTCAACTGCGAAGAAGCGAATCAAAATCCCGTTCAGCACATCCCTCCAATACAACTGTGGAGAAGCAAGCCTCGACTTTACGAGAAGCGGGTTCAACCTAACCACCAGATCACTGCTCTACAATCATGGAAAGATGACTCGATCCCACTCAGAAGACGCCACCAGTGAGTGTCCTTGGGCAAAACACCTAACGATATGGATGCGCCTACCTCACAAATTACTCGTACATAGATTGTAAGTTCCCTTGGAAACAGGGTCCCCTGAATCATCCATGTGTGGTATTACAATGTATTAACTAATGTATGTGGTGCTATATAAATAAAGGGTAATAATAATGTTACAAAAAATGACATTTAACAATATAGATTTATTATTTTTCCACTTTTAAACGCAATATTCTAGCCTCGTTCAACTCTACGTTTGCCTAAATCCTCTCTCTGCTTTTGTTTATCGCCTGGAGTTTCCATTTTAGCCTCCGTACGGAACGCCGAGTTGTTGTAGTTAATTTTCCTGAAACGAGGAACACGGGATGGATGCCGAGAACGCATTAAGAGGTAACAGGATTGTTTTCGATTACATGGAGAGAAGCAGGCTTCAGTTCAAGCACCAATTTGCTAGGAGGAAAATGCAAACTCCTGCGCGATCCGGGGGGAAGATGGCCCCCAAATCTTGTTAAAGTGATCTAAATGTTAATGTGTCAAGTGTTTTCAATTGCTGCTAAATGGCACAATTTATTTGTAGAGCGCTAGATTGAAACTGACAGCAATAATAGGTGTATCTGGTCTTTGGAGTTTGCAGCCAGCTAAAATATATAACGAACTTGACCTCTGTAGGACTTTGTAGCCAACGGCATCAATTAAATAATATTGGCCAATGCTTTTAATTAGAACCATAGTCAATATTGCTAAAAAAAAATAATTAAAACCCAGGAAAGAGCATTCAGGTGGATACAGATTGGAAGAGATATCACCGTGGGATGAATTGGGACAGGAAAAGGCACAGGAAGGGGAGGGACATAGGAGTGATTAAAATTCCGAAATCCCAAAGTTAGAGAGCGCCGACATAACACCAAAAGTGGAAAATTCCCCCTGACCTCATGTGACGGGGACAAAATGATTAAAAATCCTGTATAAAACGCCCTTCAGGCTGTGCGTATAAAATTCGTATGAAGCATAAATGGATTTTGTGTTTAGGCTTGGGTCCCATCCACAAGATATCTCATTATAATGCACAAATATTCCAAAATATGCTAAAATTCCAAATCCACAACACTTCTGGTCCCAAGCATTTCAGACAAGGGAAGCTCAAACTGTATAAAAATGGCCAGTTGTCCATTCGTACTGTCCTGTTTATGAACAGGTCAACAGATATCCATTTTTACCAACCTTCTACCGACCCTACCTGTATATATTTATGCATAAATTGTGAGGCTATTGGTAGACTATTTTTGAAACAATTCATGGGGGGGGGGGTAAAAGTAGAATTAATAATCGGGATGTACTATGGCTATAGGCTAGAGCGTTTTGAGTATAGCCAATTTTACCAGGAAGGATACATTGAGATGTCTCTCGTTTTCAAGTATGTCCTGGGTGGCGAGTATGTACCGTTAGGTGTCTTGCCCAAGGACACTTACTAGAGAGGTGCGCTTTACCAGGATTCGAACCTGTGTCTCCACAGTCTCCACAATTATAGAGCAGTGATGTCGCCTCTATTCCACCCAGCTGGTA
This sequence comes from Leptobrachium leishanense, assembly GCA_009667805.1. Taxonomy (NCBI): domain Eukaryota; kingdom Metazoa; phylum Chordata; class Amphibia; order Anura; family Megophryidae; genus Leptobrachium; species Leptobrachium leishanense. The sequence goes on from CM019063.1 coordinate 43,362,088, forward strand.
ATTGACTAGTGCACTCACAATAGTCAGTTGATTGATCAACTCCTAACCAACATATTGAGAATGTCACCCTCTCCTCTTCGGACGCTATAGCCAACACCAATTTTAATACATACCACTTGAACCATTTGGAAGTTTCAGAAACCAATGAAATCAACCCTTGCCCTTCTACTAAGGTTGGACATGCCACAATTATACACAGACCAGACCACGATTTAATTCTACCACATGGACGAAATGGGGACCTTTGTTGGCCAATATTTTTTTTTCCAGCCATTTTTCAGTTCAGGAGATTCAAATTTGGATTTACCGGCATCTCAATTCCTGGAAAAAATTCGGATCAAATATAGTCTCTCGTGACTTCAGTTTTCGATGGAAATATCAGCTTTATCGATCCAATTCGAATTTATCGGTATGGTAATTTCCAAAGAAAAGTGCAGCTGCTGAAATCTGCTGATAAATGGACTTTCATAAAAACGTAAATAAATAAATAGTGGGAATAAGACTGAAATATTTTCTTAACCCTTTTCCCCCCAGGGCCTACCATGCTGTCCCTTCGGCTGGGCATTGAAGATGGGGGGCGTATTGGTACGCCCTGTGGAATTCTATGTGGGCCACCTAGGTCCCACCCAGCAGTCGGCATACAATGCACGTGATTGGCTGCTATGGGACTGCCTGAACTCAGGCTGTCCCTCAGCAGCCAATGATGTGTGTAACGCGTCATCGGTTAGGCGAGCCGTAGGAGGTGCCCACTGAAAAAGCCGGCGTTGACCCCCTCCTGTTAGGCGGTTAAGGGGTTAAACATCAGATTTTTCTAACAGCCTTGTTTAAAGGCCAGAATCTGTACGGTGCTGGCCAAAAATAAGCATTTTCGCATTTTTTTCCACCCCTCTTCTTCGGACCACCGTAATTTTTCAATTATTGTCTCTGGTCGACTTTTTTCAACTTAATTGCCTAATATTTCAAAAAAATATATTGTCCAAAAACAACCGATTTTTTTTTATGGGAAAATTCAGCCGATACAATTAAATTGGATCCTTACTTCCGATTCAGCGCAGCCGGCAACATCACAAATTTATTAAGAAACGGGGGAAAAAGACTGCATTTGGAGCAGAGAAGCGCTCAGCCTCGTCCTTCACTTGTAAATACCTCGGTTTTACGGGTAGCCGCAGGTTAGCATTTTGCAAGTATAGATTACCGCATAAAGAACGCCTGCAATTGTTTGTTTGTTTCTTTTTTTTATTCTTTGCTTCTTGAGTTTCTAGAGCTACTTTTGACGTAGACGGGTTGAATAAAACCCTCCAGGGATCTCGGTGAGCATCAATATGTTTTGCATTTAACGCGATGGCACCGTTACGGGGAAGACGCAAAGCCCGGACCACGGCACGTTCCAGTTTGCCGTTCGGTCCGCTGTAACTGAGCGGTACGTGCTGAAAATAACACTCTGGGATGCTCGGTATTACGTCCCCCTGCAGTAAGGGAAGAGGCATTCGATAAAGACGCGCGTCTTAATGGCACGCATCGGGAAAACAACGGAGAACGGGCCTTCAATCACCGACACTGCAGGATTTAAAAATGAATAAACTTCACATAGCGTTTCTCTTATTTATCCTTTATGCAAATAGTCCCTGGGAGGACGCATTATGTTCGCTGCATGGCATATTATAGGCCTACATTGCCGCTTTCTAGGACTAGTCAAGGGCTTTCTGTGCCGCCGAGCCGCCTGCAAATGCTGCCACAGAGCGTGATACGAGACGCTCTGAAAGTCCCCGGCAATTAAGCACATGTTACCGTAATATGTTCCCCTTTTCTTGGCTCCAATAAATACTTTCACACGGCTTTTTCAATGGACATACTTTGTTTAACCCGTTGTCTGGTACGTCGGAGTGAAGGGATGTTTATAGCTTTACCTGCTGCTTTGGACCGAACTCATTAAAAGATATACGGTGTCTACAGGAAAAATACATCAACACAATATCCACGTTCGCTATGGATCCTCGCTCCAGCTGCTCGAGCGGCCAATATGGATACAGTCATCCCCAACAACTGCCGAAGCAGCCATAGGTTGTTTGAAGACACGTATTATTACATTGCTTTGTCATTTTCTAATTACAGGAGGTTTAGCATTATTTTATTTCTTTTAAGGCTTTCTAATTACAGGACGTTTCACAAAGAAGTCAGAAACTTGCACGAGTGAAGTAGATACTTACAGAGGAGTATCCAGCACGCAGTCGGGATATTTCAGGAGACAAGACCGATACTAGGGTGCTCAATGGGCCCCGGAGTCAAAGATGACCCTAGAGTTCGTGAGACCTAATAAGTGGGCCCTCTTGACCCAATACATCGCAAATGCTCTCCAAACATGCTCTGTAGATGCGAGTATGTGGATCTAGGGGTATATTTGTGTGAAATGAAAAGTGTTCCTCTTGTATCTGTGTCTGATATTCCTCTTGCATTTCCCCTGTGTTCCTGTCCTGTGTTCTGTGCTGCCTCTGTTAGTTACCCAGTCCACAGTATCCCTAGTCAGCCCTGTTCCTGCATCGCCCCTCATTATTCCTGTGTATATGTACCCTATAAACTTGAGAGATGCAGTTGAAGTCGAACTGAGCAAATTGTGTGACCACATTGTTTCTATTCAAAGTCAAGAGAAAGGAAACAAACTCGCAGCCAACTCACAACCGACTTGCAGCCCACTCACAATCAACTTGCAACCAAATCGCCGGCAACTCGCAACTGACTCGAAGTCAATTTGCAACCGTCTCACAGCCCATTCACAACCGACTCCCAGCCAACTCGCAACCGACTCCCAGCCAACTCGCCACCGACTCCCAGCCAACTCGCAACTGACTCCCAGCCAACTCGCAACCGACTCAAAGCCAGACAACTCGCAACCAACTCTCAACCAACTCGCAACCAGCTCATAGCCAACTCGCAACTGACTTGCGGCCAACTCACAACCGACTCGTAACCGACTCGCAACTGACTTGCAGCCAACTCGTAACCAACTGACAACCAACTTGCAGCCAGCTCTCAACCGACTCGCAATTCCACCTTATGATTGTGACATTTTGTTTCCCCTACTTTAAATCCTGTAGCTGATCACTTCTTATTGGCCGCATTGGATGGATCTCTCTGCTTCAATATCTGAAATGTCTCTGTGCAGGCTATTTTTACCACCGGCGAAAGGCAGTCGATTTCCCAGCACAATATGATGAGTGTCTCTACTCAAGTATAACGCAGCTGTATCCTCAGACGCTTTTACACTTTTAGTTACAAACTATACAGATACAAAGGGAACACTGGGTCCTGCCCTTGGGACAATCCAGAAAGTGCAGCACTTGTACAGTGCTCTGCCAACGATCCATGAGCTTTCAATCTAAAGTCCGTAAAGGGATGTGAGACTGGAGGGAGCAGGGGGAATGTGCAGTAGATGGACAGAGAGAGACGAATCAAGCTGTGTAAGCTGAGAAAAAGTTAATAAGGCGGGTATGGAGACGTGAAAACATCTGAAGGCTGACAGCATAAAAGTAAATCAGGGACAGGGTGGGTGGTCATTCAGAGTGGATGAAAATGTTACAGCCTGAGGACTGGCTGAGGCTGATTAAAAGATAAAAGTAGGTTTATGGGAGAGTTTAAGACTTGGCTGAAGTTTAGGGTAAAAGGTTGATTGAGGTTAAGGGGGCTAACATTATTAAAGGGGCAAAAGCACTTGGAAAGCAGTACCCATTCAGCAGTTGACCTAAAATAATACAGTTATGAGTGCTCATCCCCAAACCATCCTCAATAACCACAACATTACACCTCGTGTAATGTATCTTGTACTCCGCTGTATCTCACATCATTATTGCTTTGAGTATCACAGTGAGCTCATACTGTAAGGATGGTCAACATCATAAGCAGTGCTACCATGGAATGCTATGGTCATGTCATCCTTTTAGCAACATTTTAAGGTGAATCCAAATCCAGTCTTCTATTAATTTATTTCCTTGCATTTAAAAACACAGGAAGGTTGACATCTTGCCTTAGGTGTGTCTCCTCTCAGTTCCTTCCCAACCTTTCCTATGAATAAGGAACATCATATATTATTATTTTTTTATTATCATCATTTATATAGCGCCAGCAGTTTCCGCAGCACTTTACAATAACCAAAGGGAACGAGATACAAATAAACAAACATAGGATGGAACGTAAAATTTTTAATCATCTGCAGAGTGTAAAGTTTTTTTTTCACCTTTTATCACATGAAGATTTGCGGTTATATTTTCTATGGGGTGCGCGCTTGTACAAAAATTAGAAATGAGGATTTATTAAAATGTTTGGGGGGAATTATGTGATTTTTAGCAAACGCACACCACAGAAAAAAATCATTAGTGCAGCATCATTGCAGGGCCAGCGCTAGCGTAGGGAGGCACAGGCGGCCGCCTTACTATCTGGCTTCCTGACAGTTTGTGGGGGCAGAATTCCCCCACGCGAGCGTCGCCATCTTGGTCGGCCGGGGAGACCCGGCGCAGCGCTAGGGGCCGAACCACCTGACCAGCGCCGCGCGCGATCTCTCGAGAACGCGGCTGCGCTGGTCATGTGGTTCCCGCCCGGCGAGCGGCAAAGCTGCATCATGTCAGCGGCCGCTCGCCACCATGAGGAACGCCGGTGGAGCCTGGGGGGCCTGGCAGCAGGTGAGAGCTGGGGGCAGATATATCCATGAGTTGGGGGCAAATATATATATATATCCATGAGCTGGGGGCAAATATATCCACATGTGATCTGGGGGAAAATATACCCATATGAGCTGGAGCAAATATCTCTATATGAGCTGGGGCAATATATACCCATGTAATCTGGGGCAAATATATCTACATGTGATCTGGGGGCAAATATACCCATATGAGCTGGGGGCAAATATACTTATATGAGCTGGGACAAATATACTTATATGAGCAACCCTAGTGTGTGTACATATATGTGTATATATAGAGATTATCATGGCACCTCTATCCTGATTGGCTTGACATGACACGGATGGGGGGCCACCAAATGCACCTTCGTCTGACTAGATAAAAATGCTTGCACCGGCCCTGGCAGGGGATCGCCTGGAAATGACGTTATCGCGTATGGCGCGATGACGTCATTTACGTCGAGAGGAGCTTGACTTCAGTGTCTGAGGACGCTGAAGTCAGAACGCCGCGGGACCCCGGACAGAGAGGTGAGTATCTCTGCCGGGGGTCCCGCAAAGCTGATGATGTGTGGGACACGTCCTCCTCAGCATACAGCGGGAGTAACTGAGGACGTGTCCCACACGTCGTCAACAGTGAAGGGGTTAAAACCGTCTTTTTTAAAACTTTTTGTCCTTGTTTCCTGTCCCCCAGGGCACTACCCGGACCCGGACATTGTTTTTAAATGTTTCTATACATCCTAGAAATCCACCACTTCACGGGCAGGTTATGGGGACCTCCTAGGCACGATATTTGAAGGAATTTTTCATTTTTATTTTTAAACCTTATTTCATGGAAAACTCACTGTCCCTTTAAAAACTTTTTTTATCTTTTTGTCCTTGTTTCCTGTCCCCCAGGGCACTACCCGGACCCCCGTACACCTTTTATGGCAAATATCTTGCATATATGCCCTCTTGGAGGGCACTCTAAAAATCGAACTTTGAGTCTCATTGACTTGTATTGAGTTCGTGTTCGAGTTCGAATTCAAACTTTTGAAAAGTTCGAGTTCGAATGCGAACTGAACTCGGGGGTGTTCGGCTCATCCCTAATAATAATCTCTATCGCGAGTGTTTGGTGCCTTCACACAGAGAGTAAAGGATGCTTAGCGTTGGTCTTATATATAATTTATATTTATATATATTTGCCCCAGCTTACATGGATATATATATTTGCCCCCAGCTCTCATGGGTATATAATGCCCCCAGCTCATATGGTTATATATTGTCCCCAGCTCACATGGGTATATATTGCCCCCAGCTCACATGGATATATTTGCCCCCAGCTTGCATAGATATATTTGCCTCCAGCTCGCATAGATATATTTGCCTCCAGCTCGCATAGATATATTTGCCCTCAGCTCACATGGATATATTTGCCCCAGCTCACATGGATATATTACCCCAGCTCACATGAATATATTACCCCCAGCTCACATGGATATATTTTCCCCCAACTCATATATATGAGTTGGGAGAAAATATATCCATGTGAGCTGGGGGTAAAATATCCATGTGAGCTGGGGGTAATATATGTGTATATTTTCCCCAGCTCATATATGGGTATATTTGCCCCCAGCTCATATATGGGCATATTTGCCCCCAGCTTATATATGGGTATATTTGCCTCAGCTCATATATGGGTATAATTGCCCCAGCTCATATATGGGTATAAATGCCACCAGCTCATATATGGGTATATTTGCCCCAGCTTATATATGGGTATATTTGCCCACAGCTTATATATAGGCATATTTGCCCCAGCACATATATGGGTATATTTGCCCACAGCTCATATATGGGTATATTTCCCCCCCCAGCTCATATATGGGTATATTTGCCCCCAGCTCATATATGGGTATATTTGCCCCCAGTTTATATATGGGTATATTTGCCTCAGCTCATATATGGGTATATTGCCCCAGTTTATATATGTGTATAATTTCCCCAGCTTATATATGTGTATATTTGCCCACAGCTTATATATGGGTATATTTGCCCCAGCTCATATATGGGTATATTTGCCCACAGCTTATATATGGGTATATTTGCCCCAGCTCATATATGGGTATATTTTCCCCCAGCTCATATATGGGT